>JANSVA010000218.1:6730097-6763005 GCA_025504915.1 Erythroxylum reticulatum | reverse complement strand
TTTTGTAGAATTTAATATTTAAAATCTAAATTCTTATAAGAATATTGAATAAAATATTAAGATATATAATATTCATAGCCTTATAATTTTTTTAAAGTCATATTCTCATAAATCATTTTACACATAAACAGCCAATATTAAAAAGCTAATTTTACCAAACATCAAATGACAAATAGCTAATATAATCAGCTGATTGTCAAACAGTGCCTAATATTATGTTATTGAATAAGATAAGCCAAAGGGAAAAGCTGCAGAATTGTGGTCAGAACTAAGAAGACAGGTATATTTACTTTTGCAAAGACATACAATTTCTTTCACACCTTGCTTTTAGCCTTCTGCCGTGTGGTGGGGGGGCTCCCTGTTATGTTCAATCTACAATGTGTATGACGAGCAGTCAACGTTTTGTTAGTACTACCAAGGCACTGTGGTTGTAATATGCATCTCCTTTTTTCCTGCAAACATGAACAGGCTGCAGAATTATTCAACATTAGTGGCTTACTTCTAGCGTTGTTTCCAATAGCAACCTTGTTTAGGGGTTCAACTTATGTTTTCTTGATTTACTTTTTAAAGCAAGTACCTGCTTCGCTTAACTTTGTTATCACTTCAACAATTTCACATTTACTTCGGTCTATACATGAATTATTTAAATATAACTATAAATTAATCTCAAATTAACTTTGTACTTGATTTCGTGTTTCTAGGGTTATTAAAAATTTTAATTTTAATTTGTTGGAAAAGAGAAGGATTTGTAATTAGTTAACAGATTCCAAGTGTCCTTGTCAAAACAATAAGACCAATATCTTCCGTTCTCGTGGTGCACTATAGTGTATACGGTACTGTTATGTCTTGTCTTTGATTGCAAGATACTCATTCAATAATTAGCATATGTCTCTGTTCATGATAAGGAAAACTGGAAGAATCCCACTAATATCCTTATCTTTACGTTCATGGACATTTCATAGAATTTGATTGTTCGAAATGGACAGTTGCCTTTTTTTTTACTAGTCGTAAACAACAAATAATATTGATTAATTAGTGTGAACATGAAATTATTGAGAGAACAATAGCTTAAGAAAACCATTGATTAATCCCAACAGATGAAACATAGTATTTGATTTGTATTAATTTAACGTAGGTAGGTCCAAAAGTTAATTAGTTGGTCCAAAAGTTAACTTGTTTACTATGCGTTCTTAGTTTTTTTTTTTTTGTCAAGACTTTAGGAGTACTTATTAGGAGATAGATTATGAGATGAAACTGGGCAATTAGGGATTGGTCAAATAACATATTATCTTGCAATCCAAGTGATAAGATTTAGTCCACACGACTAATGATCTCCATGTTGATCGATGGTGATTGAAAAATGGTTCCACATATTCGACACATGTGGGCCCCTTTATTTGCCCCATGGCTCAATCCATCTAGTTTCTCTTTTCACACATCTACTTTAGTTACCATTCACACGATTGATGCTTATTAACACCCTCACTCGACGTAAATGGAAGGTGGTAAGTTCACATTAGTTTTAACATTGACTGTTGAATTGAACACTTCTAACAGAAACTTTACCATCAAAGACGAAGATAAGGGTTACATCACAGGTGATTTTTCAATTTGTCTTATGTGCCCAATGTTAGGTAAAACAGTGTAGATATAAACCCAATTACATCTAGTCTTCAAGTCCAAGTCTAGCTTCTTTTGAATCTTTTTTTGTGGTTCTCTTTAGTCCGTCATTTTATGAAATTCCTCTTTAGCTTACTGCAGAACATCTTTGATATAAATAATATGCTTTGACTTAGTACAGTAAAGAGTTGAGTCAAGAACTAAGAATCATATCCTCAATAAAAGTACAAATTATGGTATGTTACGGTACATATATAGTAATTGACCCAATTAAAGTAATTCTAAATTGTAATAATTCTTAATAACCATATAAACAACGCTGGGTCTGCAATCATTTTATATACACAAGTTTGTTTTTTCGATTTAGTTTGAGGATAGTGGTAGCTACGATGGGGAACTGAACATAATAGCTTAAGACACCAACTACCATAGAAGAGCTTTTTTCCTATAAAGAAATTAGAACATGTGTTCAAACTCAATTTTCTTCTCATTGAGTTAGCTGAAATTTACAATTTGCACAAATTAATATTAACTACAACATGACTCAATCCTATCCCAACAACTTATGATTGTTGAAAAGATCCCACGTTGTCACCTTCACTTCAATTCACATATGATCCGTTTTTTGGGTTGATCTTTAGTCCGACTTCATCTTTTTTCCGAGAAGCTCATCTCCGTAGTACATTTAAGAGGAGAAAATTGTCCATGGATTGTTCTACCACAAGGTTTCCTGGAAATTGCAAGATTCTTTACTTTTTTTTTTTCCAGGAAAGCTGATGAAAGCATAAAATGGTTTTGAAACAATGAACTAAATAAATGTATTGAAATTTCTCAGAAATGATCATTTCTCTACCGCCACAAGCATGATGTCCAGCATCCAAGCAAGGTGATTCATGCCAATCAACTTTAATGCACATATTTAAAATCAATAATTAAACACGTGTAAATCATTATCTGTGGATTTAGAATCACTCATAAATGTTTATAATTAAGTAGTAGCACACTCACGCACACTCCCTCACAATGGTTGTCATATCCTGATTCCTGCTGTTGTCTGTAGGGAAAGCTAAATTCAAGCCATAACTCTCGGGGCAGTGGCTTTATAGTTGAGGGTAGGGACAATTGGCTTTACACGTTTTTCCATGCGATTAGCCCTCTCCTTGAACTTGTAATGATGGTTTTTGAACAGCATCTTCAGGAAGGAAACACAAAGCCCCAACAAAGATTATTCTTTTAGAAAACTTGATTACTATAATCATTATAAATTCTCCCTACTCCACTTACTCGAGTCTCAGTTTATTTATGTCAAGAAAATCGTATGCAAGTATGATGCAACATATATCCTAATTACGAAAAAACCCATCATCTTATTCGTAAAGACCAATCCTGCACTGTTTTCCCTTATTTCCTTATCAATTACAATGAAAAATTATCTCAATATAAAGAGTTTGAAAGATGATCATTTCTAACTTAGTATACCGCTTAAGTGCTTCTTTCTCTAATTGATTTGAGTTTTAGCTACCCAAAAGAGAAAAAAATTAAATAGTGATCAAATAGAGAGATTTTACATGAAAATATTAAGAAGAAAAAAATATTTGTCATGCGAATATGAAATTATTGTTTAATTGCTTATAATCGATCGTCTATAGCCATTGATCGTTTTTCTGACTATTATGGAATCATTAAAATAATAATGGTTTCTCTTGTTGAATACTTGAATATGAATTTCGGATGAACACAAAGGGTACACTAGGCAACGAAGATAACTCCATTCGCTAGCCTCTAAAAACCACCTACCACAAACTTCCAAATCCAAAAGCACTTGTTTTTATGTGATTAGATTAAAGGTGGCTGCTTTAAGAATGTAATGTCTATAATAGAGTTCCCATCCCTCTATCATCTATTCCTTTACACCCACAAACACACTGGCTGCCAACAAAGCCACATTCAACTGAACTTACAAAGGCAAGTCATGTTTCCACCTACATCTTCTCTTTCTCTAATACATGGAACAAAATCTACTTTCTTTCTTTAGCTTTACCCACTAACAAAAAAGAAAAGACTCAACTTCTTTGCTTTTCTTGTTTTTGGATTGTTGTAGATCCACAAAGTAGTAAAGATGATTCAAGAGCTCTTGGGAGGCGCTGGTTTAATTGGAGGAGAGAGGAAAATTCCAACCATTTTAGAGGGCACACCTTCGGCTTCTGTTTCTCAATCTCCATCACCTTCTCCATCTTCTTCTTGCTCTTCAACAAGCACCACTACACCTACTACTGCTGCTACTTCTTCAGCTTCAGAGAACTTGAGATGTCCGCGATGTGATTCTACAAACACCAAGTTCTGTTACTACAACAACTACAATCTGACTCAGCCTCGTCATTTCTGCAAAACTTGTCGCCGGTATTGGACTAAAGGCGGTGCTCTGAGGAATGTTCCAATTGGAGGTGGTTGCAGAAAGAACAAGAACACGAGCGTATCTGCTGCATCAATTGGGAAACCTAGCACTAGCAAGATGAAAACTTTGGCGTCTGAGATTGGAAGATCAGGTTTTGGAAATGGGTTTGCTCATGAGCTTTCGTCTAGCCCAATTATGTGGTCTTCACCTCAAAGTTCTCATCTTTTTTCCCTACTTAGAGGCAACCAAAACCCTAACCCTAACCCTAGTGCACTATCTAGCTCTATTTCTGTGAAAGAGGAAGGTGGTATAATCGGAACTCACATGTTAACTGAACCAACAGTTACAACAGTTGGGCTAAATGCTCGAACCCTATGCTTGGATCCTCTCGGCCAAGTTCCTTCTCTTGGTCTTTGTAGCCCTTTTTGGAAAAATTGTCAAAACCAAGTACAACAGCACCATCAAAATGGTTTCATAGTTGATGAAGCTCAAAACTCAGGGCTACAAGAACTGTATCAAAGGCTCAAGTCATCGACTAATTGTTATACTGAGAACCCTCAGGTTGTTCTAGGAAATGCAGCTTCTTCATCAACGTCAGCATCTTCAACGATATTGGAGTCTGCTCAGGTGGCTGGAAGTGAACTGGGTTACTGGAATCCAGCATTTTCATGGTCTGATCTGCCCAACTAATGGTGCATATCTACCCTTTAATTTAATTTTGCTTTATATTATGTTTCGGTTTAAATCTTTCCTTCATTTCTCTAGGATCTTACATTGGGGTGTCGTATATGGATATGGTCGTAGGATCACAAGTTTCTTTTTGATGTCTTAATTATGTATGGGGTGTTTCTTAAGGTGTGTTTTTAACTTTTGAGGCTGTACCAACTACCAAACCAAGGACTAAGAAGTGGTAAAGGTAGTATATATTAGTGCTTCTTTAGTACTAACTACTCTTATTCCCGAAGAGTGAATCCATTTTTGCATATATATCAGCAATTGTTCCCCTTCTTTATCGTCGGAAACAGTCCCAAAACCACCGGAAGTGAACTTTTTGTGGGTTGATATTCTTTGAAGAAAGAAAGATGCAAGATTTATGAGGATATAACTTAGAGTTCTGCTAGGTTGATAGCATAAAGACATCAAAACCATTTTGTTCCTAGTAAGAATAAAGATCGTAAGTGTATAGTAACGCCGTGACATGAGATTGAAATATCAGAAAAGAATAAAAACCTTCACATGATTTTACTGAATGTATTCCTCTAGGTTGACTCCAACTTTAGTGATGGTTCAATTATTTTTTCATATATTATATGAGGAGTGGGTAGTGGTATGACATAAACATGAATCTTTCATGAATTTGTATTGAAGATAAATGGGTGTCTCTTAAAAAGCAGCATTTGGGAACAGTTTACCAGAAACAGCAATTTGATTCTGACAAGGTTTGGAAAGAATGATTCCGCTCTGCAGCCTTATCTAATTAAAGCCATTGCCTCTCTCTTTCTTTCTGTTTCTGGCTCTGCTATTTCCATTATCTTGGAAACAGACGCTCCAAGATTTTTCCCGTTTCACAACAACTGTAGTTTAGTCATCAGGAGCAGCTATGTCCCTATCAGTATTGCTCACCCAAGTGTCTCATTTCGCGTCAGTCATATCATATAGCTCCAGTTTAGTTATGTCTTTATTATTATACGATCGGATTCAAAAGAAAACTTTCTTCCTGCATTAGTATTGAAAAAGAAATAAACTTTTGCACTTCTCGATATTCCAAAAAAAGGGTAATTTAAGTCGGAGCCAATATTGGAAGGTAAGGAGAAATTGCATTCTTACTTGATGGCTATTTTTGGGATCCCTTCCTTTCGTTTGAAAGTCAAACTTTTTATCTTAATAATGTAGCTTAACTTTGAAGTAGCCATCAATTACAATGTTGATTGAATAATTAGGGTGAAGAATATAGTAAATTAATAACTTCTGTCATATAATAAATTTTTATAATTTTATCAGAGCTCATAGAATAATAATATTTCTTTTAATTAATAAATCTTATATTAGTTATAATATTATTAATTTATATAATTTTTTAATGTAGTATCATTTGACATCTCAGTTCACGTTGATATTTTATTTTTTGCTAACAAACATAATGACCAGAAAGTAAACAAAAGCTGCTAACGGATTTTCACGATATGGATGAAAGACTAAGTCACCTCGTTAGTTAGAACTAGTATACTTAGTTAACAAGATATCGATGGTTCCAAGTGTAATGAAAAGGCCAAGCATTTAGAGGGGTTGTAGTTGTGAAAAGTGAGCACTTAGATGTTGAACGAGGCTACGTTGGACTGATGCTGCAACTAATATGTAATAGTTCTACAGTTCAATGATTTTTAGTTTCTTAGTATACGTAGGTTAAACTTTGTAAGTTCCTCAGTATCAATAATTCACTATAAATTGTTGGGATTTTACCAGCTTCCATTTAAATTTAACAAGAGATATATACTATTTATTCAGTTGTTTGATTTGATTAACTTCTTTATAGCTTAACTTGTAAAAGAATTATTTCAGAATAATTAGTAATTAATTGATCTCAGTATTGAAATATTGTTGTTGTAGTTACTCATTAATTGGTCTTGATGAATTTAGATGACATTTATGTCTAGTCTTTTAATATCAAAAGCCACCGAAAATACTAATCTTTTACATCAAGTAGTGCATTGATTTAATTTATAGTATAAGAGTCAGTAGGTCCCATGCAGTCCTTATATATCTTGCTCAACTCCATAGTAAATGTATCGATTGAATTTAGTGACGTAATAGGAAAAGAACCCAGAAGATAAAGTTGATGGATTTATTGCAAAAATATGAAGAGGAAGGAATTATCTTGCACAATCAACTATGGAAACTTCGTTCATATCTAGCCCTCTCAGTTTCGACTGAACCTATCTCCAATTGTCTTGAAACAGTAACACCCTTGTAACTGATTCAAGAACACACTCTTAAAAAATAAAAATAAAATAAATAGAAGGAATCGAAAGTTCTAAGGATGTTTAGCCAGGCCACAGAACAATGCATTAGCAGGGATGTCATTCTCAGTGAGCAAGCTCTTCTCGTTATTCCAAACTCGCACGTACAGTTGCTGCCCTAGATATCGCTGAGCCCACATCGCTGACCTCAAGTTCCACATTCCTTTGTTGTCCAGAGACACCAATACTGCTGTCCAGGATAGAGGGTATACCTGCCAAGAGCCAATTTCAATGTGCCTCTCCTCAGTCAATCTTCTTTATCCACACAATCACTATTGCAAGCTTCTTTAATCTTCATTGCCTTAAAAACTTCTTTTCGTGATTTATCATCATATAATTGCTTTTCAACTGTTAGAGTTGAAGAGGTGCATTTGGCGGATCTCAATTCTATGTTTACTTTGCCCTTTAATCACAATTGAAGTTATAAATTGTGAATTGCAAGCTATAATATAATTAAAAATAATTATCATAAATGCACGTAATTTGTGCAGATAATAAATAATAGACAAATCACAATACTAATGTAAGTCAACACTATAATGTTATGATTTATTGTGAATTTCGATATAAGACCTTACTCATAATATAATTCTATTTTATTATTTTTATAAAACAAAATTAGTAACTCCTCCACCTTCCTAATAATGTTGTGTCAATTGCAAATTATTTCTTTACTTTTTACAGCTATAGGGGCTTATAGTTTATTTCATTTTAGAATCGAAATTTAAGTACCTGAACGGTGTGTCTAGGAATACCATCGTCCATGTTGTAGCGTTCTTTCATGGTTTCATTCCAAACACCAGACCCGTATCTACAGAATTTTGGAGCCACAGGTAAGAATTTATTCACAAAATCTTGTGCATGACCATACATATTGTATATAATTACTTATATTTACTAATAGTAAAAAGCTACATAACTCTATTCAATATTCATATTTGAACATTAATCAAAGTCAACCCACATGTTCATTTCCTAGAAATATGCTAATTAATTAATTTCCGCAAGGAATGAAGTTAGCAAACCAAGATATTGAAGTTTTACCCGACAACGTAGGCACTGGATCCATCAAAATGCCAAGAGTGGACGATCTTCTTCTCTGTGTTTTGGAAAACAATCTCTACAAAGTCATGAAGGGTAGTGCCAATGACATATGTTCCCAGCACGGGATTGCTGTTAGTTGGTTTATCAGGAACAGAATTCAGCGTGAAGACACCAGAAATGTTGTACCAGTCGGCGAGCTTCAATGGCGTGGTTGTATCTACATAGGAGATGCTGTTAACAGCGTAACGCAATTTGTTGTTGATCAGAGCTTGTGTGTTGGCTAAGATGATTGTCCTGACAATATTTATTTGCTTATAATGGAATGAGCCCTGAGGATTAGGCCTCGCTGCATTTGCTGTCAAGTTCAGCCTGACAAACAACCAACAATTTATCAATACCTGAAACACAATGAATAAAAATGATATCTATTTAGTGAAAATCTTTCTAGCTACCTGATGGTCCTTGCCTGCTTCATAGACCAGTGAACATGATACGTTGGACCAATAGGCAATGGTAAAGACGGTGGAGTGCTTGAACCGGCATAGGCAAGAATTGCAGTGGTGTTGATGAAAGGTTTAGTGAAACGGGTAGAGGCAACAATGTAGTAGTCCTTTGGATTCTCATTTAATGTGACCAAAACAGCCACGGATTGACCGGCATGAATGTCAATAGTACTGTACTTTTCTTGCAAGGTATGGGCCCCTTCTACTTCTACAAGGGTCATTACATGACCCTGGATTCGGAAATTTATTGAGGTTGCAATTCCAACATTTGAGACTCTGAACTTGTAAGTTTTACCTTAAAAAAAATGGTTGGTACATTCAGAACTCTCACAGTTAGTTTCTGCCGTCCTAATTGTCGCATCTGAAGAGTAGTTCAAGTGTAACTTGACTAAAATTACCTGATTCACCAGTGAAAGTTGCGCCTTGGGAGAGCCCATTTATAAGAAGACTGTCAGGAGGAGGAAGAAAAGTGCCATTGTCCAGGTTTTGCTGCAATCTCTGTATGGACCGGAAGTGTTTTTTTTGGGACAAGTTAGCACTATAGAAAGCAACATTAGTTTCAGTAAAGAAATGAGAGAGATAATTCGATGTCAAACCTTGTGGTCGGTCTTGTACCAGTCACCGATAAGCAAGGTGAACTCAGCGTCAGGAATAGGGTATGGAATTGCAATAATAGATCTTGACTGGATATTGAAACCTCCAAAGCCACCGGCAGCTCTATGCAGTGCAGTAGAAGGGAAATAGGTGTATGTTCCAATCTGATCTTTTGTCTGGAACTTGTAGGTCCAGTTGGAGTTAGGAGGGATAGGACAATTGGTCCCCATCACTCCATCTTGCCACGAAGCCTTTCTTTGTTTAATTCCATTCCTGATTAATTAGCACCAGAAAGGTCTTGCCTGTGAGTCCTTTTTACGATCTTCTACGCACAAACTATACGAAGACTTGGTTATATAACATTGTATTGTGCACTAACCATGTTATGAGGAAAGGTTCATCCAACTTATTGATGACATTTACAATTATGTTGTCGTTAGTCACGCAATCAATAGTCGGGCCAGGAAATTGTCCATTGATCAGGATTCCCTGCAAGAAATAATTGTACAGGTACAATCTGGATGAGGCTAAACATGGGGAATAGAAAGTGTAACAAATCACTAAAAATTGTAGTTTAGTATGGAAGATTAGAACAAACTTGCTTGAAATGTATAAACGAGTTAAGGGCTCATATTAACCTACCCTTTGACGACTACCGAGTGGAGCAATGTCTCCATACGTCACTGTCCATGTGTAATATCTGTAGGGGTCTTCAGCTTGCACACCAATGCCATTCAGCAGAGACAATAGTCCAATACAAAAACACAGGATACTGCCCTGCCTCATCTGAATGTAATATGTTCCCCCGATTCCTAGAGTTCTGTTCATTTAGACGTATGTAAAATCATCACAACTTAAGAGGAATATGATCTTCAAACTCAAAAGTAAGGAGAATTAGATAAGTAAAAGACATGTACCAAGGTAAGAACTGCAAACTGACTCCCTCAAAGACGCAAAGTTCCTTGAATGAGAGGATGAAGCTTACAAGTATAAGTGAACAGAAAAGGCAAACCTCTATATAAAAGAAGTGTGTCAAGATCCTGGAACCTACGCATCAAGACTCATATTTACTCCTTCACAACTCACTTTGAGCTCATAATATCATGTAATTAACTAATTTCTTGGAAAGTAACATGACAAACAGGGTCAACCCTCTTAAGTTTAGTTATTTTTTAATTTTGGGAATGCAAAAAGACTAATAAAATATGAAAAACTAATCTAAGACATGCATGGAAGAATTTGGTTTCCTCGTGGCGCTTAGAAGAAAGATGCAAGGAAGCGAAAGCCACTGCGGTGAGAGCGGATGATAAAATTAATCCATTGCAACTCAATCAACTTGTTTAAATGTCAACAGATTAGTGTATGGGTTCAAGAAACCGCGTATACGTAATTGATGCATGTGATGTTGCTTAATGCATGAGAAGTGTGACACCCAGATAATAGTATAGAAAACTTGTCCAAATTTTTAATCATGTTAGTCACATGATAAAGAAGCGAATTATATATTGAACAAGACCAAAGACAAGCGAGGGTGTCGAGTGGATCACTTGCATCTTTTAGGGTTTCTGCAAATGTTTACTGCGATTCCTTTGACTGCATCGGTTTCATTACCATCATCTATGTTGTTATTTAGCACACTTGCCACACCCAAAATGATATGTACAGCGTTTCAGTTCAAAGAATTTAGAATGATGCGTTAACTTTTAGCTTCGTAAAATTCGTATTGGATCCAGCAAATAATTTTATTTAGTTTAATGAGATTTGGTTTGTATGAATTATTTAGAATAATTTTAACAATTAAATCTCATAATTCAGATTTAATTCTCGGAATCAAGGATCTAAGTTTGAGTATTTGATGGTAGGCGTAGGTCCACGTTGAGAGTCATTTACGTACAAGAGAAAGTAATTAAGATACTAAGATTGATGATAATATCTCATATGTCCATGTTACATTTCAAAGAAAAAGTGATAATATTCTATTGAGGTTCCAAAATTCAAGGATTTCATCATTAATAATTGTCCAAATATGAACTTTTATTTTTTTCAATTTATTTATTAATTTAAATTTTAAATTAATACATACCGATAATGATATGGAATTAAAGAAATTAAATTTATATAATTAATTTAATATTAGTTTACATAATGAAGGATTTTATCATTTTACTATTTATACATAAATGTATATATGTCAACTAGAAATCAAATTTCTGGAATGCAGTCGTGTTCAACGATATATGTAAAATTTTAACTTAAAACAAGAAATTTTCAAGGAGAAGAAAAATTGAAAAAGGATGGATGAAGAAAAGATTAATAAATTGAAAATTTTACCATCAATATTCGTATAGAATTGTAATCCATAATTAAGTATATATATATACTAAGGACGAATGGGATGGACGACTACGAAATTCCATCCCACCGTCCATTTCATGAAAGGCTGGGATTGTTCCCCCATCACGCTATGACTTAAATAATTACGGCCTTGACTACCATTTTTTTTGCTAACGTTCTCTTCCTACTTCTCTGCTTCTCTTCTATATCAATGAATAAAGTTACTTTATTAATATAGGCTTCTCTATCGTCTCTCGATCCCTCTGGAGTGTCCTGAGTAACTATTACATCGTCATCTTCAAAGCTCTTTCTTTTCTCTTCTCTACCAAAACTCCTCGTACATTTAGATCGGAACTATTTTTGAAAAAAAGGATCAACATCAAACATGAAAATGCTCTCAACTGTTGAGCCAAATAGAATTGATATTCGAAAAGGAGTATATACAGAAAAAGTTATAGAAGCAACAAAAGACGAAGAGAAACGACTCGCAGAAGGAATTGCAGAAGTTTAACATAGCGTCTTCTACATGCATTTCACGGTTTGGTACTTTTACTGATTCTAATAGGATAAGAAAGAAGGTGGTTTTCAGTGGTTAATAGACAAGGATTTAAAGGGAAACCAAAAGCAGACGACCGACAAACAAGTCCAAGAGAGAGAAACTATGGTTGGTCATCCTAACTCCACTTTTTACGTCGATTATGACTCCGATAATGGCTTCGAAGCTTTCAAGTTTTAGCTTTTTTCACTCACCTGACTTCCTCCCCACCAAAAAAAAGGTCTCATTTTCCTTTCTCTGTCTGTCGTTTTTCCTTCGGCTATGCTTTATTGATGATCTTATGTGCTTGTGTAGATTCTTCGAGAAGATGATGATAAAACCCTTTTGGATGGATCTGCTTTTGCTAACCGAATCGAGTTACTTTCCAATCAATAAAGAGGGAGAATGTAGCGAGGGACAAGAATCATGCAGCGAGGATTTTTGAAGCACGATGAGGAATTTGCTCGAATGCTACAGGTCGTTTATAGGTTTTCATAATTTCAACATTATTTTATTTATTTTATTTTTTTTAGTAATGTTATGTAATGTGATGGGTTTGGTATTTAGGGGTTGTTGATAGAAATTAAGATCATGTGTGATTATTTATTTCGGGAGACTTGAGAAGTAAAAATAATTTTTGTCCTCTCTAAACTTTCTTAACTATATGGATATATGACGATTGATAGTAAATGGGGTGGCTTTCAGAGTGATGACTATTTATTGACTTATTAGCCCACTTTTTCTTTGTAATACGAGGACCCAGTGTGACAGGAGGCAGCTAGGAAGACATTTCTTAGAGAAGAGCTTGAGGAGAAATAATTGGTTTCCTTAGCAAAGGTTATAGCTCTTATTTCTTTCCTTATAGTTGTTGTGAGATGAGTAACTATTAGCTTTTTGACAGCACGTCGTTATACTAGTCAAAATAAAATAACTAGACTACTACTGTAGCAGTGGT
Source organism: Erythroxylum reticulatum (assembly GCA_025504915.1). NCBI lineage: Eukaryota > Viridiplantae > Streptophyta > Magnoliopsida > Malpighiales > Erythroxylaceae > Erythroxylum > Erythroxylum reticulatum. The sequence goes on along the minus strand of JANSVA010000218.1, from coordinate 6,750,008 downwards.
AAGTCTAGGTCGATTCCATATAGAGTGTGTGTAAAGTTTATGGAATGAAATTAACAGGTGTTTAGGAAAAAGGCGGTTTTGAATTTTTGGAAAAAAAAAGAAAATAAAACTAACTAATAAAAACAAATTAAAGAAAACATGCAAAAAATGATAAAGGTGGGGAATTTGGTAAGGACCCGATTCTTTGGTTTAATCTTGGCCTACACCCTAATTAAGCATATTTCATTAATTTGTTGTTCTCAAGCCTCTCCTAGCAACTATTAATCGTGGGTTAATAATTAACCCGAGTTTTCCCTTAGGTTTTGTTTAATCAAGACATGATCATTAATTAAACCTAACCACCGAACAACCTAGGATATAATTTCTAGATTTAATTAGACAGTAGCATTATGAATTAAGAAAACAAATTAATCAAGGCAATAACCAGATACGATGCATCATTTAACCTAGGTCATGTTATCCCTAATAATTATGAATCATTAGTCACTACATATGAATTTTAACATAACAATTACGGATTATATCGAAATTCTAGCAATGGATTTGAAATTAACGATTCAATGAACGCAATAAAATCATCAAATCACAATACCCAATGGGTTCGTACACAAATAATCGAATAATAACAAAAATTCGATTATCCATACATACAACCCAAATTAATTATTATCGGATAACACAATCAATTCCTAATGAGAGAAAGAAACAACAGAATAATAAAAAATATTTAACCTAGGTCATCAACATCGATGTCACCTTTGAATCGGCATTGGAGTGTCTAGCTCTTCATGGATCTTTTCCAGAAAAATACTTCATCCCCCCGTAAAATTCCTAATAAAAAATCCCCTAATTTATTGTTCACTGCCGTAGCTCTCCTCTTGCCTGCTGCGCCATGCCTGCGCCTTACTCCCCAACTTCTCCAACCGTAAATCGTAGCCGTACCTCTCACGCCCACGCTGCACTCCTCTGCGTTGGGTCTTGTAGCTCCTTCTGTTGCTTGTCTCCTCCGCACTATAGCTGATTGATTCGACAAATAAGGGTCACAACCCTTTTAAATCCTCCTCGCTTGCTTATGTATGCTGCTTAAACGCAACGTATACTGTGTGGATTGGATTAAAATGCAGCATATGCTGCGTAACACTGCCTTAACGTAGTTGCTGCGTTCACGCAACATTTAACGCATAGGTTGCTGCTTGAAACGCAACGCAGCCATTCATCTTTTATCTTTTTTTATCTTTTTTTTTACAATTGTGCTGCAATTTGTTTTGAACATCTTCTCCTTTTAGTCTGAAATATCCAACCTAGTAATCAACATAAATTGAACACAACTTAAGTATTTTATTTTGAGAATATGATTGAAATCACATGAAAATACACAAGAAAATATAAGATAATTCAATCATATAACTTTTATCGCTTTTAGGTTCTGAGAAGGATGCAATTGTGAATAATTGCATAAAACTGGTGATTAGTAAGGTTAGTTTGTATATAACGCAATGGTCAAGGAACATGTGTGAGATATCTATATGGTTCTTACTCGTTTTTAAATTGCGTATCTGGTTATTATTATACTTACTAAAAGTGATATTATTTTTTTATTCTTTTGCTTCTAGTGAATTCTTTGACCTTAGCTTTAACTTTTCAGGTTTATGAGTTTTCCATTTGCAAGTTCACTTTTTTTTTTGGATCAATGATTGTGTGGGCTTTTTGAAATAATAAACGATCATTTGAGTTGGATTGCATGATAATCATTTATTAAAATGAAACCTTTGTTATTTTGTTACCATTGACCTCTAATTCTTACTAACTTCGAGATTTAATCGTATATATTTTCGTAACCTCCGTTATTTTGTTGCTAGGAACCTCTGTTTCTTCCTAACTTCGAGGTTTAAATGCATATATTTTGGTACTTTGTGTTTTCTTTCTTGTTGGTAATATTAGTTTTTAGCTTTCGTGGTTGGTGATTTTAGGTGATTAATGTGGCAATGTAGTTTGGCTTTGGTTAGTGCAATCGTTTAACTATTTAAGCATCGTTTAGTCCAGGTCTTAGAAATTGGAAATACTTAATATCAAATGCTCTTGCCATCATCAATCATGTTTTTCACTAAAGAATGTTACAATTGGGAAAAGAGACATCGAGATCCTTTATCTCAAATTTCTCTCTGTTTCTTGATTGTTCAATCTCTACAGTGAAGAAGAACCAATAACTGTAAAAATGGAGAGCATTGTAAATACAACTACAACTAACGAGCTAGAGCAACAGAGTAAAAAGCAGGAAAAGGAAGAGAACGTGCCAACCTCCGATGACAAGGACATTGCTGTTCAAATCACTCCAATTGTCAAGCTAAATGAGGTTGTCGTAACCATAGAAGAAGAAGAAAAGATCTGATTTTTGATCTGTGAGTAATACCTGCATATTCATTCTCTAGACTCTGTTTTCTAGGATTTTGATTCACATTTTGTGTCGCGTACAATAGATTTTCATTTAATTCTCGGTTAATGTCTATTTGGTTGTTCTTTTTTTAATCTATTTTCAAGTTCTTAACGTTTCTCTTCTTTAAAAATTTAAAGGAAGGTGAAACTGTATCGATTTGATAAGGAAATAAATCTTTTCTCTTTATGTATATGTTTTTGTGTTTATGCGCACGCGTGAGTGAGTAATTTGCTTTTCATTAATTTATAAGGACAATCTTTGGTTTAACTTTTGATTAGCTGCTGCTCCTAGAAATGTTTAACTATGCTATATTTGATCTCATTTGTTTTTGTATTTATTTAATGCTTAATCTTTTGTGCTTAAGATAATCAATACTATTGTCATGATTCAAGTTACAAATCAATGTGACCTATTCTTCTTCTTTTTTTCCAATTTTTATTCCACACTTTGTTGTATTATAGAGTTAATATTTGTCTATGCATATTTTAGTTCTACCATCAAATTAATGTGCAAGAGCATCATGCAAATGATAAATCATGCGTGTGGCATGCTACTGATTTAACTGATGGCGAATTGAAGGATGAGCTTTTCTGCATCAGATTTGTTTTGATTAAGAGTATGTCCTTCACTTTCATAGTGTCTATGTCTAGTAGTATCTCTGTATGGTCAGGTCATATAGAGTTCTTTTTCACTTTTCCCTATGATTTCTTCATCTTTTGTTCAATGAAATTTTGTAGATCTTTGTTCTATTTTCCCTATGATTTCTTCATCTTTTGTTCAATGAAATTTTGTAGATCTTTGTTCTATCCTCAAACTGTTACAGGATATACTTCCCTAATATACGTAAGGTGTAATAATTTTAATAAAAATGGTGGCACCACTTGTCATGCATTAAGGAAATGTGTAGTAGGAGTGTTTGTTACTCCTATTTAAAGTCGTTATCTTAGCAGATTTACGTTTCCCAAATAATGAAAATCTGTGGAGAATTTGTTAAGGTGGAACATTCATTGAAAACTGTTTGCATAGTACTTATGTGGGGCTTATGGGAACCAGAGCAAGTGTCACATATTTCTTTTGTGATTATTTGTCTTATCGACTTCAATTTGTCAGATTATGTTATGAAATGAGATTAAAGGCTTATCATCTATAGTACTGAACCTTATGTTAAGGATTTTTCTTAGTCGCATGCCTCTATATCTCATATAACTCTATTTTAATATTTCTCATCGCAAGGTTCATTTATTACTTTTTTTAGATTGTAAAACCTTTAGGGAGACAATTCAGGGAGTAACTGAAGATCAGGGAAAGAAAGAGGAAGGAAAAGATGCTACAAATGCTACTGGACAAACATGGTTATTGATCTCTATATATAAAAAAAACCAATGAGGTTATTTGATAACATTTATTAATTGGTAGCTATACTTATCATATACATATTTTACTAAATCATGTTGGTAATAGCAGGTTTGCATTGGGAAAACTTGTACAATTGATGGTTATGCCATCTTTTTTCGCAGGGATAAACCCTCACATGTCAAAAAAATGAGGTTCTAATAATTTCCTTTCTTTTATTGGACATTTGCATGTACTTTCTCTAATGTTTTACTTATGAAACTATTTGTATTCAGTTGAATTTAATAAAGCTACACAATCTTTGACCGATCCTATAGTTCTAGGCGCCTAGAGGAAAACTGCTTTAAGTAAATTGGTTAAGGTAGGATTCTTGCAGTTGAGTTTGTTATAGATGTGTATTTGCATGTAGAAGTTTTATGATTTTCATCGTCCAAGTAATCTCATGGATATTTTCTTCTACTTGTAGGATAATGCTGCAGTCATTGTTATTTTGAAAGCCAAATTTGGTAATCAAGGAGCTAAACCCTGGGCAAAGACAACTTCTCTATGTTGTGAGTTATTTTATTATGATCAAACTACATGGCTAATAATTTAATCATTGTATTTTTTCTTTATACTTATATTTTAGCTTATGTTTTGTGTCGAATAAATTTCTAGTAGGTATGAAATGCCTAATCACCTTTTGTAATCTTGTTATAGCATCTCTTTGTGTTCTGAATTTGAAAATCTATTTTGTTTTCATCCTACTCTAATTTAGAAGTAATTTGTTGATAATTAATTAATGATAGAAGAAGTGCGTGTTCCTCTATTCTTGGCATCTAAAGCAAGGATTTCAACTGAACCTTTGAGCAATCAAGTAGGTTGAAGGAATTGGCACTTCTGTACTACTACGTGAGCTAGTATTCTCCAAGAAATGTATAAGGTCAATTAATTTTTAATGGCTTGTTTCTGCATAAGTTTTTTGTGTCATTGCACTTAATTGTACAATTATGTAAACTATGTTGCAAATTCTATTCAAATAATTAGGATATTGGTTTTTTGGTCCCTCTGAGAAACTACTTAAAATATCTCATTTGTCCATTTTTTATATTGGATAAGTGACGTAACTTTTACGTGCAAGCCTCAAATTTAAACTTACTATGAAAATTGGGAGTGCTTGCATGAACTTGTTATGATATTGGTCTAATTTATATGAACTACAACATAACTTTTGGAAATCATACATCTTTGCAACATCAAATCTCTCTGGTCTTCATAAAGTTTTACTTATGAACTGTTGTTGTGAACCTGTGTAAATTTGTATATGCATTTCCCATATGTTACATAGTGGTTTTGTTTTTTCGTAGTGTATTGAATAATAATTTGACTCAAGAAATATCTTCTTACTAAGTAGGCACTAAAAGATCTCAGGCTTTTGATCCTTATAAGTCCAACTGTTGTTATTATACTAATACTGTTTTATTTCATCTCATATAATGGTTACCTTCCCTTTTATTCCTCTTTAGGAGTATATTTCACATAAACTATTGTAGCTTGCTTCTCGAGTGTTGGACTTCTATTTTGTTTTGTTAGCTAGTTTCTATTCTCTTGTCAATTCAAATTTTTTGTTTCATTAGATTGAGAGACTGATTAAACGGTTATTGTTTCTCTTATTGACAAATGTACATGCATATGCTATATTCCTTAAATGAATTGACATGGGTTTAATGACCATTTGTATGTGATAAATTATAGGAATATTTTTATGTATTCTCTTTGCATAAGGAATGTGCCTCAGAAACTGATTTGTGTAATGGTGTTAATTTTGTTAAAAGCTTTTAGCAAGCTTACGAATCAGGCCAGATGCCAAGAGATTTTTTTCCTAACTTTGTATGCTTTATATTGCTTTTATTTCTATTTCTAATAGATTCCTTGTAATATTTTTCCATACTCATTGAACTATTCTTTCTTTTATTTAAGAGTTGGTTCATTATTCTGTTGAATTGTTTTTGACAAAAATATATACAATTAAAATAGATGTTCTAGTTCCCATTGCTACCAAAATATATTACTCTCAAAGGAACAATCATCTTCGGTCAGCAATTGGTAATTTGTACCATATAGTACCAAATAAGGTACCAAATGATCATGTGACGTGTCTAGGAGTATCAATGGAAGTTGTAAAGGAATTTTAGGGTCAAAGGGGTGCTTCAAACGATCAAAAAGAAGATATACTTAACAACAAGGTTAGACCCTGTGTTTTGTTACAATTAATCTGATAGGAGGGAAAACCTTATAAGTAATCTTGTTACGACCATCTTGAGGTTGTGTTCTTTCAAATAATTAAAAGCATGAAACATATTTTCTGTATAAAGTTCTTCTGGAGTACAAGGCACATGTATGATTGTGAGGGCAAGTTAAGCACGACATATAAATCTAGTTATTATATGTAAACCCTGTCTACAATTTATTTTGCTTTTTCCTGGACAATAAAATGGCCTCTTATTTTGGTGGTGAAGTACTATGGTTTCTCTAATTTGAAATAAAATTGTTTGTTAAATTTGTGGTTGTTAATGTTGCTAACTTTTGCATTTTTGCTCTTCAAACATAGTGAGGCTACTGACTTGTTTCCCTATTACTAGTGAAACAGAGACATTCTCTAATGAATAAACCTGATCAAGTTGTCACATAAATTTCCAGTGGACATGGACAAATAAGGATGATGCCTACTGTTAGCTAACTTTTTAACTTTTTATAGAGAAAATATTATCCTTTGTGCTTGTCATGTTTGAAAATGCTGCACAATGTAAAAGGCAATACCATTATGGCAACCTTTTTTTTGCCATTGCCACTCAATTGTATTTTAACTTTCCTAGCAGCATGTTTATGCTTTATTTCTTGTTTCATGTTTACATCTCTCATTTTGTACGAAAATCACTTTGAACCATTCAACGGCCAAATGGCAATGTTCTAGTTTTAAAGGACTTCTCACTAGCTAGAATTTTGCTCAGTATAAATGTATTTAAGAACATCCATGTTAAACAAAAAACTCTAGTACCATATATGAATTTAGGATCCATTTTTAGATAAGAAAGTACTACGATGGTTGAATAAAATATACAATATAATTTAAGCAAATAGTAATATTTTTGACGTTTCAAATTTCAATCCAGCACCTTCCAGCAAAAATTCCACCCAACTTATAAGTCAAACTCCATATATTTTTATTGACATATGTTAATTGATATAACAATCCATATGTTGCTATTTACACATGTTAATTAATATAACAATTCATTTACAATGAAAGCAAGGAGATTATATAAAAACAGATTAAAATCAAATGCCTTATGGGTGTGACATGTTAAGTGACAACCATGAGAATTATAAAACAAAATAAAATTAAATGTCTCCTGGGTGTGACATGTTATGAACAGGTCTTACGGGTGTGACTTAACATGTCACATCTATGACATACAACCATTTTACAAGTATTATTCATCGTCTCCTATATTGTTCTCTCTTATATCATTCTCATAGGTGTCTAATTCATGCCTATTACGTCCGATGAATATTTCAAATCTTCCCTTCATTCGTTTGGTTGTTGACAATATTAACTTGCTAATGTTGTAAAAAAAATAATTTCCCAACAAATACGTTGTATCACATCACAAAACATAAACTTCCATTAAATACGCTGTCGATTTCAACAAACAATCTTCTAGCAACTATGCCTTCGATTTAAAAATGCAATTTTATAAATGAAATTTGTTCGGTTGTTAGGAATGAAATCTAAAAATAACGATGACTAAATTTTTGACAAGAATTTGGAAAATAAAAAGGCAGAAAAGATGAAATGTTTGTATAAAGATTTTCCAAAGCTTTTTGTTTCGAATCAAATAACAAAAATATGGTCAGAAAGAAGTTGAAAGAAAGTGATAGGAAGATCGGTTACTGTTGACCCTAAGGAACGAGAAAGGTAATACTTACACATGTTAAAGGACCAACATCATTTGATCACTTGTTAACTGTGATGGTGAAAAGGCAAGCTATTTTAGGGAGGCTGCACTAAAGTTAGGATTGTTAGCATTTGATTTTTATATACAACAAACTCTAGAGGAAGCTGTTTTATTTCAAATGCCAGCTTCACTCAGACTTTTATGTGCTACACTCCTGTTCTATTATTTACTGACAAACCCTAAGCAACTTTGGGAAAAATTCAAAGATGATCTTTTTTCTAATTACCGATATGCTTCCTCTTATAGTGCATATACATCTGAGGACATTAAAAGGATGGCCCTTCAAGATATTAGTAAATCCCTATAACAAATAGGGAAAGGCTTAAGAGATTTTCTTTTTTCTGATTATCACTTTGAAATTGCCTAATCAACATCTTAGTAAAGAAATACAAAGTGAGAAGAATATACAAGTTGATCCAGAAGGCTTATTATTACATTCAAGGTTAAATCATGAGCATAAATACATATTTGATTTGATTTTTCATTCAATTTTGACCTCGAGTGGTGAAAGTTTTTTTTATTGATGGTCCCGGTGGAACTGGGAAGACTTTGTTATATCAAGCTCTTATTACAATTTTACAGTCATAAAGTCATGTTGCAGTTATTGTTGCTACATCAAGTGTTGCAACATCAGCCCTTCCTAATGGCAGGACAACTCACTCAGGATTTAAAATCCCACTTGACAAAGAAGAATGTTTGTCAATTAAGTAAGCAGAGAAGTATTGCAAAATTGATATTTGAATCTAGTCTTATCTTATAGGACAAGGCTTCCATGGCAAAACGAGAAGCCATTGAAGCATTTGATGACTTACTTTAAGATATCATGGACTCCAATAAGCCTCTTGGATGAAAGATTACTGCATTTAGCGGTGATTTTTGTCAAACCTTATCGGTTATAAACCAAGCCACAAAACAACAACTAATTAATTCAAGTCTTCTAAATTCACATCTTTGGCCACATATGCTCAAATTTTCTTTGACAATAAATATGAGAGCTATATCAAATCTAGTATTATGAATTTTTATTGCGAGTAGGAGAAGGTATAAAAACAGTCGATGAGCAAGATCAAATTTTCTTACCAAAACAACTAGCTATTCCTTACCATAACAAGGATGAATCTCTTAATAGGTTAAATTTTTGATAATTTATTTTTATTATCGATTTTATTTTTTTTAAAAAATAAACATACATGTTTCTAATGCACCATTGCCTTCATCAGGTACTTTAAAACGTCTTTCCCTGACCTAAGCTTATATTCGTCTGATCCATATCAAATGATAAATAGATATATGCTATGTCCAATAAACAGCTATGTAGAAGAAATTAATGACATAATGATCAACAAATTTTTTAGGAAATCTAAATCCTGTATAAGTTTTGATAAAATGGTTGACCGAAGACATCAAGCAGATTATGAAGATTTTATAAATTCTTTAAATCTTAAAGGTCTACCTCCACACAAACTTTTGCTCAAAGAAGGCTCTCCAATTATGCTCCTAAGAAATTTGAATCCAATTGAGGGACTATGCAATGGCACAAGGTTGATATGTAGAAAATTAAAAGACCATACAATTTTTGTAGAAATTGTCTTTGGAACTCACAAAGGAAAGCTAGTTTTTATACCTAAGATTCCTTTGCAATCTTCAGAAAATGAAAAAAATGGAATACCTTTTGTCATAACACAATTCCCTGTTCGTTTATGTTGCAGAAATTATCTTTGGACCTCACAAAGGAAAACTAGTTTTTATACCTAACATTCCTTTGCAATCTTCAGAAAATGAAAAAATGGAATAATTTATGTCATAACACCATTCCCATTTATGTTTTGCAATGACCATAAATAAATCCCAGGGTCAAACACTTGATTATGTAGGAATTTATCTCCATTAGTTGTATTCTCACATGGACAACTATATATGGCTTTGTTAAGAGCTTAGACTCCTGAATCAGTTAAAGTTCTAATTATTTCAGGAACTTTTGAGTCTTCAAAAATTGATCAAAAAATAAGAAATATTGTGTTCCATGAAATTTATCGATCAGTTAAATTATAAAGTATAAAACTATCAAAAGGTATATGAATTGTTTTGCTTAAGTTTATTTCATTTCATTTCATATGCAAAAAAATTATTTTTATGATTACTTTATTAAATAATTTTTTAAGGATGGAAAAGCGTGTATTGATCAAGGATATTTTACATGGTGCTCAATTGTGGTTATGTGAAATTACTATCCAAGGAAAACAACATATTGTCACATCACCTAGCACGTCATCAAAGAGACAAAAGTTTATCTTTTTTTATTCTAAGGTATAACAACTATACTTTCTTCATTGAAAATCTTCCCTTTTCCATTAACTTTATTATTAACTGCATGTTTATTATTAATAGGGATCACAAGTTGAAGCTATTATCTTTAAAAATGATATCCAACGAATGAGCCATATTTTGCAACCGTATAAGAAATATATCATTTGTTATGCCATTGTGAAGCCAATTCTGCCTTAATACCAAACTGAAGACTTGAAAATTCAATGGATTATTAAAAGTCACATTGTTGTTAAACCTATAGCAAAAGGTGACAGCATCATCCTGATGAAATTCAACTATACATCTTTTATGAATCTTATCAACTATATGAACGATAAGGAAAAATCAATCGGTTAGATCCTTTATCTATTTCTTTCTAGAACTTTGACCTTTTTCCTATTATATCTAATTATATTTATCTTTAATAAGTGATAGATATTTTGGTTGTGGTTGTTGAAGTCTTAGATCAGAAAGGAATCAGCAAAGATGGTAAACTTTCAACTGTCCAAAAATTTGTTCTTGCCAACAAATAATATGTTACATTCTCTGCTATTCTCTACAGTTGTTAAAATCTTACACGAGTTCTTTTTCCAACATTTTCCATTTTTATATTAGGCAACAAACCGTTATACTGTCAACGTGGAATGCTTTTGTTACTAATAAGGGCCAACAAATTGGCTAAAAGTTAACTTTTATAATGGTAATTTTGTTTTATTTATTTCATCACTCTTTTACATTTTTCTTTTATTTATTCTTCTATTTTATCCTTACCTTACAATTGAAGTATTTTAGGAGTTGCATTATCCTCGTGGTTTGACTCTGCAATTCTTATCGATCCATTAATACACGAGTCTGTAGATCTTAAAAATTGGTACTGCAATTTTTTTTTCTTTGCTCTAACAAAAACTAACATTATATACAAATTTTAGAATATTTTAATGCTTTTACATTTATAATTATCATTTTTTAAGACACAACGAAATACTAAGGAGCTCAAAAACCTTGTTAACTAACAAGCTTATCTCAGATATAATCCTGATGTGTCTTTCGAATCACATTTAGATTTTACTCAAATCATCTTCTTAAAGTCTACCGGTAAGGCAAATACATTTTATATTCTATTATAAGCTTTTTGCCTCACATTTTCTATCTAATATTAATATTTCCAACAAAAATATATCTATATATTTGTAGACAGTATGAATTAAAGCCCATATTTTCTTTCAACACATTTTACAAAAGTACTGGTATATGGCCTACAAATTTTTTTTTTGCTCAATAGCCGCTTCATATGGAATTACATTCACTTGTAATTCTTGCAGGGAGAGACTCCCAGCTGAACCCAGGCATTTCTTTTTCCCATTTTTCTTTTTAATTTTTTGCCTTTTCTTGTGATGCAGCGTATTTGTTGGGAAATTGTTTTTTTTACAACATTAGCAAGTTATTGTTTTCAACAACCAAACGAATGAAGGGAAGACTTGAAATATTCATCCGACATAAAATTGTTGTATGTTGCAGGTGTGACATGTTAAGTCACACCCATGAGAACCTATAATCTGTTTTTTATAATCTCCTTTTCTAAAACAAGCTTTCATCGTAAATGAATTGTTATATCTAAGTAACATACATTTTCTCATTAACTTTTGTTTCCAAATGTAGATACCACTATGATGTTGATTTAACTGATGAAATAGGAACTGTCACAGTTATACAATTATACCACCATGTTATATATTTTTTACTTACTACAAATAGATTTAAATTTAATAATAAGAATTATGATATCTTTATCATATGACTAATGATCTACATTTCCTCTTTCTCATAACAAGAGTATTAAACTTCCTCAAGAAAAGGTACACGTAGAATTGAAAACTAAGACATTTCTAGCTCATATCGAGCTTGTTCACATCCACTCACCAAATGGAAGACAACGTTTCACTGTTATCTATGATCATCAAACTGATGATGATGAATTACAAAAGGGTTCAACTTCAATTGAAAAAGATGACGACATTTCAACTGATAATCAAAATAACAATGTTGACATTATACCTACACCTATTTCAGGTATTTATTATTATTTATTTAATCAGTTTTTACATTTTTATCTTTATCAAACTACGTGAACTTTTTTTTATGAATTATATTATTATTTCTTATTTATTTACTCATCATTTTTATAAAAAAGCAATGTTCACTTTTATACTCTGTGGTTAATGTATTTTGATTTTTTTACATTTTCAGAAGATGTTGTTGTTTCTTCTTCAAGAGTAAGACAATGTCTTCACAAAAGATTCAGCGACACTGAACCCACACTAGCCTTAAATGCAAATGTTGATGACAACAACAAAAAACCTAAATTGTGATAGACTTTTTTTCACAGTTCGTCAAACAACATAAGAATGTAACTTTTCTAACTTGTGTTCTTTAATTTCCTCTTTTCTTGAACTTCTTTTGCTAGCCTTTTATATGTTTCTCACATGTACTTGGATTTACTATTCCTTTACATTTTTAGCTCCTAATTTAATAGTCTTGGGAAACTTGTAACAAAATTGGGTATACCTGTATGGTGGTTTTTTGTTGTGAAGTCACAACCGTGACTAACATTTTGTGACTTGTTTCATAACTATGACTTAGTTGTGTCATGGGACAATTCTCTTTATTAAACTCATCCACATTCATAAAATAATTACTTTAAAATTTATAAAAATGTCAACTATCAAAAGAAACCATTTTCTTGATTTGTTTATTTGCTTTCTTTTAACATACTTTCTTTTCTCTTGCATTTTAATTCCTATCACATGTTTCTTAAATAGATTCCTGTAACTATAACAACAACATAATAAAATTTTTTTTCCATACATTCAAAAGGTGAAAATGTTAGTCTGATGTGAGTAGTCTTATTGATATTACATAGGATATTTTCTTTTTCCTTATTCTGGTGACAATTCGAAAGTGTATATAAAAAACTCAAAATTTACCTTTTCTATCTTGAATCTCTATTATTTTTATACACAACCCTTTTTCACTAAGAAATGTGCCTCATATCGTAAATTCATCTGTTCTTTTTACAATATTATTGTACACATAGAAAATAAATAACTTTACATGCACCCAACACAAACAATTAAATAATTGATGGACGTATTACCATATCAAAATTTACAATTTTTAAATTGATTCTTCTTTTCTAAATATCCATCAAGTCGACAATTAAACTTAACTCTAAAATTCACTAAACGCAAGAATTATAAAGCAACTATGATCTATCCATTTGCTTTTATTACTCTGTCAACTTTATATTATTCTATCCCTAGAATATTATTATCCCTCTTCCGCGACATCCAAATCATTCTCACCTATTTGCCTACCTATTAGTATGCCAAACTTACAAAGTTTAATAAGATCAAATTAACCATAAGGCCAACTATTTTGATTTTATCCTTTGCTAGAACTACACTAAGACTATCAATTAAACATACACATTACAGTAAAACCTTGACCACAAAGACATCAAATACTAAATAAACATCAAAATCTACAATGAACCAACAAACTAAAACTATTTAAGAAGTAAAAACTTCCACTAACAAATAAAACATTTCCACATAACTAAAAAATAAATTTGGAATCGCATATGCATACATATAACACATATATTAATTATCAAGATTCTTTCTTTTTCACGGGCTCTCTCTGATTTTCTTCTCTTCTTCCTTTCTCTGCATCTTGTCTGTGTCTCCAAATGTGATGAAATGAGTGAAGATTAATGCCCCTTCATCCCTCATTCGCAAAATAATCTCATTAAGATTCATACAAATTTCAACATATAAAAAGAAGCCAAATTAGATAAAATTAATGACAACAATACCTCAATACCTAAACTATACTTGTACTCAACCAAAACTAAAAACACTAAACTATGAAAACACAAACAAGAAAAACAAATTAATAATGGCAACAAATTATTTTTCTCATTTAATAATTAAAGATGTCAAATATCAATTCAATAAACACAATCGAAGATTTTGAAACTCATAATAATTTGTGAACAAACTGTTCTTCATATGCATAACCATAACTAACAAGTATGTCAACTGAAAGACCATTAATAAGTGTGATAGACACTCACTTCACTTTTCTTTCTCTCAAGTATTCAAAGGTCATAAAAATTCATTCATTATTCATTTCATGTTAAGCATCTACCATACGCTTGCTTACTAATCTAATCTTTACTACTGAATATTGAACACAAACATTCATCCTAAGGTCTTTATTTTGGTTATAATGGGACCAAGCTAAAGGTAGGAAATAAGATAATACCAAGCTTTAAACCATAGAACTAATTGAGCAAATAAAAAAGATACAAACTAATAAAACATAAAACATACATTTTTTTCTTTTCAATTACAAACTTAACATTAGCAATCTCCCTTACTTTTCCCTTCTCCCTTTTCTTTTCATTTGTTTTTCTTATTTCCTTGGCATTTTTCGCTTCTCTTCCTTTTTTTTCTTTTTTTCATTTTTTACTGATATGATATGATGTTTTCCCAATTTATAACAACATAAGTTCAAAAAGGAAAAAATGTAGACAACAAATCCAAATTATTACAACCCAACCTACCCTTAACTTATAACCTAACTATATGCTATGCTTCTTCCATAATTATTCCCTACAGTCGATTATACATTTTAAATGCTAAACTTGCCCTTATAGAGGTTATAATGAAAAGAGTAAACAATGTAGGCCAAGGCTCATATTTTGGGTTTTAACCAAAAAAAATTTTCGTTTAAGCTCAAAGGGGCTCACTATGGATAATATCATAGTGGCTTTTTAAGCTATCATGATAAATCCTAAGTGCCTTCATTGTTTCAATGTTTGCATAAGATTATGTAACCATGAAAGAATACTCTCATCAATGAATACTTTTAATTGGTGTATAATATATCAAAAAATCTCAAATTCTTACTAAAGGAAGGTTTCATTCATCTATCACAATAAGCTAATACCCTTTCGATTAAAATCCAAATCAATCAGTTTAAGCATATAAATTTATTAATTCACTCATATTATACATTTATAATCCCGATCAAGTTTATTTAGTAACTATGCATCTCTAACTATTAAATAAGAAAAAAAACATGTAATGTACAAACATATACTATCAACATCATAAGAAAATAATTAAAGGATCTAAGATGCAAACAATATAAATAAAGACAAACAATAAAACTAAAAATAATTTAACGATAAACAATACAAATAATAAAAAGAAAAGATAGAAATACAATACTAAGATGAAGGTGAACTGTGTCTAGAACGAGCATTTAAATTCACTAGGAAATTCCTCATCTCCACTATGCTAGCCTCAATCTTGTCGAATCTATCACTTGTTTGCCATTCAAATGCAATAAGTTGATTGAGCAATGATTGATATTCAACAGAATTAGATGTAATGTTCCAATGCGTAGCTTTGGGTAGCAAAACATTATTCTCTTGTGTACCTTTAGCTACTCTGATGCGACTGCGCTTACTACTTAAAGCTTTTACTATGTCATCATTAACAAAAGCATAACGATCACCTTGTCTCCTAACAATCTTTATACACACCAACGATTGCAAGTCTAAAGGTGCTTGAAACTAACTGCATAACTGTTCTCTTAGTTAGTAAACTAAGATGCTCTGCAATTTGGGTGAAAAATGCTCTAACTATTATTTTTCCGGCTCTAGCTTAGCCACATTCATTAGATGCATACTTAATCACATACCAGCATTAAAGTGTTTAGCATGCACCATGTACCACAACACAAACAATTCTGCTTTTGAGACTACACCTTGGCTATCTCCTCTACTGAATAATGTAGAAGTTAAAAACCTATGAAGATAGCAAAGGCTAGGGTCTACTAAAGCAGATGATTTAGGCCTAGTAGAAGAAAAAAGTTTCTTGACTTAGCAATTTCATTCCAAAATTCTATAGGCCTAAAATCATCATGGTAATCATATAAATCACTATGTGAAAATTCAAATATACTATTCAATACATCTAAAGTAATAATATGCATCATATTTATCAATCTAAATGTTATATTATTCACAATGCCATCATCATTAAAGATCAATTGTAAAGTAGTCAAAAATTCTAGAGTTAATTCAATGTGTGAATTTTTTTTCTAAATTCAGCAAATCTATCCCATCCTATGTTATGCAACAATTCATTCACTCAGTTTGCTATTCCTAATTCAATAATAGCTCCATGATCAATAAATCTGTTTGGCATAATTTGACGATCTTTTAAGGTTGCATACCTTAACTGGCTCTCACAACTGTCAAATTAAAGACAAGGATTACTTAAAATGGGCATATCATCCGGTTGAGAAGATGAAGATTTCGAGAATCTCATATGAGGCATACTTGATAATGTTAGTCTACTTGAGTAGCAATCAAGATCACGGTATAAATATACGTGTGATTTGTTAAAACATAAGTTCTTACCTATTGCATTCTCGACCTATACAATGTATAATAAGTAAAAGGAAAGGGTTATGCCTGTGTTGTGTCTTTACTGGTCTATTGTAGCTCTGTCTCCGACACGGGTCTGGCTTCTCACACACTTGCATACGCTACATGCTTCGAATACTAAAAATGAAGGTGGTGAAATTGTTTCTCTTAAGTGTCGCTGACATTGTTGCATATATGAAAATGTCGTTTGATGCATTGCAAAGGTCACCTAAGTTGCATCGTCACCCGTTTGCTTTAGCTACATCTAGCGGGTCCAGTTGCATCTCGAGGGCGTGATATTTGGTTGTGCGGCTAAATTGAAAGTGGTGAATGATTAGGTTTTTAGGGATTTAACTCTCAGTCATGGGTATGACTTAATAAGTCACACTTGTGACTCATGATTTTTTTAAAATTTTTACTCAAATATTATATTATATTTATTTAATAAGTCAAACTCGTGACTCAAGATTTTTTTTATTTTTTACTTAAATATTATAATAAATTTATTTAATTTGTACATTTTATTTACATTACACTATACATTTCCTAATTTTATTTTATTTTTTCATTCCTAATTTTTGCTAACTAATTTTATTAATTCATTTAAGATATTCTAACTTATTTTTTTCCGAATAATTTTATCCACATTTTTTCTACAAATTTTAATATTTAACAATATTTATTTTTACATCTTTAACCATTCGTAACATAATATATTCATAAATACTCTCCAATCCCTTAAAATTTTATTTTTATTTTTTTCATAGGTCACAAGTGTAACATCCATAACTCCTTAAAAATTTTAAATTATAATCAGGCCATAACTGCTTCTATTTGTATAATTTTTATAAAATTTTCTCTTAATTTTTAACTATGTACTAAAATATTATAACAACTTTCTTTACACCTTTTCCTATCAACTTTTACTAAACTATTTTACCTTTTCCTCTATATAAATGTCACAATATTCACTAACATATTTTGTCCATTTATCTTTTTAATTCCTTTGTTACTATACATTTCTAAATTTTTTATTTTTTAGTTTTAATTTTAACTTACTTATTTTATTAATTCATTCTAAATATTCCAAATATTATATTTTTACATCTTTTCTTTGACAAAATTTTATCCATAATCACACAATTCTATTTTTCTCACAAAATTTTAAATTACATTTATATATACGTTGGCATTATACTTATTTGGATTATCATTATGCATTTGCGCAGTGTCTGTCTGCTAGTTATGACAAAGAAGTGAAAAGACATACATACGTTCGTCCTAAGGTAATGGGTGGCACCAAATGTTCAAAAATGCATCCCAAGATGTTACTGAATGGGAGAAGCATTAGGCACAAGCCACGAGGCTGGTGAGGTAGGCCGCTTTAATTCCAACGCATGTGAAATTAAATTCTCATCATTTGCTCATTAAAGATGGATATTCACATCAAAGTTGAAAATTTTCGAAGAGGTGTAATAGTTTCGCAAAAATTTTGGTTCAGTCTCAGTTATTTATAGCACAAATAAAAACATAAAAATTAAATGTAAAATAACAAATTAACACCAAAATTTATTAACGCAGTTTGTCATACCTTGCCAATGTCTACGAGGCCTTTACCTAGCTTAATTACTTTCACCTGTTTTACTCAAGGCATTACAAAGCCGACTCACCCAATTTTTAATACTATATCTCGTCCTCACTACCTGTGAAAGTAAATCACACCCAATAGTACAACCGCTTGTACTAATATCAATAGAGGATTTTTTTAACAGTATTTGATAATAAAGAATGAAAAAAAAACTCAAATGATTGAAATAACTTTGAAAATAAACAAAGATACTTGAGAAAGAAAACAACTTCCCTAACAAAGTAGCTTTGTTAATGAAAGAATGAGAAGTTGTCCATTAAGAAAATCTAATATGAAGCTTCAATATCATTACTAGAACATCCCACGCAGAGTAGCTGAAAAGTCACCAATGAAACAAATGTCTTTCTAATGAAAACATTACAGACTATGAAGTTGCAAAAATACCAAGACTGCTAGAATTTTTTCACACAAAAACCACTATCATTGATAGCCCAAAAATTTCCTCACAAAAGACAAAAAACACAACTTTCCAATCTAGATCACCAACAAAATAAAAGTTTCTTCACCGAAACGTTGTAAACAACGGAACTGCAAAATTCACATCGTCTGTTGGAATTTTATGCACAGCACCTCTACTCATAAATCATAACCAATAGCCACACAAGTAACACTCCTTCAATAACGGACAGACCTATAAGAATCAGGCAAACATCAAGGGAAAACAAAGCTATCAAGTCTCCCAATCAATAAGAAAGATAGCCCTCATAAGCACAAATTTGGGATCCGTTCTGTTGGTACCGTATCGGTTAGAAATCGAAACCTAGATCCCAGTATCGGCCATAAATAGTAGCCGGTACTGGGGTTTTTCGTTGGGTACTGGCCGCTACCCAACATATCGGAAAATTCTGGACCATTTCAAAATTTTTAAAAACTTCGCGGACTTATTTAGAAAAAAAAATTTAACCTAAACAATCTACCCAGCCCCCTGACCCTCTGCTCTGTTACCGCCCCTCTTTCTTCTTCACTTCATTCTTCTACTCTTCTTCTTCTTCTCTCTAACCCTCTCTCTCTCACTCTCTCACTCTCTCACTCTCATTGTCTCTATCGCTGACGTCTGGATCCTCTCACTGTCGTCGACGCTTGGTTGGTGTCTTCTCCGATTCTCCTCCTCACCCCGGTTGTTCTCCTCCTCGACATCGCCTCATCTGTTTAGATCTAGCCGCATCATCGCACCTCTCCTCTTTTCCGCACCACCACCGACCCACCCTCCGACGCTTATAGGTGGACAACTTCACCTGGACAACCCCACAAGGTATGACCTGAAGCCCTAACCCAAATACCCAAGTGAAGACCTGAGTCATCCGACGATTAAATAATTTTTTTGGGTGTGTGTTGACTGTTGATACTTCATGTTGTTGGTTGATTCGTTGATGAGTTCATGTGTTCCATTTGTTTCCAAAAATTGCTGGTAAATGGATTTTTGTGTGTGTTGTGAATTGCAAATGGATTGGATTTGTCGTGTATTAGTGTTGATCAGTTAATGAAAATGCTATCGGTGGGTGGACTTGTTTGTGGAGGAATGGATTTGGATTTTGATTTTTGAATATTGAAGTTGGAAGTTTGAATTTTTAAATGTTTGGAAATTGGAATTGTTTTGGAATGGAATTTTGGAATGAATTTTTGAAGTTGATAATGTGAAATTGTTGGATTGAAGTTGAAGAATACCGTG
>JANSVA010000218.1:6716180-6726609 GCA_025504915.1 Erythroxylum reticulatum | reverse complement strand
TACGGAGCATAGAACTTTTGTATTCTTGTCATCCGCCTTCCATAACTTCACAACTACGCAACATCATTATATGGATTGCGATAGTACATTTTGTTCATGACTATACAGTACCATTATGTGGAAATGTGTAGTACGTTCTGTTTTGGACTACCTAAACCATTATGATATGCTTATGTGTTTATGATTTTGTGAACAAGTTGATGAATGCATAAATTGAGTTGTTTGTGAATTAGATTAAATATAGAGAATTTGACAAACATGTGTTTATAAATTCAATATGAATTTTCTATGACAAATGAATATTTTCAAAGTTTTGCTTATTTCTCCGTTATAAACTTATTACCCACGAGCTTTAAGCTTACCCCCTTCCATCCCATCCTCAAGTAAAGAAAATAAGATTGAGTGATTAAGAATCAAGGCATCGCTTCGAATTCTACATGTTTTGTATTTTAAGCTAGAATTTGTAAAAACAAGGTTTTAGTTGTATTTTAAGGATTATTAGTTCATGTAACTTTTGTATTTTGAGATTTTGTGATATTAATGAATTGTGGCTTGAAATGCCCAGCTTTGTAAAACTCTTTCTGTTTGAGGTTAATGAAATATGAGTTTATGTATGGATGAGGTTGAGTTGAAACTAAGTATACTTGAGGAAGTTATCAATTTGAGATGATAAATTTTGAATATGAATTGTTGTTACATATAAGTGAAATGTGTTATGGAAAAGAAAAATAGGAATTTGTGGAGGGTGAGAATTAGTGGTAAGTAAGGAATCAAATGAGTAGCGATTAGAGAGTTTTATGAAATAATGTTGGTAGTTGAATTGTCATGAAATGATGTTGCATTAGAGGAAGTGAAATTGGGAAAAGTTAAAGTGAAAGTAAGGTTAGGATAGATGGAGAAACCTAAGGAAGGCTCTTGAGTGAACCCTTCCCGAAAGGTGTCAGTATGGTTAGTTTTGCATCTTTTCCGCGACAAAGTCAAGCTTCTCGCCACGACGTATTTATCCCGAGAGATGTTTGGGTCTAATATGGGAACTTCGTCGTGGCGAAGTTAAAAGTTATCCGCAGTGAACTTTTCTCGAATGGTCTCCGTAGAAGTTATCATCCGTTCGCGCGATGAAACATAAAGTTTGTCGTGATGAACCCGCCCACTAGGACTAAGGGATCCGCAGGGAAACATAAAGTTTATAGCGGTGAACTCGCCCACCAAGACTAAGGGATCTAACATTTATGGTATCAAAGCATGAAGATGAATCAATGATGGTTAAGGAGATTTCAGTGGATTACGCTCATGTTTCATAACTCTGGATAGTTAGACTCCAGAAACAAGATCTAACAAATTTTACATATCTAAAGCCCAATATGGTGGTCCTAATATAATGGACTTAATGGACACCATATTGTATAGGTTGAGCCATATTAACTTTAATGGTTTCATAACCTTTAATGGGTGGTCTATAAGGTGATAGACTTAGAGAAACGACCCTCTTGAGTGTAACGGTAAGGCCAACTTCTATAAAAGACTTGGACAATCTTTCTAAAGCACTCATGAGAACCCAAGGTGTGCGTATAACCATAAAGGATCTTGTTCTTTTCTTATTAAGGAATATGTGTTATGAAGGTCTCATTCCAAGTTTATGAAGTTTAAAAGAAATTCACTTCATTAACTAAGTTGTTGCATCACATCACTATGCATCAATTCGATCATGAGATGTTAATGCTTAAGTATATAACACTTCCTTTGCGTAAAAAATTCAGAGTTAATGAGTCAATTAGTGGGGGATTGTTAGATAAATGGTTACTTAAACCCCCTCTTGTTGACTTGCTTGGCTCTTTCTTTCTCTTTCTCATCTCTTGACCAAAACAATGTCTCCACCTCATGTGTTGTTAGGAAATAGGGAGAGGATCCGATCCCCACAACAATAGAATAATTACAAATCCTTTTTCTTATTTTGATTTCACAAAAAAAAGATTACTTTAATTCTGTAAAATGATTAACATTTAAATCATAATAAAGCATAAATCTTAATTCATATCTTATTTCAAAGCTTGATCAAATTTTTTTCTTATCCCTTGAATCATTTTCAAAACCAATCCATCTCAACTATTGAAGCCGCTCAAGTATTCTACTTGTAACAGTATCCACAGAAAGGTTGAGAGAACTCTGTAACTTTTACAGAAAGGGTTAAGCAAGAAGTGTCAGCATCATTAGAGCTTAAGCTTATTTATAATAGGTTTTAGACATTTTAGTAATTTAATTGAAATTAAATTATAATTTCAGTTAAAATTTAATTAAAATTACAAATAATTCTAATTAAATACCAATTATGCATAAATAAGATCCAATATCTCATATTAAACCTTATTTATTAAATATCTCATATTTAATCATAAAATTTCTCAAACTTTATAATAAGTTCCAACTTGATTAAAATAACTTCACTCTCTTCAACCCGTTCTTTATGTGAAATCCTTTAGGTTCTTAAATATGTTACCAATTGATACGAATTGTAACCCTAAATTATATTTAGGATTAGATAAATTAAACTCCTTTAATTTATCTTTAATTCTCTAATTAAGAATTTGTATCATAGATTAAGATTTACGTCTAGCAACGCATCATAACCATCCAAATATTTAGGAATGTCAAAATGGTTTTGAGTAACCTCTCTATGCATGATTTTTTTTCATATAATTCAATTGTAACAGCCCAGATCACCCACTCGTTGATATTATCTGCTTTGGCCAAATCCTTAGTGCTCTTGGCCCACATGGTTTTTTTTTCCCAGCATGTAGGCCTCTTTTGGATACTATTGCCACAGTGCTTGGTCGTGGCGAACTCCTCCTGAGAGGAATTTTCACAAAAATTTCACAAGTTCACCGCGGTGAGGCTCAGAGTTCGCTACAGCGAACCTTTCCATAAGGGTGAATTATGCTCAATCTAGAGACTTCGTCGTGGCAAAGCCAAAAATTCGTTGCGGCGAACTACACGAGAAGAGACTTTGTCGTGACGAACCCGCCAATGCTAACGCTGAACTTCCTTACCAATTAAGCGGTTTCAACGTGTCTCTCACACGATCTCTCCCGATCACCCCAAATGGGAATCTCGAGATTGAGAACGAGACTCAAGTGCCAAGATGTTTGGTATCAGAGAGATAGTTGGACTCCAAAAACGGGACCCAACATCAATCCTTTCATTATACAATTTTCTGATTAGGCATATAACACCAAATTAATGTTTGTTCTATTTTTAGTCCAATCATATTAGTTCTCTATCATTAATTATTGATTCAATTAATGACATTTATAAACTATTTTACAAAATGTCATTCTACCTTTAACAAGAATTTCCTAAATCAATACTAATCAAGAACAACAAAAAATTCACCTTAATTACTTTAGGGCGATGAATCATATCTTGATCACTCATCTACCTTCATATAATTTATGCTACATCCATTGAATACCAATTGAACAACCCATAATTAATATGACATAGTAGTATACAAGCATAACAATCCCTATACAAGATAACTTTGGAGACCTTAAGTTAAAAAATCACTTATACATTCATCACAAAGAGAATTTCACAAACATAAAAGTAATATTCCAAATGGATTTCTCTTATCAGGTCTATTAAAAGAAATTATTCTCTAACAAGCACCCATATGTTTGTTTAAGTATCTCCATAACTTATTCTATGATATCAACTACTTCTTTTATAAGGAAAAACAAAACATGTGCTAGTCTTTTTACATTCTATTAATGTTCAGTCTTAATAGAACAATGACTACAAACAATTTAAGGAAAATACATAAATGTAATATGAATCTCATAATTATAATCTCATTATAATTTCATTTTTTATTATATAATTATCCCATGAATTTTATCATATATGTCTAAACATGTAAAAGATAAAAATACTTTTAAATAATTGTCAGTAAACTATAACCAAACTGATTGGCTGCAGGGCATAAATCAACATGTGTTATATTCTTGTCCCATATCGATGGGTTGGTCTCTATATTATGAGGCGTGTTTGTCAAGGCTTGAGTTGCTTACCCCTGGTATTTTGGTGAGAAGTTGGACCTAGGGCCAACTATTTGCACGCACTACCCATCTACCAAGTTTGGGTTGGGCAAAGGTATGGGTATGGATCATTGATTTGAGTTAGGCCATTTCCTATCCTTTTTGGGCCCAATTTTTTTATTTTTTCCACCGGAGAGTTATTCTTTGGCTGAGTTTTTACATATTCCGATTTTTCCTTATTTGCTTCAGACGTTGCTAACACTCTCTAGATTTGTTTCCATGGTCTCTGGCCTTACCCATAGATCTATTTCCAACATTTAATTTTGTTCTATATATTGGTTCGTTGGTCATTCTTTTGAAAGATGGAACTATTTCTTCTCAATCTAAAAATTTCTCTCACCATTACTACTATGTTCTAAGCAACTATATTCTACGAGTTCCCAATCTTTAGCCCCAAGTGCATGAGTTTGTGGATTGGTTATATGAACCTTAAGGAGCAGATGACATCTTCAATTGCACCATGTTCATGCTAAATTTCTCTTTAAAGGAAATGGTTATACCACATCACAATACTTCGAAAAGTACTTTATAAATATTTCTTTTCTCCATTGTACCTTTATTTTCGTTACATTTATGAAAAAAAGAATATATAATTTGGTATGTGAATTAGAGACTTAGAAATATTATATTCTCCTAAAGAAATTTGTTATCGACTCAAACAATAAGTCATTAAAGTACCCAGAGCAAGTTAAGTAGGAGATATGTTAAGTGCTCTAAATAATTGGAAGTGTTTGTGTATGTGATACACTACAAGGAGGGACAAAAAAATATGATTGTTATTGCTCTTTCTTGAATGGATAAAATCATTTATGTTCTCAATTATATACTGATATATTTTAAATTGCTAAAGAAGAGACAAGTAGATGATTATTATTTTAGAAACATCTTTTTCAAGTGTGACAAGTCCATAAAAGATTTTATAAGCATTATGAATTTCTTTTCAAGGATGGTCAGTTGTGCACTCTTACTTATTTAGTTCAAGAGCTATTGGTACTCAAGATACATTGAACTAACTTAGTTAAAGACTCCAATGAGAAAAAGATGTTTGAAGCACTCAACTAGCACTTTCATTAAGCATGTATGCCTAAATATATACATCAGATATTGAATGAAATTCAACTTGTAAGAAGGCAAAGAGTGCAAAGAGTCTTTATGGGTTATACACACTGCTAACCTAGTTACAAAATAACCTAAAATGGATGTTATTATGGGTTGCTAACCCGATTACAGTATGCATAATCCATAAATTTTTATGGGCATATAAGTTTACTGGGATTCTATTAACATTGCTTTCTTTGTCAACCTGTTTAGGTACCCCCAGGTGCTAATGGATGTGCATATTTTCATTTTGAGGAACTTTGTGACAAGCCTCTTAGAGCAACAGATTATTTGGGACTTTTTAATGACTTATTGTAGGTTTTGGTTTTCATCATTTATGAACATAGTCAATAGTTGACATCTGACTATTTAAAACATCAAGGTTGAGATAACAATCATAATACTTTAGGAAAGATAGAGAAAGAATTCACATGCAGAAGTTGTTTTCTCTTATGTTCTACTGAGCATATATTAGTAGTTACCTAAAGTTAGTATGATTGCAATCTTTTTACTCCTTTAGAAGAATTTTTCTTTTTGAATATCAAATGTTTGAATTTTTTTTAAAGCATAGCTCACAAGTATTTTGAAATTACTTTTGTACAAATGAGAATAATCCTTAATCTTATGTTTTAAATTTCACTGATAAATTTCATACCTTAAATTAGATTGTTTCCTGATTTTTAGTCTCCACAACAGAACATCAGCAAATTGATTAGTCACCTTAGTTAATGTATGCCAAACGTCACCTTTTCCATCAAACAACCTCATAGAGACTTCTAAACAATCATAGAAGTTGTCCTAAATTATAAGTTCAGGCACAATCCTAAAAAACTAAGTATAAAACAATCTTTCAATTCCATCCTAGGAAAAAATAAAATTCTTTGGCAATAAAGCAAATAAAGAAAAAGCACTTCCTATTAATAAATTTGGAAACGACTTAAGGTTCAAGAAGTTGAATTTTCATAATTGGCATCCATACTATATGGTGAATCTAGGGATATCTTAAACTAGGCCATACAATTCCTAAACTACTTCTCTGAAAGCTTCTATATCAAATTTTAACCTCATTTGTGGTAGATGAATAATGGGATTGTAGCTTACAGCTGTAATCTTAACTCCCAAACAATGTTATGGTCCATTAACATTAGGTTCTCAACTAAATCCTCATCTAATAGGATTCAGAGTCTGATTATATGTTAGCCATTAATAAGGTTAACATGAGGAGGCACACTGAAGATATCCTTTCTTTTGTACAGAAGGACGTATCTTTCATACACAAAGGAAGTAGGTGGAAGGTGTTTGCATTCTCTTATTTCATTGTATTGAGAGCAAGATGCCCCTCAACTCCTTTAGAGATTTGTTTTACTAAAGCTGGCGAATTCAACTTAACAAATTGTATCCAAGTAGTATATAATTCGTCAACCTTCTCTGTTAATATTTTAATTGCATCGGCTATGTTATACTTCAACAATGGAATTCCATTTGGGCAAACAACATGATTCTGTTATGGTGATTTTAGATTCTTACCTGTAAGAAAGTTTGATGAAAGCGAGGTTGTCTTCTCAAGATTTTCTACCATCTAGGATACAAATCCTTCATTCCTTATAGTTTTAAGGATTTCTTCCTCCAGAGCTGGAGGCAAAGCAATGTACTTTTCACTCTATGTTCTTGGCATTACTATCCTATTAAGCATACCAAAATGTTTGGTTTTAATCTGGAATTCAAGTGTGCCAAGGAAGAATTCTCTCAAAATTTTAACTTGACTTCTATCAATGATATAAATGGGCTTCGGAAAACCTAGAAAATAGAATTCTAAGATACAAAAATGTTTAAATGTAATGAAATGAACTATGAATTGAATAAAGTAATTGATTATTACAAAAGGGAATCATAAACTACATAAGATAACTAGAAGTAACAAAGGTGAATTCGCAAAGTGACGAAAGCTAAAAAATAACAAAAATATGTTTGAAATAGGTTTATTAATTTCTCTAGAGAATGATTTTTGATATATTGTTCTTACGTTAGTCTAGGAATTGTGTCTCTTATTGTTCAAGTAGGTGACTTTTGTCATAACTTCCTACTTCCCTATATTTTAGCTAACTACTTACCACTTTCTTCTTAAATTTCATGTCCTAAAATTCAGCCTGAAGTAACTTCTTAACTTCCATCCCACTTAGCCATAAGTTGACTACCTCCTACTATTTTTTAATCTTCCATATCCTAGACTTTCTAAAATTTAGCACATTTCTTTCCACATCCTTTATTTTATTAGTTCATGAATTCTCTACCTACACATTTATTGGGCTTCCATTTTTAGTCTAACTTCCTAGCCTTTTAGGCTATATAGACTAATTTATGTTAAGTTATCAACATAGTACTAATAGATTTTAAATTTCTAAAGAAGAGATATATCTATGATCATTATTTTAGAAACATCTTGTCAAGTGTGAATAAGGCTACAAAAGGTTTTATAAGTAGTATGAGTTTCTAATTAATGATGGTCAGTTGTGCAATCTGACTTACTTAGTTTGAGAGTTATCGGTATGCAAGATTCATTGAAGTGAGTTAACAAAAGACTCCACTGAGAAAAAGATGTTAGACGCACTTAACTAGCACTTTTATTATCCACGTATGGCTGCATAAGTACATCCCATAGTTAAGCGAAGCTCAACTTGTAAGAAGGAAAAGAATTGCAAGAATCTTTATAGATTATACAAACTATTAACCTAGTTATAGAACAACCTAGAGTGTATGTTAGTATAGCCTTTCTGTTTTGCCTCTCGAGGAAATTGAGGGTACTGATTTAGTTATAATAGTTATGGATCGATTTTCTAATATAGGTCACTTTATTCCACATAAAAGACCAAAAATGCCTTACACATAGGGATGAAAATTGGGATCAGGCTTGGCCCAAAGTTAATGAACTAGGCTGGAGTTAAATGGGCCTCTGATTGAGAATTTATAAAAAAATTGGGCCTCTAGCTAGGCTCATGCTACCCTGCCCTTATAAGCAAAACAATGTCGTTTTACTAAAAAAGATTTCATTTATTCATTTTCAATTTTTAAAAAAATTTCAAGCCGGTCAAGTTTAGGCTCTATCGAGCTCAGGCTCGAGGTTGCTATCTTCACCCTATGGTGGATGTTATTACCTAACTTGGCCTGCCATAAGTTCTATCGAGCTTAAGTTTGGGTCTCTGTCTCTGACCAATGGTAGATGTTATTACCACTTATGTTCCAGGATATAAGATTCCTTTAATTGATGACCATAAAGGTAAACTTCTGAGTAGCTCTGTTTATGAAATAAAGAGTTATTTAGATGAAAGAAGAATGATATGGACAACTTATAGATCGTCAATCATGTGTGATGGTTGGACAGATAGAAGACATTTATCAAATTTTAAGTTTATTTTGCTAAAAAGACTATTGATGCATTTAGGCTTATTAGAAATAATGACGTTTTATTTTAGATATTTGACGAAGTTGAGAATGAAGTTGGGCTAAAAAATATTGTTTAGTTCATTACTGACAATGATTCTTCATACAAAGCAGCTAGGAAAATATTGCAAAATAGGTATAATTCTTTTTATTAGACTCCTAATGTTGCACATTGCATTGACTTGATGTTGAAAAATATAACAGATGTTAGATATTTTCCTATCATTGATGAGACTATGCAAAAAGTAAAGAAAGTGACCAAGTTTATTTATAATCACTCATGAGTCTTAAATTCGATTTGGAAGGATTTCACCAATGGTAGGAATTTGAGTCATCCTGCTATAACAAGGTTTACAACTAATCTTTTATCATTTCTGTGTTTTGTTTTGATGAAGAAGGAGTTGAGGCAAATGTTTACAAGTAATAAGTAGGTTGCATCATAGTATGCCAGGTATAATGATGGAGTTGAGGTTTCTAGAATTATACTTAACGATCATGAATTTTGGTCCCAGTGTTAATTTGTAATCCAAGTTTTTGAGCCTTTGGTGAGGGTTCTTCATCTGGTTGATAGTGATGGTGAAGGAAACAATCAAGGCCAATATGAAAAATAGGTCTTCTTTGTACACACCTTATCTTACGATCATCAATGAAAGATGGAAAAGATAACTTTACTCTCCATTGTTTGCATTTGGTGCATTTTTTAATCCTATTGTCTATTTTAGGCCAAATTTTACAAAGAAAGATAATGTTAACAGGGGAATACTATTAACTATTACAATAATTGTTGCCTATGTGACGATGTAAGATCTCTTAAGCTCACAAATTGAGGTTTAGAAGGATGTTTCTAGTATTTTTTGAATGCCCATTTTTATTCATCAAAAAGAGAAGCTTAATCTAGGCATATATATATTTTCACCTTAATTACTTGTTGGAAATTAACATTATTTTATTTTTTTATAAGATTACTTTTTATCTTACAGTTCCTTATTGGGACTAATCTAATAATGGTGTTCCACAATTGCAAAGATTTACAATTTAAATTCTGAGTCAACGTATGAGTGTAACCAGGTGTGAAAGGAATTGAAGCACATTTGAATTCAATCATTTCGAGAACATAATAGATTGGAAACAAATGATTCAATGACTTAATCTTTGTTCGATATAACTTAAAGCTTTAGGAAACTTATTTTATTATCATTGTTGAGTTTAATATAATTTCTAGTAATTTCTTAATTATTTTATTTTATGTTATTTACTAGGACTCTTAATAAAACAAGTTGTTTTGTAGATCCAATTTTCCTTAACCATATTGATCTTTGGATAAATTGAGTTTTTGAGGAGCTGAGTTTGATAGATGATAGTGACTTAGAAGATAATCTTGAATGAGAAAGTCTTGACATGTCATTTAATGCAGTGAATTTGAATGATGGTGATGATAAGGCTTATATCAATGATAAGGATTTTGTAACAAATGAAAATTGGGGTCAATACGATTTAAGCAGATATTTGATTGAATGGAGTTTCAAGTTTTGATTTCTCCTCTTCTCTAAATTTCATTTATACTTGATGTATATGTTAAATTTTATATAAGCAATATAAATATAACTGTAAATTTTAGGTTTGACTTCTAGTTGGTTATTTTATCAGCACAAACTCTTATTGTAAATTATAATACTTAGATAGTTATATATATTTATTATTCTTTTTATTTGATGATTTGACATAATATTATTTATTATATGATAAATTTGTAATATTTTAAGTACTTTGTATTGTACTTAATTTTATATTTGTATGCTTTT
>JANSVA010000218.1:6703114-6716080 GCA_025504915.1 Erythroxylum reticulatum | reverse complement strand
ATATTCGTTCTTACTCAAACTGAAAACTAAAATTAAATTACTTCTAATTGAAGGAATATACAAAACATCCCTTAACAGCAATGTTCTATTATTCTTAAAATTTAATGTAACATTCCCTATAGCTAAAACTGCAACTTCGGTGCCATCTCCCAGAAAAATGCTCACTTCTCCTTCACTTAACTGGCGTGTTACCTGAAACCCTTGCAAAGAATTACAGACATTATTAGTCGCTCTTGGGTCTACATACCATTGGAATGTAGTCAATACCGCTAAACAAGTTTCAACAACCAGTAATTAAAAAAGAGATGTATCGTGCTTTTTCTTGGCTATCTAGGTTAAACATTGCCGCTTCCAGTAACCTCGTTGCTTACAGTGAAAACACTTGCCTTTGGACTTTTTCACAGCACCCTTTACACTATTAGCTGCATCATTCTTTTTAGGCTTAAGCTTGTGAGCCTTGTTCTTCTTATCCTTTTTCTAGGCAGATGAACAACCTCACTCAATATTAAGAACAACAGGTGCAGCTCCTTGCTTAATAATAGTCTCATCAGCTACCAGCTCATTCAGTAACTTAGACAGAGTAAAATCCATCTTATTCTTGTTATAGTTCAAACGAAACTACTAAAAATTGGCTGGCAGAGTGTTCAAGACCATCTCAATATGAGTAGCCTTGTTAACCTCAGCACCAAGAACCTCCATGTCATTCAGAAGACTTATCATCTTCAAGTCATAGGGTCTAACAAGAGTTCCTTCCTCCATTTTAAAAGTAAGAATCTCCCTAAGTGCATTCTGCTTGGCTGCACTAGTCTAGTCTCCAAACATCTCCTTGAGCTTCTCTAAGATTTCATAAGCTGTGTCCACCCTTAGATGTTGATGTTGCAAAACATTTGTCATAGATGCCAAAATGTAACATCACGTCATCTCATCAGCTTTAACCCATTTCTGGTAAGCCTTGGTAACCTCTTTAGAGGCACCCTCACCGGGTTTTTTAGGACACACCTCACTGAGCAAAAACTTGTACTCTTTAGCCGTAAGCAAAATATCCAAATTCCTTTTCCAGTCCACATGGTTAGGACCCTCAAGCTTGTTTTGGGTTAGGATGTTGGCTGGGGGATTGAAGGTTGTCAGATTCAACTGAGATTAAGCAAAATATCAAAATAATATTTTCTAAATTTTAACACATAATCAAATAAAACAAATATGACCTTAAAATTCACTTATGCATATCTGACATTCATAAACAGCAATCTCGATGGGAGAATTAAACGAACCATATGCCATGCATAAATAGTAAAATAACAAACATGCAATACTCGATGGGAGAAACATGCCAAAAAAAACTATTATAAGTGAAAAACCATTACATCTAGTCCATGCCCATAATGAAATTACTCAGATGAAAGTTAAAATAATCCAGACAAAACTAGACTAGATCCAGTGATACACAAGCATATATCATCTTTCGATGGGAAAGAATATGCAAGTAGTCACAACTAGCAAGTAATGGAAAACACTTTTTTTAAAATAAATTCTATTTGACTGAATTATGTAATAAACAGCAAATTTCTAGAAGAATTTAAAAAGACTCAAAATTTCACAAAGAATTTAATTTGCAAAACTAAAAATATTTCTAGGCCATTTTTCAAATTTAAGAAATATTTTAGATCATTTTTCAACAAAACAACAACTTTCTGGTTTAAGAAGAAATTTTCTGGACTTATTTGAAAACCTTTAAAACATCCAGGGGCTAAAAAGAAAAATAAGGACCTGTTTATAAACACAAAACTTTCAGGACCTTTTTTTTCCGAGTCTGTTTGAAAATTTTTAAAACTTGGACCATCCATAAAACTAGCCACTTCATCGTCTTCCTCACGATGGAAACAAAACCAGTTGCTATTTTTATTTATTTAACAAAAAACCACTTTCTCTCTTGCATGAAAACAGAAAATGATGTTTTGTATTATTAACGATTTACAAGATTTTCAACTTTTACGTTAAGCAACAAAACTATTTGTTTTTAATACAAAAATCTTTTTCAGTTTTCATGCAAACGATTTTTATACAAATGGAAAAAAGGATTTTCATGCAAAACGATTTACAAGATGTTCATCTTTCACGTTAAGCAACACAACCTTTTTATTTATTTATGATTTTTCCTATTTCTGTGAAACCATCTCACTTTCAAAAGCTATTAACCAAAAGCTTTTAAACAAATTCCATAATCCACTGAACTCTCTTCCTTTTAAACGATGCATTAAATGAATTTGTCCTAAAACACAACATCTGTTAAATGCATTAAAAGAGTTTTTCGTTTTTCTTAAGTGAAACCAATTTCACAGTGAATGCTTTTAACCATTGCTATCTCTCATTTTTTGTACTATACCACTGATTCTTCTTTTTTGTTATTTCAACATAAAATGAAGAATGAATATGGGTGTTTTCATACAAGAGGAAACAGAAAACGATTTAACAAGTTTTCAACTTTCATGTTAAAAACAGAAAACATTTGTATTATAAACGATATACATGAGTTTTAATTTTCATGTTAAGCAACCAAACGATTTTCTCCATTCTCCAATAGACAAATGGTTGCCCATTTTCCAAAACAAGAAAATGAGACAATTTTCATCTTAAGGAAAATGAAAATGTTTGTAATGAAAACGAAAAAAGAACTGAATCACATAAACACATAAATGATGAATTCTCCATTTTTTTTGCTATAATTGTCTCCAAATTTTCAAAGTCATTTTCTCACAAATTCTAAAATCATCTCCAAAATTTCTTTAAGATCATTTAACTCATTTCTATTCCCATTTATCAATTTACTCACCAAACGACATTTTTCCTAGTCCAAAAATAATCAACATTTTCAGAATGTATTCCTAAAATTTACCAAAAATTCAAAATTACTAAACACACTTTCCAATTAAATTTTTAGTACATGTAAACCACAATTCTCAATAAAATCACCTTTCACATATAAGTCAATTATACCTGGAATGTCAATAAATGCATGTACAGTCATTTCAATATGAGCAAAAATTCAAATTCATGTGCATATATGCTAATATTATGCATGAGCATGAAAATGTAGTTTTCTTAATCTCTCAATGATCTCACATGTATCATATTTTTGGGTTCTAACTCTTAATATGGGAATGAGATGTTACATATCTCCTTTAATCTTACCAATTTCCAGCAATTGTTCTAATTTTTCTATATCTCCATTTAACATTCTTATTCCTTTTTCCATACTGACCATCTTCAATTTTGTTTCATCAAGCTCATCTAATATAGAAAACAACTTTTTCCCTAGATCTTGAATGATGTTCATCATGGGGAGGTTTTCCTTCTTTAGTTTTTCATTTTTCTTACCAGTTTGCACCCATTTTGCATACATTAATTCATAGGCTTCATAGATATCCCTCCTTTTTGTCATCTGAACCACAGTCATCACTGTCATAATTTGAGGTTAGATTTTGAGATTATTCATCTACGTTTTTCTTAAAAATTTATGAAATATCTATGTTTTCATCATAAATTTCTTCCTTCATGTTTATTGTTATGCAAGCAATTGGACTTTTGCTGTATAAAGCAACCAATGCAACACTTCTCACAAAATTTTCTTCACTACCATACTTAAGTTCGAATTCATTCTCACTCCAAGTGCTAGTATAGGACTTTCCTTTTCTCTTCTTCAAATTGTTAGCACATCCACTTACACATGTCAAAAACCTTGATATTTATGACATTGAATTTTCTTCACTTTTCTTTCACTTTTTTAACTTTTAGGTTGTTGTTTGAAATTACTACCCACCATTTTGCCTAAAATCAGATCTATCCTTCTTTAATTTCTTTAACCATTTGTCGAAATTTCTTTTCAATAACTTCATATCCTCATTCTCATTATATTCATCTTCTAATTCATTCATAATTTTACCAATCTCTGCTTGCAATGCCAATCCTTTGTTCCTCTCCTGTTTTCCCCTTAACAAATTCATCCCAAAATTGGTAAAAATTCCAATTACCTTATCCAATGACAATTCATTGATATCATGAGCTTCTTTGATTGATGCAATTTTTAGTATAAACCTTGAAGACAAGATCTCAATGTCTTTTTAACCAGTTTCAGGTTAGAGTACTTCTTCCCGAGTTGATACGCTTGGTTTGCTATGTCATGCAATCTCTCTTGGAAGTCTTTAATGGTTTCACTCTCGTCCATTTTTAGCTCTTCAAATCTCACAGTCAATATTTGAAGTTTTGAGTCTATCATAGATTTTTATCCCTCATGTATTCTTTGCAAAGTATCCCACACTTCTTTTGTTGATTCATACGTTGATATCAATGAGAAGTGACCTTCATCAACGACATTAAAGATGGCATGCATGGCTTGAGTGTTTCTAATTGCTTTCTCTTCTTCTTTAGCTCTTGTCCATTTAAATGGATCTTTCAGTACTACTTCTCCCTTGTCATTAGTTATAACTGGATGTGTCCAACTATGTAACACTAAGTTCCAAACTTTTGTTTCCTGTACCTAAATAAATACTCTCATTCGAGATTTTCACGCAGGATAATTTAAACCATCTAATAATGGTGGCCTAATGATTGATGCCGAATCTCTTATAGCCATAATTGTAAAACACAGATCTGCAACAACTTGATGTACTAAGTTCTAATTTGGTGACCTGCACTGATACTAATTGAAAATTTCCAAAGGAGTGTAGTATTTTGCAAAAATTCTATTTCGGTCACAGTTATTTCGAACTCAAGTGAAAATAGAAAAATTAAACGTAAAATAACAATCAACACCAAAATTTGTTAATGCAGTTCGACATAGCTTGCCTACATCTATGGGGCCTTCATCTAGCTTAATTACTTTCATCTGTGATGCAACAATAGTTTTACTTAAGACATTATAGAGTCGAATCACCCAATCCTTGACACTATCCCCCCGTCCTCACTACTTGTGAAAGTAAACCACACCCAGTAGTAAAACCGCCTCGTAGTAACATGAACAGAGGATTTTCTTAATAGTATTTGATAATAAAGCATAAAAAATATCTCAAATGATTGAAATAACAACGAACACAAACAAAGACACTTGAGAAAGAAAACAACTTTCCTAACAAAGTAACTTCGTCAACGAAAGAATGAGAAGTTATCCATCAAGAGAATTTGTTGTGAAACTTCAATATCGTCACTGGAACATCCCATGCATAGTAGCTAAAAAGTCACCAACGAAACAAATGTATTTTCACTGAAAACGTTACAAACTATGAAGCTACAAAAACACCAAGACAGTTGGAAAATTTTTGCACAAAACCATTATGATTGACAGCCCAAAAATCCTATCACAAAAGACAAAAAACACAACTCCCTAATTTAGAAAAATCACCAATAAAATAAACGTTTCTTTACTGAAACGTTGTAAAAAATAGAGTTGTAAAATCCACGATGCCTGTTGGAATTTTATGCATACCACCTTCACTTACAAATCACAATCGATAGCCATATAAATAACATTCCTTCAATGGATGACAGACCCACAAGAATCACACAAACATCAAGGGAAACATAGCTACCGAGTCTTCCAATCAATAACAAAGATTGCCCTCACAAGTCGTTCAAAACCAGAGAAAAATACAACTACCAAAATCAACAACATTAATGATTACACAACCCACTGTTATCATTGAAGAGAGATGGAGATACCTAGCAAAAGTCACACACAAAGACCAACTCTGTAGCACTCAATGGTTATTTAACAACAGAGGAGTATATAGCTGTAGAAAAACCCAAAAGCCACCCTCAATTAACGTTTAAGAATAAAAGAAAACACAACTGAATCATGCAAAGACCAAAATCAGAACACAACTGCCCATAAACCCCATTAGAAACAATAGCCCAAAGAAGACACAAGGCAGAAGAAAAATTTAGTTTGGGTCATGTGATTCCCTAAGAAGTTTTCACCAAATAGAGTTCTATCTATATACAATATGCTACTAAATATTATCCAAGATGGCTTTAAGATATCAACCTCCAAGGCATAAAAAATATTTTGTTAATTCACACAAAAAATGACAATTCCTAAGCTATAATCCAACTATAATTAACCAAACAAATCTCCAAGGAATATGTTATCCTATCTTGTATTTGAAACTAGTCAATATTATCTTAAAATTCCAATTATCAAATAATGTCAAAATTAAATAATAAGATATCAACATATATCTTAACAAAAGTTAATCATCACTTTTGAATGATGGTAATATATTGTTCTTTAAATTGTATGCTCTAAAAATTTCACGCTATTTTTAGACTCTTATAACATTAAGTTAGTAGCGTGCGAAATCCATATTCCCTTCAGAATTTGCTCCTTAATTTTTCCCAACACGTGAATTTCTCTTCCATTTTTCATCTACTGTGTTTGTTTGTTTCATATGTTAAAAGAAACCCGTAACACAACCTGCATAAATTGTAATGTTATTTAACCATCTGTAGGTTTCTTTTTTCCTTTTTGGAGACTCTTTCCTATGTCATTTTATTTATAATCTCAGCATTGTTGGAGTTGTTCTAGTTTTGAGTTCATTCAAGGTAGGCTTTAGTTTGAGCCCTGTATAGCGAAAAGGAAATAGCACCAACATTTTTCTTTCCCATGACCATGGAGATTGAAGTTTCATGTCAAGATCTTTTATAAAGTTGTTTAATACTTTTTAAGGGTCTATGCAAATGGCCTTACCACTAGTTGGTCAAATATATAGAAGTTATAGAGAATTTATTGTACATGCAAATATAATCACTACAGCGATTTTGAGGTGTACCTTATTTTGTGTTGAAGATTGGATTAGGATGTATTTTTCTATTAGATTATATTTCTATTTTTATCTTTATGATGGTTTTATCTGAATAAATGCCTAAGAATAAGGAATATATTTTAGTTTTTGTTAAACTCTAACTATAGACTCTAGCTCTATTTAAAGAGCTCTAAAATGGAAGTATTATTATACATATAACTTCTTGTCCCCAATATAATAAATAAATTTATGTTTTAATAACAACAAAAATACAATAGTGTTTATAGCCTTTGCCAATAGTTTCTTTGGTAATTCCTTCTCATACAACATACGCCTTGTTATTTCTATAACACTTAAATTTTTCTCCCAATTACATCATTTTGTTATAGGGTGTAAGGTGGAATAAGTTGGTGTTCAATACTAGCTTCTTCTTTCCCATTTTTAGATCTTATTGTTTGGAACCTATAACTACTTTGATTTTCCAAAAAGGCTTTGTATTTCCAAAATATATCAGAAACCTTAGATTTGGATTTAAATAAATAAATCCAGCAAAATATGGTAAAATCATAAATAAATGTAATATAGTATTTATTACCATTTAATTTTCTGAGGTCCTCCAACATCTGTGTGCACTAGCTGTAAGTTGTATCTTGCTCTCCATGCTATTTAAGGGAATGATTTTTTGACTTGCTTTCCGTATTAACAAGACACACAATCAACTCAATTGTCTTCAAGTACTGGTACACCTCTCACTAAGGCATGCTTCTGCATGTAGAGAAGTCCAGCATGATGGAAATGTCTAAGCCTCTTATGTCATAATTCAACATTGCTCACAATGCTTGAAAAAGCTTTTTACTCCTCCTCCATCAGATTTAGGGTGTAACTTTTAAGTCTCATTTTCACCTTAAACGCATCTCTGCCTTTCACATATGTGATCAAGCACCATTTGTATTTAAATATGATTTTGAAGCCTTTTTCAATTAGTTGTGCAACACTAAACAAATTTTGGTTGTCAAGCACATATAAAACATCTGTGATATGCTTCAAACCTATCATACTCTTAATAGTAAAATAACCACTTCCAATTTTCACCTTGGAAATAATGGTTTTATCAAGCTCTTTAAAGAGGTTCTAGTCATTGGTTTTATGGTTTGTGTAGCCGCTGCCTTTCAATTAAGAATCATTCCAATTGGTGCTTGTAGCAAAGCACGTGGCAATAAAGAGTTAGTCCTCTTGGTTTTGCTCTAAAGACACCTTTGTCTCATCAGGTTAACACTTACAAATCCATTCTATATACCCCATATTACCACACTTTTTGCACTTGATATCAAGCCTCCACTAGCATTTTCTTAGAGGCTGATTTGTTTTTTTGTGGTGTGGACAAGATGGAAAAGCCTCATCTTGCTATTTGTTGGAGCCTTCAAGTTTTTTGTTATTTTTCCTCTTGTTATTCTTCTTGTCTTTGCTCCTCCTAGGTTTTGTGATTTTATACGAAAAGCACCTTGTACTACCTCCTCTTGTATCATCATTCTTCTTTACTCCAGTGCCTGCAATACACTTACTAATTTTCATAAAGAATTGCTTAACAAATCTTTACATTCTTATTTCAAGTATAGTGACATGAATTTTTTGCATAATTCTTTTATCACGAAAATCCCTGCTAAGAAGTCGCACCTTATTAGCAATGCTTAGCAACCTTTCAATATAGCCTTTAATAGTTTGTCTCTTTTATGCTCTGCATCTCAAATTCTCTGATCAAGTTAAGGACTTGCATACCTTTCGTTCTTTCATTGCCTTGACATTCAGATTTGAGATAATCCCAAATATCTTTAGCAAATTTTAGATTTATAATTCTTGTAAAAATCAAACTTGACATAACTAAAATGACAAGTTTTCACTATGGACTTCTTTGTCTTCCTCTCTTTGTGATTCTTCAGTTACGTCATTATGGGATTTTCCAATAATTAAAACACTTTATAGTCTTCTTTTATAGCCTCCCAAAGATCCAAAGCTTCAAAGTGAACAGTTATCCTGATAGCCCATACTTCATAGTTGTCACCATCAAAAACTAGTGGTGAAACAGTTATGGATGTTGTGTCAGCTTCCATTATGGTTTCACTAATCTCACAGATCCCTCATGATGAAGGATCTGATATTAATTTGTTGTTATAAGGGTAGAAATTTATTTTATGAAGTCGGAGATAAGAAGTTGTACGGAGGATAAACAACACAAGACTTGAAGGCTACAACAAGCAAGAGGATGAGGCTTTTCCACCTTTCCACACTGAAAAAGACAATTCACCCTCAAAGAAAATGTTGGTGGGTCTATAGAACCAAACTTAATGCAAATGGTTCTATAAATAAATATAAGGCCAGATTAATGGTGAAAGCATATTCCCAAGTATTTGGGGTAGATTTTTCATAAAAATTTTCTCCAATTGCATGCCTTGATATAATTAGAATATTGTTAGGCTTGACTATGCATAAAGGATGGAAAGTTTACTATTTAAATGTAAAATTTGCTTTTTTGAATGGTTATTTATAGGAGGAGATATTTGTGGAGCAACTAGAAGGATTTCAAGTCAAGGGACATAAGGAGAAGGTCTATAAGTTAAAAAAGGCCTTGTACGTTTTTAAAGAGGCCCCTAAAGCCTGTACAACAAAATTGATGATCATCTTCAAAACCTTGGATTCATTAAAATTTTAAGTGAAGCTACATTATCTAC
This sequence comes from Erythroxylum reticulatum, assembly GCA_025504915.1. NCBI lineage: Eukaryota > Viridiplantae > Streptophyta > Magnoliopsida > Malpighiales > Erythroxylaceae > Erythroxylum > Erythroxylum reticulatum. The sequence goes on along the minus strand of JANSVA010000218.1, from coordinate 6,706,560 downwards.
AAAGAAAACAGAAGCTAAATTAAACATAGTTTCTATTTATGTTGATGATTTGTTTATATAAGGAAATGATGAGAACTTAATAAAGGAGTTTAAAGCTAAAATGCTCGAAGCATTTGAGAAGACTGATCTTGGCTTAATGACTTTTTTATGGGAATGGAGGTAAAGAAAGATAAAGATGGGGACTTAATATGCCAAAGGAAGAATGCCAGGGAAATTGTTGGATCCCAAAAAAATTTTTCAATTATTATCGATTTATTTGTTTCATTATTTTTATAAATGAGTCAATAATTTGGGGGGCATAAATAGAGATTTGAAATTAGATGGAAAGATTATAATTAAGCTAGAATTAATATGGTGTTTAAGAAGATTAAAGGAGCTAAGACGTAAATGAAAGAAGGGGCAAAATGAGAAGGACAAGGTAAATGAAGGGTAAAATGGGAAAAGATCATTTAAAATGGTCTTGAATTAGAAGAAGAAGAGTGAAGTGTCGTGAGAAGCCAAATAGAGAAGAAAAAACATGAAAGAAGAGACAAGAAGAGAGAGAGTTCATGAGAGTGTGTAAGAGAAGCTTGGAAGGGAGAAGAAAGAAGAAGAAAAAGAAGAGGAAATCAATTTGTTAGTGGTAAGTCTCCATCTTTCTTCTTGCTTAGATACAAAAAGGGGATTTAACAGACACTAGGGTCTATGTTGGGAATGAAGCATATTTGGTGATAGTTAGAAATGAAATGAAAGTGATAATGGAGTGAAAATGTGCAGAAAGTTGATGAATGTGTATATATATATATGTTTTATCATTAGTTCATGATCAATCATGGACTATAATTTGTTTATGGATGATATTGAGTTGAAATGGAGTATAGAATGAAGTGTAAATGAAGTAGAAAGGATTATTTTTATATAAGATGTGTTAATGTTGGATGTGAAAATTTTGGAAAATGGGATGAGAGTTGGAAATTTCGTAGGCTTCCGACCAAGTTCGCCTCGGCGAAGTCAACTTTCCTACAAGAACATATTTTGGTATTTTGACGATATCTTATTCTATAGTTATCCAAATTAAGTAATTTTTAATTTGAAATAAAATAGAGACATAGGAATACAATTTTTCTGAAGCAATCTAGTTTTAATTCAATTTCTAAGAATCTCGGTATTTGGATGGAATTCGAACACACAATATTGTTTCAGCATAAGAATAGTCCCAAAATGTTTAGGGTATAACTTTCAGATTTCTAAACCAAATCGAATGATTTTCCTATCATTAGAAACTTAAGACGATGAGGAACATTTTTATAGAAGGAAGTGTTACCAAATTTCTTCATTTACCTGATTATAATGATCATGTGAAATTGATTTGAAGGTCTAAATTTTAAAAGGGTTATAGTTCAATTTTAGCATTTTTTATTATTATTGAAGCTTTATAACTTTATTGAATCTGGATTGAATGGGAAATTGGTTTGTTATAGGAAACAAAGCACACCCTATCCAAGAGTAAGAGGAAAGATAACATTGAACCTAGATTTTCCAGCAAAATTAAGTGGGTAATATATTTATAGTTGTTGTGTAATAAGGGCAAATTGTCTTGCTTGTATATTGTGTGTTAAATTGATTGTTTTGAATTATGGAAATTGCTGAAAATGCATTGTGATTATGATCATGTTATGCCTTGAAAATGTCATGACATTTGGTATAAATGAAAAGAGGAAAAAGTATGATGAGCATGAAAAGTATGAATGTGTGCGAAATGAGTTAAGTATTGAAAGTTGATTGTGTTTGGGCAAGAGACGAACGTTTCGTTAGTCACGTGCATGTTGACCTATAACCTTCTCCCGGCTGCTCCTTGAGGCTACGAGATCCTGAGAAATCGGACATGTTTTTTTGATGGTATAAATTTTGGATTATCCGTTTCATTCTACGGAACTCTCGAGCCGTTTGTTGTGCATTTCATCATTGATTTGCAAGCATGATGCATAATTGAGTGTTATGTTTTGATGGATAATTATATGATATGTTCTAGGTGATGACATCTTGTTAACTATGTGTTGTAAGTTTGAATTGTTGAGTATTGAATTGCTAGATATATATGTACATATGTTTGAATGTGTGGCTCATTACCAGTGACTATAAATATATTAGCCACTGAGCTGTGTAGCTCGCCCCATTATTCCCTCCTCAAGCGTAAAACGAGAAGGTTAGTGATCCTTATAAGGCATCGAAAACTGCAAAATAGTTAGAGACTTTTGTACTAAGTTATTGACTATTTTGGATAGCTTTATTGGCATATCAACATTGAGCATCCTTTTGTATTTTGTTTTAAACTTTGATGTGTATAATGATATGTAAGTAAGCTTATATGAACTCTTTTGGATTTATTAATGAAATGAAGAATTGAAGTTTCCTTTGAGTTTGTCTAGATTTATCTTGTGGTTAGGTTCAGATGGTTAAAATTGAATGTATGTGTGTTTAGAATATTTGTATTGGTTGTTGAATGTGCTTTAGAATGTTTGAATGTTGGGACTCTGGGTTTTAAAATTTAAGGTTTCGCCACGAAAAATTTAGATGTTTACCGTGGAGAACCTCTCTAGAAGGGTTTATGTTGAACCTTATGACTTCGCCGCGGCGAACCCTTCACCACTGCCACGCTGAAATCTCTTTCAAAATCAATGCTTTCCATTTTTCTTACGCACCACCCTCATGTGACCACCGTGAATCGAACCTCAGGATTGGGATCTAGGCCCGGGCCCAACATCGTCTGGTATGAGAGACGATAGTTAGACTCCGAAAATGGGGCCTAACATCATTTGGTATCAAAGCTTAGGTTTTTCTTAGGCTTAGAATGCATAGTAGTATGAATTGTTATGCTATGTGATTACTTGTTGCATTGTGATTTGATTGATTGCATTAAGTGACATCCATATCATGCATACATATAGGAAACAAGATTAAAATAAAGTGTAAGCTAATCGTTAGTGTTTTAATTGAAGGAGTAAGATGCCACCTTGTAGAAGGACACGAGGAGTTCTGCAAGGATCAGTTACACCTGACTCTCTGACAAGAGAGGAGAGTACTGATGAGTCCGAAGTGTATATCCAATAGAACTGTGTGTGGTAGAAATTTGAGCCCATTGGATACTCCTTTAATGGTTAGTACTCCAATCGGCTAGTATATTGTGATTAGTCATGTTAGGTCCCAACCCAAAAAGTGGAAAACGGATAATAAAGAGAAACGAAAGGCGGACAAAGCGGGAACAAATCGGATAGCGAAATCGAAAGCAAACAAGTCAAAAGCGGAACAAAAAACTTAATCCGACATCCGGTGACGAATATGTTAGAAAAACGCCACGTTGGAAACCTTAGACTATTCCAATCGAAATCAGTATAATTTTTTTTTCATTTTCATTCTTTATTCCATTTCATACAAGGCAACTCAATTTCCTATTTGTAATTTATCCA
>JANSVA010000218.1:6667968-6681634 GCA_025504915.1 Erythroxylum reticulatum | reverse complement strand
TAATTTTATTTTCATTTCCTTCCATTTACAACAATTCCCAATTCTAACAATCACAAAACAATCATAATTTTATTTACGTTTCATTCCATTTTCAACAATTTCTGATTCCAACAATCACAATCATAATTCTATTTCTATTGACAATACAACAATTCTAAATTACAACAATCACAAAGTAATCATAATTCTATTTCTATTTCCTTCCATTTACAACAATTCTCAATTCCAGCAATCACAAAACAATCATAATTCCATTTCCATTTCCATTCATAATTCCAATTGAATTTCTAACAGTAACCAACAATTTCCAATCCCAACAATCACAAAACAATCATAATTTCATTTCCATTTACAACAATTTCTAACTATAAGTTTCTAACAATCACAAAACTTTCATAATTTTATTTTCATTTCCTTCCATTTACAAATTACGACAATTCCCAAATCTAACAATCATAATTTCATTTACATTTCCTTCTATTTTCAACAATCACAAAACATAATACAATTATTTTCATTTTTATTAATTTCAAACAAGTTCTAATTACAACTATCACAAAATATATATCAACAATTTCCATTTTTATTAATTTCCAACAAATTCCAATTACAACTATCACAAAACATACATCAACAACTTCCATTTTCATTAAGTTCCAATTTCCAACAATCACCAAACATTCATCAACAATTTCCATTTTTATTAATTTCCAACAATTTCCAATTTCCAGCATTCATAAAACATACATTTACAATTTCTATTTCAAAATTCCAACAAATTCCAATTGCAAAAAATATTTTACTTTAGTATGTTCATATTTTAATGATTTAGTTTATGAATTTGTAATGTACAATCGTAATTGTTATACAAAATTGTAATTCACAACCTAAATAATTTTGGGATTAGGAAATAATCAAACAACACATCTTAAAGATAAGGTAAATAGCAAATTTCACTCAATGTTTATGATTTAAAAAGCAACTGTAAAAGCATCAAAATTCAAAATGGGTGAATTTGGTTGGTTCATAATTCATGGTTGTCTTATTTTAATTTTAATTCAAACTTAAAAATTTCACATATCTAAAAATAATAATTGGAAAATTGATTAGTTGTCTGTTTTATAATCATATAAAGACTTTCATTTCCTCTCTCTTGTGTCTTGTGTGGACTGTGGACTCACAATTTCTTATTTTTACACCTTTTCTTAGATGTCCTTAATTATCATGATTTATGAGTCATGACTCATTCCCAACCAAAAACTAAACCGAACAACATGAATGAACCAAACCCTTAACTAACACAAAATGACATTATTTCAAAAATTAAATATAGAAAAACAAGCAATTTAATTCAATATTCAGAATTTCATTTCATACATAAACACAACCCAATTCATTTCATACACAACATTCTCAAATAACATCGGATCATCCGTGCATCATGCCATCATCGGATCATCAGACACTCCAATTCATTTCATACACAATTCACAACCCAATTCATTTCATACACAACCCAATTCATCATCGGATCATCCTCTAACAACAACACAAAAAATCGTCAACACTCCAACCAACTCCAACACCGTGCATCATCGGATCATCCAACCAAAACCATCAACCAAAACACAATAAAAATTTGAATTAAGTAAGAAATTTTCAAAATCAGGAAAACTCAAAAAACCAATTCGGGTCTTTGGCGGGTTGTCGGGTTTTGTCACGGGTCAATGTGTTGACGCTTCTCCGGTGGCTTCAGATGTGTCTCTGGTGGCTTCAGTGCAGTGTAGTGGTGTTGCAATGCAGTGGCTTCAGGCGGAGAACATGGTGGCCGGTGGCGTCTTCAAGTCCTCGTGGAAGAGGAAGTGTCTTCGATGCCAAGTGAGGATAAGGCGATGAGCGAAGGAGGATGATCGCCAAAGCAGACACGACGAGGCGACGGTGAGAAGAGGAGAAGAGGCGGCGAGGTGACGGTGGGAAAAGGAAAAGAGGCGGCGTGACGGTGAGAAGATGAGAGAAGAAGAAGCTGAAAAATAGTCCAGATCTAGAAGCTCGGGAGGGGTGGTTTGGGAAATTTAGGGTTGATTTTTAAAAAATTGTAATCCAGTCCCTCCTCTTTCGAGAGTTTACGGTACCAGCCGGTACCGACGGAAAATCACCGGTACTTTAAGCCGGTACTATAGTGGCCTATACCATTCCGGCCGCAGTTCAGTACTTATAAGCTTGCTTTTGGCAAAGAAAAATAATGTGGCTAATTTGAGTATTATAGAAATTCTTCCTAAATCAATACTGGAAGTCTGGAAGTGCAAGTATCATCATCGAAAGTAGAGCTTGTTGATGTTCTACGAAAAGAAAAATGTACTTTATTATCTTTATATTGTTTTGTTTTTTTCGCATATGAAGATTTGAAAGCACCGGAGGAATATAATCATAAGTTGCTGATTCTAGTAACCATTCGTCTGAAAAGATTTATCTTTTTATTTTATAATTTTGGCATTATTGTGTTAGCCTTTATTAACTTAGTTTGTAATAACAATTTTCCATTTGGACTATGTATTAGAAATTTTTTTAAAAGGCTGCGTTCATAATTTTATGATAAATTTTATAAATGAAAATTAATTGAATTGGACCTAAATTTATATTGTAATTCTAGGAAAATAGCAAGTCCTTTTGTAAATTATATATATGCTTTTTCCTATTGTCTACTCGAGGTTAACAAGCTTAAAACATTTGAGTTAGACGTAATCACATGAATTCTGGATAAATTATTACAATCATAACTTCATTTGCTATCTTCACTATAAATCAGATTTTCAAGTACTTATATAAATTTGTGACTCGTTTGAAAAACAAATTAACAAAAATTTATACTTATAAGTATATTTTGATTTCATAGAATTGACATAATTTGTTTAAGACTATAAACAAAGACTTCACATTATTTTATAGCAAACGTCGAAAAAATATCTTAACTAAAATTTAGGACATTGATTTTTGCTAAAGAAGGATAGAAATAACATTTTTCTTGTGTGTCAAACAGAAAATGAAACAATTTAATACCATTGAATAGACCATTTAGAGTATAATAAAGTATTTATAAACAAAAATTATTTAGCATCAATCCGAAAGTACAGTATAATTTTTCAAAGTTTTGATTAGCATCAAGAAAGCATTAGGTGCTAGGTAACTTACAGGTTTATGCATGGCTAAGGCAAGAAATAATCTGCAGTCTCCTTCTATTGCCACCAACTCTGCCTAGCATCCACGTTTCCTTCCACGCGTAAACCACACCCCACTGTCTCTTCTCTGTGTCCTCAGTCATTATCCGGAATTTCAAAGAAACCAAACATGACTGAGCAGAACAAGTTGGATTAATTCACATTATAGACATGTCTGATACATCAAAATCTTCGTCATGTTCACCAGGTAATGATGTGTAATAAGCTCGTGTTGTTGAAATTTCTCCATAGCTAGGACTTCAGTTGATGATTGTGGTTAATGTGCTTCAAAATCCATAATATGCATGCAGAATTTACCGTAATATCTGTTCGTACAAGAACTAAAGATTCTTCCTCGTGCTTAATCTTTGAAATATTGTTATATGTGATCTCCTGTATTTACATAGCTATCTTACATGTTAACGATCACAAAGTGATTTGGTACAGATACTCCCGAAGCCGTTTTCTTGTGGAGGAGAAAGAAGCTGAGTGCATTGGTTCTTTTAGTTGCAAAGCAGTGTTAGGCTTGTTAATGGTTTTGACGACTACCGTATAATATTTCAAAAATTAAAGTTGATTTATTTCCTTTTGAAGGCAAAGATATAATTTTTTAGAGGAAATAAAATTAAAGGAACTTTATCCACTCCTACCATTTAATAGATCCTAGCGTATAACAGATTCCTCTTCCTATTATTGTTTTAAACTTGGACATCCCTATCATTTTATTCGAATTAAAAGTAGCGTGTATTTGCTTTGTCAACCGAAACATGGGCATTGCTTGATGTTTATCAGTTCAACTTCATCACTGTCGCTTCTTGGATAGCTATATCTATCGTCACTTTGTTGTTCCTATATGGCAATTGGTTCGACTTTGGCGGAAGTAAGACTTTAATTTCTATTATCTCTAGTATCATTCACCTGCATAATGCGTCATTTTAACGTTTGTCTACTCCATTGTTGTTAGTAACCTTCTGTTTAAACTTTGCTTTTACCTTAAAGTGATCAAATTTTGACGGTACTTCAGAGAAGAGCCAAACTTGTCGGGTCTAGAGATCACAGAGCAGGCGGTCATCGAGATTGCAAATTCAGCTCGAGAATCAATAGAAGAAGGGATCCGGTGGATGTTTCATGTTAGTGAAGACAGGGAGTGGTACGTCTTCGCCAGAGCGGTTGCTGTTTTGTTGTTTCTCTCTTACGTGGGAAGCTTTGTTGACCATTTACCACTTCTTTACGAAGATATGTGCAAGTAAGGTGCTCTTTCCCTTTGCATCTTTCTATCTCTCGGAGATAATCCGAGTTTTTATGCAAATTCGTAGGTATGATCCTCGGCATGACTGTTCCTGCGATTTACTTGAGAAACAAGGACAGGATACACAGGTTCCTGGTGCGGATAAAGCCGCAATTAAAATGATGCTATGAAGTGTTGATGAAGTGTTGCAAAAAATAAAGAAAAGGGTGGCTGGCGTTAAAGAGGTTAAGGAGAAGAAGATCGAGTAGTCTCCTTGTATATTTAAGGATCTAGTACAATGTTAGTTTGAGGTTTTCATACGCTCCCAAAGCAAATGGATGTAACTTAAGATTCGTACTACAAATTCAGCCAATGTTTATCATACTCTTTCAAGATTATGCATTGATTAATATAATTCAGAGATGATGCGCATCGAGGAACTAAATTTTCTAACACAGGAGTTGAATCCTCACATCGGTCTTCTGCTTGATTTTAGTATACTGTGTACACCAAACTCAACGCTTTTACCTTGAACACCAGTTGAATTTTAACATTTTCAGAAGAAGAGGGCGAATAGTGGCTGGCAGAGGGATTTGGAGAATTAACACTCCTGTGATCACGATAAGCCAAGTTTTATGCCACCCTGCTCCTTCCAAACACTATTCAAAGGCCTTTGACGGCGTGGCCTGCTACCGGGTTCCCAATTTCACTATGACGCTTATCTTGAATATCTACGAGCATAAGAATCTTGTGTTACTTCCAGACAATCCAACAATTAATACAGACAGCCGCCATCACTTCTCTTTACCCGGAACATCTTGATCTGCCACCATTGATCAGTTAAAACTTGACAATTAAAATTATTTGCATTCAGTGGACGAAAGATGGGAGATAGACTTGGATACAAGTGCCGCTCTATTCGTGCACGATTTGATCTAAAAGTTTCGTCCTGTTTTGAGGTTTCACATGGGCATATAACTCCTATTTGGATTTCATCCATCAAGTAACAGTGCACTTGGCTGCAAACGCAATGTAATTATGCATGTTGAGTGATCTTTTGCTTGTTCTGTGAAGTTGCTCGATCTCAATCACCAAAAGTCATTACAGGAACACTTTCCATCTTCAAAACAGTGGAACCTACTTGAATCCCTCACAGTTATTCTTCTGTTGACAATCTTTGAGATAAATTTGATTGCAGTGTGGCAGTCTACACAAGTTCTTAAGTTCTTAAAAATTTTGAGAGGGGTTCCTTGTGGAGTAGCAATGATTCCAAAAGCAACTGCAAGCTTCTCACTGTGGTAGGAGAGGTTTTGCTCTTTTTGTTCCTCCTCTACATCATGCAAAACATTTTTTGTATCAGCGACAAACCCCTCTTCCTTCATCTCTTTTGAAAGCTCCCCTAATAACTCAATTATCTCCTTAGACTTAGGATGGGAAGCATCTCCCACTGTGAACACATGCATATTTCTCTTAATCTCTATCCAACTCTTACCGGGCTTCTTCACCACTCCACGGTCATCCATGGCCTTTCTGATCTTTGCCACTTCACTCCACATACCAGCAGCAGCATAAATATTGCCCATTGTAACATAAGTAGCTGGATTCTCAGGTTCTATCTGGAATAGTGCTTTTGCTGCCCTTTCCGCTAGTTTAAGATTCTTATGAATTCTACAACCACCAAGCAAGGACGCCCAAAGAAATTTGTCAGGCTTCATGGGCATGCTGTCAATCATACGCTCAGCTTCTTCAAATCGGCCACATCGTGATAGTAAATCTACGATACAGGCATAATGATCCCCAGTTTGTTTTAAACCATATTTATCCATTATCGAGTGAAAATATTCAATCCCTTTATCTACTAACCCAGCATGAACACAAACAAAAGTTATGTGATCAGGTTGCATCCCTGATTTAAGTAGTAACTCATAGTAGTGCAAAGCAACATCAGATTTACCATTCTGAGCATACCCACAAATCAAGGAAGTCCATGCAACCAAATCCGGCCGAGGCATCCATTTGAAAGCCCTTTCTGCATTCACCATATTCCCACATTTAGCGTACATATGAACAAGAGCACTTACAGCAAAAGAGAACGGACCAAATCCAACTCTAGTCATGTACCCATGAACCTGCTTGCCAAGCTCCTCCACAGTTTGATGAGCACAGGCATTCAAAACCCCAGCAAAAGTGAAGTCATTAGGCCTAATCCCTGACCTCAACAAGTCTGCAAACAAATCAAAACCTTCTTTCCTTCTTCCATCTTCGAAGTACATATCAATCATTGCTGTCCAAGCAACAACATCTCTATCGATCATCTTGTCAAAAATGTGCCTTGCTTCCCCGATGCTCCCACATTTACCATACATGTCAGATAATGCACTCCAAACTACTTCATCTGAATCCAAACCGTTCCTTGTTATATAACCATGAACCTCTTTCCCAATTATTAAACTTGGAACTGCAGCCGCAGCAGCAAGAACACTGGAAACTGTAAACTTATTCGATTTTGAACTCTCGCATCTGTTCATCATTCTGTACAACTCTAAAGCTTCCTCGGGCCTATCATGTCTTACACAACCCGAAATCATAGCAGTCCAAGAAAAATTGTCCCTTTGGGGCATTTTATCAAACAGTTTCCTTCCTTCTCCAAGCAACCCCGTTTTCGCATACCCAGAGATCAAAATATTCCACGAACACAAATCCCTCTCCGTCATATCATCGAATAACTTATGGGCATTCACTATACTATCACACTTTGCATACATATCAAGAAGCCGATTTGAAATAAATAATCCAGGCACAAACCCAGATAACTTAATGTGTTCATGGACTTTTTTACCTTCTTCGAGAGCTCGGTTCTTAAGACAAGACTGAATAAGAGACGAATAGATAGAAGCAGGGGGCCTATCGACTTGATAGAGTATCCGAATTGCTTCTCTTATTCTCTTTTGCTCGCACAATATATCAATGGCTTCCTCGAATCTCCTGTCCTCGCACAAGCGATTTATAAGGCTGTCTTTGTTGTTGGTTTTGAAGAAGCTTTTCTGAGTGGAAGATTCTTGGAATGGGGTTTGAGAAGAATAATGAAAAGCAATGATCTTTTTTGAATGAGAAAGAGATGACAAACGAGAGGATTTCAAGTATAAAGATCTCATCTTTTTGGAGGGAGAATGACAGTGTTGAAAGGGTTACTGTTATAGACAAACATAGAAGAAGCCCATTTTTAGTTCGTCAAAGGATTCGTTTCGATCTGCAATTTAGGAGCACGAACTATTTCAGACGCAGCATTAATAATATTTATCTAACAAACAAATTTCACAACATTGCCATTGTTAAACTCCTCAATCCCTTCAGACAAGTTCACGACGCTTAAGCAATCAGCAATGTCAGCAGTGTTAAAACTTATCAGAGCTTCAGATGGTAAGTGGCAATTCCAACAAATTGATGCAAGACCTAAGCCTATTCCAACTCCAAAAGCCAACTTCCCAGGGTCACCTGAGAAGGGATTCACGGGGCTACCAAATTCCAAGTACCTCTAGTGAGAAAATTATAAAGGCTGAGGGAGAATTTCGATTTTAAACCAATTTTTATTAAAATATAAATTATATTTTAATATTTTAAAGTTATCAAAATTAAGTTTAACATTAGTAAAATGTCTAATTTAAACCTAAATACACGGAGATATTAAAAGAATTATCTGCTTTCAATTTTTTTTGTTTTTGTGTCACATAGTATATAAATGATATCAACATATTCTACTTAAATTTAAAATAATTTAAAATTAAAATTTCTTAATTCTATTATATATAATAAATGCTAATTAAAACTAACAAACCTAATATAACCGGACTATAATTAATTTAATTTTAACAAAAAAACTAATTACTACCAAATTCTCAAGTTGACTTTGTTATTCCAATCGTTTGAAACTCAAAAAAGTCCTAAATAATCACCAACATCTGAGTTCCTGCTGTTTCATGTTGCTTTGGATATCGTTGAACAAGTTGTAAGATTGTGACTATTCTACAACCCTTCCTGATTTAGGAAGCCAATTTGATCTAATGCATCTATTAAGAATTATTGATATCGAGTTACCAACCTCTTGATTGATTCTCATTATTTCAATCAATTTCGTCATTTTCAAAATTCTATAATAACAACACTTTATCTATTGCCTTATCAGAGGAAAAATTAGAAGGACATAGTAGGGCTCATACCCAAGCAAGAAGCAACACGACCAACAATCTAGGAGCGTACTTCTCGGAGTACTTGATGGTACTCTTCCTCCGTTCAGTAACTAGGTTACTTATATTTAAGGACTCTAGGATTGATAAAAGACCCTACTTAGAACTAAAATCTAGAGTATGAGATTGTGAAAGCCATGGAGAAATCACCGGGCAATTCAAATCATCTCAATCCAATGACTTAAGGTGGTTGGCAGACATAGAGTACATAAATGATTGTTCACCTCTTTTATTGTTAATTCGAAACCCTAATTCATATTGGAACCACATTATTAATAGATAATAGGGAAATTTATGCATAACTATCAGGTACAAATAGTCGAAAAGAGTACAAATAGTCATAAATACTAGTACCAGTACCTTTCGAATGTCCTCTTTGTCAAATTGTTGCCAACTCATCTAAGAAGTCACTCTCCCCTTTGTTATTGAGTTTCCCAATTGTTGCTCTCCTTTTAGTTGATATAGTTTGAAATTATTTTTAAGTAATGTTAGATTTACCTTTGAACCTAAGACCTACAAAAGATAAATTGAAAGATTTTGGATCGATATGGCCACTTTTTTATTTATTTATATGCATAAAACAACTAATCTATGAAGTAACTTATGATGTAACATTGGTTAACAAACCAGTTAATGAGTTTAATATATAAAATGTGTAATGTCTCGTCTCTTAAATTGTTAAAGAATCTAAAGTGTTAGACTATTGAGTCATATGAGTGACATCATATAGAATAAATTTGGTACATTTGTGATATGCTTTTTATGATTGTATTCATATGCATAATATTAGCATGTACACATGAATTGTGATTTAGACAAATTGCACTCAATTGACATATTCCGGAGTATGAAACTAAAATGAATGTGACATGAATTTGCAATTCCAATGTCTTGTACTTTGGATTACTAATGACAAGAATTGATGGACTATAATTGATAACTTGGAATTTATTGTTGCAATTGAGAAATTGGTGAATTAAAATGTACATTTGGTCTAGGAAAAATGCCAAGTGGTAAGACAAATTGACACATGAAAAATTATGATGACTAAGCCTATAATTGAGAGACATTTGGCATAGACAAATGAGTAACATTTAGCATAGCTAATTAATTGACAAATGACATTGATTATTGATTGACAAATGGCCTAGTATAAGTGTGACATTTGGCAACTTATTTATGGGACAAATGGAAGGCATGCCTATTGACATATGTCAAGGTAATAAGGTGACACCTAGCACCTAATATGTCAAGCTAATGCAGAAATGTTTATGTTGAGTTCATTTCTGTTCTTTCCTTACTCTCTCCACCAAAATACACCCTTTTCCATAACTCTAGAGTTTTGCTTCAATTGTGTTTAGTTACTACTCAAAATCCTTACAAGATTCTGCACCAAGAAAGATATATGATGTTGTCTTCTATTCTGTTATCATTTTGTTGCTAAACCAACCTACTTCCATCTTGTACTTAGATGATTTTGCATGCATGGAGAGCTTAATTAACTTGATCTTTGAGGTGAAAATTTGGGCTAGACAAGTAAGTAAAAGATTGATATTTATGGCATGTTATAATAGAGAATTTATGATGATGATTAGGATGAATTGTATATGATATTGATGATGAATTGTGCTCAAAATTTCTAAATGAACTTGGATACTTTTCTGTTGTGTTCTTGACGTATGAACAGTATGTTATGGATTATTTTCTAGATGAATTAGATTAGGATTTGAGATATAATGAAGGTGAATTTATATTAAAGAAAGGTGCTAAAATAGTGATCTTGAAATGGCAACAGAACTAGGATACATGATTGATAGTGAATGATAGTTTTTGTTTTAATTTTGATGTGTGAAAGATAATGATTTGTGAGTTGTCTAATAAATGATTTTTGAATTGGGTTTGTAAATGAATTTTATAAGGGATTGAAGTATGAATAAGGTAAAATTGAAGTGAAATTGATGGACTTTGGTGAAGGTGTGTTAGATAGCGTATGAAGGAGTAAAAATTGGAAACAAAATGAAGGTTATGTGTGAGTAAACCTTCGGTTCACTCATCCAAGAATGTGGGATTTGTAAGGCTCCTTCCCATAGCCGTGGGAAGTACTTTGGATGGAAAAGGTTGGTTTTGGGAAATTGTTGGACTATATAAGGATAAGACACTTTATAATGGTGAAATAGGACTTGATTGGGACTTAAAATGAACCTAGAAAGTTGCTTGATAAAGTGATTAAGTGTTTGATAAGTTTAAGTTGTTAATTCAGGTTAAAAATTAAGGAATGGAATGATTGATATCAATGTATATGAATTTGAGAAGTATGAGTTATTAATGGTAATAAAGATGTTCATGTTAATGCAAGTGTGATTCAAAGTATACAAGTAATGAATTGGGTATGATTGAATGAGAATTAGGGAATTGTGTGAATACTTAATGCTTAGAAAGAATTGACGAATTTAGCGTAATTAACCTTACCTAAAGCATAACCTAATTGCAAACAAGTTATTTACAAGCTATGATGAATGAATGAATGAGTAAGATTTGTAAATAAGAATACAAACCCGAGATAGCTAATTGACTATACATTGAAACATGATCTATATATATGTGAATGATTGAGTAATCATATGATTGATAACTTAATGAAATGTGAACTCTATATGCGTATTGTAAGAAGATATATACACAAGTGATTGCTAACATCCAGACATTGCTGGTTCACCAAGGCAATAGCTTATTTGGAGCGTACTGTGAGTTGACCTAGACGATCCTCACTACAACTGAATTATTTTTGTTTAAATTTTAGTTACTGAATTTCTACTTATATAATTTTGATATCCTAGACATTATTTGTAGCACCTCCTTACTGCAGTATACACACTGGAACGTTCGTAGGTCATTTCGGTATATATCCTACGATAAGGCGAGCTATATTCAATTACTACACTCACTTCACATGGCATGGTATCGTAAGTCACTTATAAAGCATCATAAGAAAATCACAATATTTTAAAACCAATTCTTTTTCCTCATTTCATTGCACAAAACTGAAGTTCTACATTGTCTTTCCAACCTTTACATGTACATCATCAAATCCTAATACAAAAGTGCTATATGAAAGAGGGAAATATTCAAAGTCTATCTAATCTGTCCAAAAATCCCAACTGACCGACCTTTGAGCCATGACTTCTCTTACCAAGCACAATCTACACGGATGGTAGAGCCTCTCAGTAGCTTGAGTCGTCTCTCGGTCCTAAAAAGACAACATTGCAATTTTGGTGAGTTTTGTGAACTCAGATGAGGTAACCATCATCGATAGTTCACTCAATTCATGCATCACAACAATTTACATAACATATAATCACATACTGCATTTTACATAATATCACAATTTCACTTTGACATAAGCAAATTCAACCTTTCAATCAATCAGACATACTTGATAAAAATGCATATGAAAAGCTTATGAGACACTTTCCAATTATTACCTTGTTGTGACCGAATGCCTGAATTGTCCCGTATCTATTTTGGATACCAGGCTCATTACTAACTGTCCCTTATCCGATGAGGATACAGGACTCATTATACTTAATGAGCCTTAGGCTCTTAATCACTGTTTAAGCTCAAGACTCTTTTCACTCGTTGAGCTTTAAGCTCTGATTAGTGGCTAATCTGGTCACAACTACCATTAACTGATTATGCATTCATGTATGGAATGCATGTACCACAATCACTCACATTATATAGCACTTAGGTCTTCACATTTACAATTAAATAGCACTTCAATATCTCAATCCCCATTCACATTCATCGGACCTTCTGTCTGAAATCAGTAATTAAACACATTCAATTATCATTCAAAACATAAATTAAGCAATCAAGTAATTAAGTGAGACTGCCTAGGTTACTTACAGGTTGCTCCCGAAGCTAATGCCTGGAAGTTTTGGCAACGTCTGGGGGTTGACATTCCGGTTGCTCCTCTATATCAACTAACATACACAACATCACAATTTGTAAAATCATAAGTGTTTAATAATGCACATGTATGAAATAAAATATGTACAATGCATGCTCATGATAACCCCGGATATTTTACCATCAATCTCATCACAAGATTATTCTCATAATCAAAACTCATCTCCGTATAATTAATACTTAGGTTTCTACCCCACTAAAACCATTAAATTTACAATTTGAATTCTTGAGACAATTTGTAGGCCTATGTCTGTAGTTTACTCCAAATTAAAAATCATCTCATTAGAAATCCTACAGATCGAGATATCATCAAAATACAAGAACATATTTAGTAAAATATCCAGTTCATGCTCTTCCAACCAATACCCTTACTTTGATTAGATCAATATTTTTTGAGTCAAAACCAAAATAAATTATTTCTATGGAGAGAGGTAGAGAAATCTATTATGAACCCAACGCTTCTAAAATCAGGTCATTTGGAGGTCGAACGACAAAGTTATGGCTAAAAGAGCCCATTAAGGTTTTGTCTATATAAGAAGAAACAGATAGCAGACGAATGCAAAAGCAGACGATTCAGAAAAGCAGATGAATGCAAAGAATAGATGAATGCAAAAGTAGACGAATGGGAAGAGTAAACGAATGAGAAGCAGACGAATGTAAAGAGCAGATAAAAGCAAAAACAGATGAATGGAAAGAGCAGACGAATTAGATGGTCAACTTTAGACGAAGCAAAAGTCAACCTAAGACGATACAGATGATTAACTTAAGACAAAGCAAAAGTCAACCTAAGACGATACAATTCTTAAGACGAAGTGTCTTTATAGATGATACATCTCTTAAAACGAATGACGTCATTACAGACGATATGACGTCATCATAAACGTTACGTTTTTACAGACAATACACTCTTAAGACGAATGACATCATCACAAACGATATAACATCATCACAGACGATACGTCTTTACATTCTTGGACTTAAAAACCTTATTCTTGAATAACACTAAGTTT
>JANSVA010000218.1:6624672-6659832 GCA_025504915.1 Erythroxylum reticulatum | reverse complement strand
ATTCAATACATATTATTGTATGTGTCTTTTACTAATTAGGTCAAAAGTATCACAACTTTTATCTCATATAAGTTAAAGTCCCCATCAAAACAAATCAAAATAATATTGTTAAATGAGAATATCAAAGATTCTTTTTAAAATTCAGTATTAAAAAATGGAACATAGGTATGTAGTAAATGTCAATCAGTTATTAAAGGGTCTCACTTTCTTATAGGAACTATTATGGGCATTAGAACTTAACAGTAATTAGGGACAATACATATAGGTTGCAGTTAACTCTTTCTTATTGAATTACTGGTCCAAAAATCTTCAAACTTAGCTCAAGAATCTAATTCCATAACTTCCTTATTAATTGCACATCAATCTCTCTAGCTTCCTAAACCATTAAAATTGACCATGTAAGCCCTTAATTTTGAAATTTCTCTTTTAGATACATAACAATCAAAGACATAATACTTGATAAATTGTAATTCCAAATCTAATATCCAAATAAACCTTAAAATATTAAATAAAAAGATATTCATATTTTAGAAATTTACATTCATAAATAAGAAAGAAAGAGACTCAAATTTTAATATAAGGGTAGAGATATTTTTCTAGTATCTTAGTAAGAAAGAAAAAACAAAAACGTCTTACCATTATGATTAAATTATTTTATTGTCTTTTAGATCACAAACATCAAATGAGCCTATCATGAATATATTTATGCTTTCCTTTAGTACTAAACCGCTCCTACTAAGTTTATGTTACAGGATCCAATGTGAACCTTAAAGATGAAACCTTGAAACCCAACATACTTTTTTTTTAACAAGCTCCAAGAAAAGCTAAATTAATATTTAAAAGGATGGAACTTTGATCTAATAGTTATATAGAATCACAAGGTATGAAAGAATTATAAGATGATTTGAATGCCACAGCAAATAACTTGATAAATTTGAAAAGATCTTTGAAGAATTAAAGAGAAAATAGTTATATTAAGCATCATTAATCAAAAATAAATAACCCTTAAATACTAAAACATAAAAGTAAGATTTCAAACTTAAATGAAAACTATGATTTCATTGAACATAGTTCAAAATATGCCCATGTCTAGGACCATGGATTCTTTTCTATTTTTTGAGAGTTAGGCGGCACGATCTACGATACACTTATGGATGGAGACTATAACTTTGTAAACTAATATATAGTCTTGGCCATATTTGTGGCCGGAGACTATAGATATGTTTGTAGCTTTTGAAGATGGATATGATTTGTGCCATACCTATATCAGAGACTTTGTCTCACCATTCAGTTATCTAGTAAGTTATATAGGTTGATATATGATCATATTATAAATAAGTCTCCTTTAACCTTAGATCGAATCAAGCTAACCAATGCTCGTTCTTTAATTTTTCTTGATCTCATAGGTGTAGCCACTTTTCTTTCCACCCTATTAAATTTGAAGCTTTTCTTTTTTGACGATGTAATTAATCTATGTAGTAAACTCAAAGGAATAAAGTAACTTGATTCTCATCATTCCTTCTTTGTTTGAAAAAATCATCCTTAAATCATCACTTACATCAAAAGATGTTAAGTTAAAAATATTTAAAATAGGATTTAATTTATAAGCATTATCATTGATCCATTCAACAACTTAATATGGACCATATCCTCTTTACAATTTAGATCTTCTTTAATATGAGAACCATTCCTTTCTCATTTACATATATATTCAATCACCTACTTCAAAGATAATTTTCTTTCTTCTTTGTTAGCCTTGGATGCATATTCTTCATTTTTTTCATTTCATTATGTTGAAAGCATTTTTATGTAATTACTTCACCATTTCAACTTTTCTTTTTACCATTTAAGCTTCAAAAGAATGCATTAGTCATGATGTTTTTCTTATCTTCCGTCTACTTAATCTTATAAGAAAGAATCTTAACAAACTCAATCCACTTGGCATGTTGTCGATTTAACTTTGCTTACTCTTCAAATGCTTCAAGGACTTTTAATCATTGTCAATAACTATCTCTTTGGTAAAAAATAATATTGTAATGTCTCTAAAGATCGTACTAATACATGTAACTCCTTATTGTAAGTTGATAATTAAGAGCAACTATATTGAGTTTCTCGTTAAAGTTGACAATTAGTTAATTTTATTTCATCAAAATAGCATTAATACCTATTCTAGACCCATCACACATGATCTCAAAAGTCTTTGAAAAGTTAGCCAAAGCTAATAAAGGGGTAGAACATAACCTTTCTTTAATCATATTAAAAGCACACTCATGTTCATCAATCACTTAAAACTAATTGAATTTTTTATAACTTCAGGAGGAAGCAGCTAGTGTACTATAATCCTTAAGAAATCTTTTATAAAAACTAGCTAAGTTGTGAATGCTATCTTATGATTTTTCTTATATCAAAATATTCAAAATGATTATTATATGCTTAATATGCTCATTAAAAGTTTTAATATAGATCATAATCTCATAAAAAAAACCATGAATTTTTCAATAAGCATGCAAAATATCATTTATTAACCTCATAAAATTTGAGGTGCATTAGATAGTCCAAAAGGCATCACTAATCATTCATATAAACCATATTTCATTTTAAAGTTTATTTTTCACTCGTCTCCTTCTTTTATCATTATTTAATGATATCCACTTTTCAAATTAAATTTTGAGAATGTATAAGAATTATGTAACTTATTATGCATGTCATGTAACCAAATAATGAGATGTTGATATCTAATAGTACGATTGTTAACTCACATTCATTATAATTTGTCTTCCTTGCGAACAAGCAAGACTAAAATAACATATACACTCATGCCCTCTAATATACCCTTTTGACAAAGTTTCTCAACTTGACTTTAATGTTCCTTAGTCTTCTCTGAGTTACTTTTATAGGTTGGTCGATTAAGAATGGTATTGTCAGGTATGAAATTAATTTGATGTTCTATTCCCCTTATTAATAGTAAACTATAAGGAACATCACTCAAGAATACATTTTAGAAATCCTGCAGTAAAGAGACAAAAAATTAGGCAAGGAAACATCAAGATTTTAAGTATTAAAACAAGTCTTTTTGTATATGAGTACAACTATAAGCTAGTTAAATAAAAAGCTCTCTTGATCTCCTAGTCTTAAGCATAAAAGCTCATTTATTTCTTTGCTTTTCTCTTAACACACTTTTTATTTTCCCTTAATTTTTTCCTGTTTTCCTCCTTTTTTTAATCTCTTATCTTTGAGTTTCATCTCATTTTCCTTTTTCACCCTCTCCTTTTAACTTTAGTTGATCCTCATACAATTGTTTAGGTGTTAGCGGTATAAGGGTAATGGATTTATTATTTATGAAAAAGAATACCTATTAGTAATGTTTTATGGCCCTTTATCAAATTTCCAAGGTCTCCCTAAGAGAATATATTCAAAATACCTAGCCACCAGATCACATAACACCTTATCATAATATCTTCTAATCAAGAATAAAATCATCATTTATTTATTAGCCCTTAACTCACCACATTCATTTAGATGTCCAAAATTATATAGTGGAAGATGTTTTATGGTAGATAAGCTTAACTTTTCAAATAAGGTAGTGCTAACTACATTTGTTGCCTACCTCCAGTAATAATCATGCTACATATGTTACTATTGAGATGAAATCTTGTATAGAAAATATTATCTCATTAGTAGCTAACATCATTTTCTTTAAATTAAACACTTAGAATATGCCTAATCACAAGTGCCTCCTTATCCAATGGATACTCAACAGCATTATCATCATAATATTCCAATGGTAGCATGAAATCCTCATGTCTTTTAACTTGGGTCTCAATCACCTCATATGATATTTTGAAGCTATATCCCTTATCTATTACCCTTTGTTTAGGATGTTATGAAGTTATATGCTCTTTCCCTAAATAAAAAAACATTTAATATTATGAATATAAGTTTGGGTATCATATTTACCTTTCACTTTGCTAGCACTTTCCCTTTTTTTTTTAAAGTGTTTTAGCTTTAGCTTTATAAACACTCTTGTCATCATTTTTCAAAATTAGCTTATAAAAGGGAGAACTAAATTTTGTTGTGAACGGTTGCCCTTTCTTTTTAATTTTCTTTCGACCTTTGTGGTCATATAAACCATATCTTTTAGTTCTACATGATATTGTAATTCTACTACGTCTTCAATATCATAATTCAAACTATTTATAAACTAGCCAATCCTCCTCTACATTAGCTACAATCTTGACAATCTCCATCTCCTTATATTATTCCTTAATACTCTTTGGCCTTTGAGTAAGGCATTATAATTTCTAGAACAAATCTTTGTAATAGTGATTCAAGATAAATTGCCTCTTTATGATTGTCTTTATATCGTCCCAATTATAAATAGGTCTCTTATAATTCTTTCTCATATTTATCAGGATTTGATCCTAGCAAACAATAGTATAATAAGTAAACTTATTAACAATAAGTTTTACCTTTTTATCTTTGGTATAATAGTGGTAGCTAAAAATAAGTTCAATCTTCTTTTCCCTCTTTAAGTAAGCCTTAGGGTCATTTCTCCCTTAAAATAAAGGAATCTTCTTCTTAATGTTTCCAAGGTTGCCATCTCGCCTAGGCTCTCCTCTATGGCCTATATCTTATCAGTCGCCTTGATGTGTAAATATGTCCATATTATTTCTTGGTAGTTGGTAATCATCTCTCAAGTCATCTCCCTTTTCACCTTCATCCAAATCATCTTAAGGTAGACTTTGTTGCTAATATGCATTAGAAATTTATAGTGATTATCCATTTTGTAAATTAGTTATAGTAATATCTTACAACTTTAGTTGATCTCTAATGTCACGAAACATAATATTCATACGTTTAAGTTGTAGTTACATAGCTTGTAACACGAGTGTATGATCCTTACTTTCACCTTTAACTCTATACTGATTAATCATATTTCAACCTTTGAAAGATTGCTAGAAATAATCTCTTAATAGTCCCTCATGTGTCTCACTCATTATAAATCACTTAATTCACTCTAATCTTTTAGTTTTGCTTTACTGATGTTTCTTACAAACTTTTACATTTACCACCCATTTTTTCATGTAAACATCTATTAAACTAACCAAATAAACTAAGGAATAAACTTGTAGTATTTAATTAATGATAAATCTTGATGGACGCAAGGACAAGTGGGAAGATAAAATGAAAATAAAACAAAGAATTCAAAAGATTACTAATAACTATAGTGGAGTATAAAGTCTAATCAAAGTTTGCATTTAGATGGTGATCCTAAATTTCAAAAGTGATCCTAAATTTCAAACACATTAGGAATATTCTTAGCAAGATTTAAAGGTCATTGGATTTGAGTGGGAGCAATATAAATGTAAAAAAATTCATTTCTTGATTTTTCATTATACCTATATTATAAGCATATTATTCATCATATAATTATGAAGTTGAAAAGAATAATCTTTATGGTAATTCCAAAAGAAAGTAATAAGCCAAGGAATATGAAAAGGCTCTATTTAGTCATACTAAGATTAATGCTTTATGACAATAGAAGAAGATTAAAATTTAATGAGTTGGATCTACATATAAGACTTAGATAATATTCCAAAAAGATATGTAGCCATCAAGAACAAATAAGTTCTTCAAATGTTAAGTAAAAGATTGATGGTAGCTTTGAAAGCTACAAAACGTGTCTAGTGGCACAAGGATATGCATAATCAAAGAGGTCGATTATGAGAAAAAATTCTCCTTTTTTTTTAGGTTTACACTATTTTGTCTTATTCTAGCCTTAAATAATTGGATTGGATCTTAATCTACATCGAATGGATATATAGACTATATTCTTAAACAAAGAACTATATAAAGGAATCTATTGGTATAATCACTTGGTTTCATTCATAAGGGCCAAGAGAATTGCATGCTCAAATTGTTAAAGTTAATTTATGGTCTTACATAGTCTCGAAGTAAATGGTATATTACATTAGTACTATAATTATGTCGTATGATTTTAGTATGAATGAAAAAAAAAACATACTACATGTTAAAAGATCCAACAATAAATGTGCAACTTTATCATTCCATGCGGATGATATATTTTTGGCTGCCGATGATAATAAGTGGTTTGTCATGGGAATAAATAAATTGGCTATCAAGCATGATCAAAATGAAGAATATGCCTAAGGTTGCATAAACCTTTGCGATTATGATCACTATTGTTCAAGTAGAGCTTTCTTACTATTATAA
Organism: Erythroxylum reticulatum; assembly: GCA_025504915.1. Lineage (NCBI taxonomy): Eukaryota > Viridiplantae > Streptophyta > Magnoliopsida > Malpighiales > Erythroxylaceae > Erythroxylum > Erythroxylum reticulatum. The sequence goes on along the minus strand of JANSVA010000218.1, from coordinate 6,653,598 downwards.
GTGACATATATATCAATGGAATACTTGAATAGTTTCTATAGGCAAGATAGTAAAGCATTTTTGTGAAACCAATTGCCAAACGTGAGCACCTAAGCAATAGGTAACTTCCGCAAATGCCACGGAAAGAATAAGAGATAAAGATGGTTCTTTATTTCAAAGATATCAATAGTTTTACACACATTATGTTATGTATGAACAAGTATATTGAAAGACTGCACTAAAGAGCTCAACTATCAATATCAAATCAAACTCAAAGATATCAAGTACAATTATATTAAGGAAATAATAGCATAAAGAGAAATGAATAGGTCTAGTGACTATTCATGATGTTTTTTATCAATGATAATAGTTTGCTTTTTATCAAATATTTGATACAATACATGTTTAATTGAGAATTAAACAACATTTTCTAAAATAAAATTTAAATGAAAATTTAGTTATAGAAATATAAGAATGTTTGATTTGGATTAAGCTTTTCAATTTTACAATGAATGTAAATGATTATCGAACATTCAGTTTTAGATACAAGAAGTGTGTTAGACAGATATGAGATACCATCCTATATGGGTGATCACCTCTATTATTTTATAGGAATGAAGATGAGGCAAGTTTTAAGTATTTTAACACAGTGATAAACAAGAGTTTAAGGCTTAAAACAATAGTGTCGATGTGAAGTACATCGAATAGTGTAAAGATGTTATTAGTAATGACATAACCTAAAGAAATGATTTGTTTCCCTTATTTGTCTTAAAATGTCAAATTTCAGTTCTTAATGGTGGATTAAATAAATATATAAGTGAACTCAAGTTCAACATTAGATTTGCCTGAACTATCTTTTGTATAATATTAGAAGAAAGACATATACTCAAATAAAAGAGAGTCAATAATGTAACACTTGAATCATACCATACGTGCATTTTTGACCAACAAAGATAATATAAATCATATTCTCAACCTATACTGGGGGAGGATCCTTTGAGACTATATGAACCTCAAATTTAAAGTACCTTGTTTACTTGAATTCTAATTCTAAAGAATTGAATTAATTTTTGTTATCTTATAACATTACTAGAAAACTATGAATGTTTCGATAATAATGAGAAATTTTAGAAAGCTGAGTTAATTTGATTCAAAAGATTGAGAAATAAGGAAGATAATTTCAAATCTAAGCTTGCATCAAGATTTATTCAAAAAGGCCCAAAATATTTATATAATAAAAATGAGATAATGATTGATGCAATAAATGATCTAAGTTACAACATACTAAATCTATTTAAGGATCGATTTGCTAGTCGAGAAGTCATGTATTCCTACCAGATGTATAACAAATATGCTCTTGTAATATGCTAATCACGCCGATTGTTAGACAAATACAATTAATATAGAATCATCTTCTGTCTGGTCAATTAACTTTATTGTATGTAAGTGAGAGATAATAGATAATCACGTATAATAAGTTAATAAAATAAAATGCTGTTGGAAAATCATATGTAAGATATGATTACTATAAAGATAAGTTGATTGATAAAGAAAAGAAATTGAAATCACTAAGAACATATCGAAAGAGTTACCCAATTTTTTTGGGATTATACAAGTATCTTATCCTGGGGATCATATCAAAAATTCATGTGTGATTTTGATTGGATCAATGATATAAGGATGTCACATTATCTGGAATTTTCTTACACTTTAATGATCTCAAAATTTCTTCTCCATAAGCTCAAATTCCAAATTGAAAACTACAGGAGTTTCCACGTTTTTATTTATTCCACAACATAAGTTGCAGTACTGAAGACAATCACGATTAAGAAAATGGTATTTGTCAAAGTTTGGTTTAGGATGATATGTGTATATGTTTGAATTGTAGATATTTTGTATAACTAAAAATCTATCATTATTATATTCTTAAATGCATACAATAACTGCCAAAGAGGGATGTTAAAGACAGCCCCTGTCTTAAGCGCTCCTGCTCCCAAAAACTTTCTACGGAAATAACGACGAAATTCTTAAACGGCGCGTTCAACAAAGTGTCAATCGATTACCAAATAATCCTACCTTCCTCTGGCATGGCATGTTGTGGACGTTATTAGACAGCTGATATCCAACTACCTCGGCATCATCACCACCGTCACGCGCACTTAAAAACAATGAACCAAACATCCAAAGTTGAAAATTGCTCCTAAAAACAATACAACTTCCATTGAATTACCAATGGCCTTGGACTACTATTACGCGGTTAAGAGGTTTCGTGCTAGGGTGAACAAGGACAGCGTTTGTCAGCAATTTCTCATAAACAACTTCGAAAGTATAATACGAAATTCACTACTCATTTCTCTTCCGTCTCTTGCCATCTTCTGGTTAAAGACTTTATCGTCTGGAACGGTGCTTTATATAGTTGTTTCTCCAGAAAACAAAAGGCAATAAATTGCGTTAATAGCAGCTCTTTTGCATTCTCCAAAACAGACGCACAAGACATTACCCTTCTTTTAGTTTCTACTGCTTGTTTTGATTTGTAGGATTGAAATCGAAAGTTGATTCCTTTGAAACTTGGCTTTTGTCGTGATAATGAGTTTCGCTGCTGCAAACAGCTCACTTTGGCAACAAGCTGCAGCTGGAGCTGGTTTGGAGGTCCTTTTTGGAGGGATTCTGAAACTTGTTATCGCATTGGTGAAGGAGAACGTCGCGTTTGGCTCTACCTTGAGGCTCATCGAAGCTACACTAGGTTCCTTAGGGCCAAAGCTAAAGCAAATAGAACAATTGAACTTGCAGTTTGATTGCCCTGAAGAAACACGGAGGCTAAGAGAATTATTCGTACAAGGCGGGGCTTTACTTGTTAAATGTTCAAAGATCAAAAGATACGATCTTGTACGAAAGCCATTTTACAATCAGAAGCTACTCAACTTTGACAGGTCTCTTCATAGGTACATTAATTATGATATGCAAGTGCAGATATCGGTGGACTTGAAACATATGAGACTCGAATCGGAACAGACAAATCTTCTGGTGAAAGGATTGGATGATCAGTTAAAACAGACCACAGCTGCGAACAGCGACTCATTTAGAAGAAGTATCTTGGTGGATGTGTGCTCCCCTCGTGGACTGAAGGTGGATCCTGTTGGATTAGAGAAACCGCTGATAGATTTGAAGAGCAAGCTGCTCAAGAAGGAGGACCGGGATTTGAAGAGCAAGCTGCTCAAGGAGGAGGACCGTTTCATTGTGTTATCTGCTCCCGGAGGATGCGGAAAAACAACATTGGCCTTAGCAATTTGTCAAGAAGCTGATGTTAAAGGTACAATTTGACAACTCACTCTGTTTGATTGTTTCTCTTTGTTTCTTAGGATTACATAGTTTCAGATATTTGTATGTGAGAATTTGGTGCATGTGCTTTTCTTTATGTAATTTGCAGACACATTCAAGGATAATATCTTCTTTATTACTGTCCCGAAACCACCAAACCTACGTGTCATCGCGCAGAGAATATTTCGTCATAATGGAAAAGAGCTACCTGAATTTGATCGCATAGAGGAGGTAGCTGACCATTTGGAACGATTATTGAGAACGATAGCATCGGAGTCGGGTCCTATACTGCTGATACTTGATGACATTTGGTCTGGTTCTGAATCCATTCTTCAGAGCATTCGTTTTCCAATTGCCAATTACAGGGTTTTGGTTACATCAAGATTTGAATTTCCAGCATTTGGTTGCACATATAAACTGCAGCCATTAAGTGATGAAGACGCCATCACTCTTTTTCGTCAGTCAGCAGCCCTGCCTGATAGGAACCCTTGCATTCCAGAGGAAGATGTGAACAAGGTGCTTTTCTCATCAGCTCAAGTTTGTTGTTAGACTCTTTTTTAAGTCAAGAAAGGTCCAATTTGATATATTGTTTTCCAAATTGATGAATGCAGATAGTTAGAAGCTGTAAGGGATTTCCACTGGCTATTTCTGTGGTTGGCAGTTCACTATGTGGGAAATCAGTGGCAGAATGGAGAAAGAGAGCAAATGAATGGTCTACTCCAGCCGCTATCGTCTCTAATTTTGAGCCGCTTAATTGTCTTCAAAGCAGTGTGGATGCCTTAAATGACAACACTGAAATCAAGGAAAGCTACTTAGACCTGGGTGCATTTCCAGAGGATCAAAGGATCCCTGCAACTACAATTATTGATTTATGGGTTGGATTGCATGATTTGAATGATGATGATGCCATTACCTATCTTGATGAACTTGCCAAGCGCAATTTAGTCGATCTCATAACCATGAGGTATGTATTTGCTAGCCTTTGCACCGGTAAGGCAATTTTTCATTTCAAATGTAATGAAATAACTTGTATGATTCACCAGGAAAGATACAGGCGAAGATGATGGCTGTTACAATGAGCATTTGGTGATGCAGCATGATCTGCTTAGAGAGATAGCTCTGCTTCAAAGTAACTCAGGATCGATTGAGCAAAGGAAAAGACTATTCATAGAAATAAGTGGAAATGATTTTCCTGACTGGTGTGTGGATCAACAGCAGCTAGATGTCAATGCCAATCTCTTATCCATTACCACAGGTGGTTAAATCTCTCAATCTTATTTCTTCACACATGCATACATTGCATTCTTTAACATAAGAAATGACACTCATTGCAGATGATACGTTCTCATCAAACTGGTGGAACATGCAAGCAACTCAACTTGAAGCTTTAGTCCTGAATTTCGAGACAAAGAACTACGTCTTACCAGAGTTCATCGAAGGGATGACTGAGCTAAAGGTTTTAGCAGCTACAAATAACAACGCATATCATGCTGAGTTGACCAATTTGCATCTACTTGGCTCTCTTCCCAGTCTAAAAAGAATCAGATTGGAGAAGGTCACAGTACCACCCTTTTTCCTAGACGGTTTACAGCTGATGAAGTTGGAGAAAATATCATTAGTGACCTGTAATATTCATCAGGCTTTTGTCAACTCTGCCACCAAAATATCAGACGCATTTCCAAATTTAAGCGAGGTTGAGATTGACTACTGCAATGATCTGGAGGCATTACCTTTAGGGTTATGTGATCTTCTCCAACTGAAAAAGCTCAGTGTCACCAACTGCCTCAAGCTGACTGCACTTCCTGAAGAAATGGGAAAGTTAGTACAGTTGGAGGTGTTGAGACTCAATTCGTGCATCAACTTGAAGGAGTTGCCAAACACAATAGGAAACCTTGACAGATTGAGAATTTTTGACTTAACTGACTGCTTTGACTTAACTAAATTACCAGAGCGGATTGATGGGTTAAAGAGTTTAATGAAGCTTCATATGATGGGGTGTCAGAGCAATTGTGAGTTGCCAATATCTATTTTGAAACTCCACCAGTTTATGGAGGTGATCTGCGAAGAAGAAATGGCCATGTCGTGGGAAGCTTTTGCTAGTCTTTGCCCCAATATAATGATTACGGTACGAAAAGAAGTTCCGAATTTGAATTGGCTTTATCGCCACCGTCGTTTCTAATTCCAAGTTTTCTTCTTCATTTCTTGAGCTCCTGCTGTTTCAAATCTGTATTAGTACTTTTGCTCATGACTTACCATTCAATGTATACATTTCTGTACTTGGATTGTGTTCATCCAATTACATGATCATTTAGGGGTGCTTGATTCACAGAATCATTTAGGGGTGCTTGATTCACAGAAGATAATAAGAATAAATATAGTAAAGAATGAGAATATAGTATAGCCACTAATGAATCTCATTCTTCTGGTAATCGAGAGAAATGAAGTATTGCTGAAAATGGCAGAATGAAAGTGTTATCTCTGTTAATATCAAACATGAGTTTTCATTCTATACCCATACATTTTTCCCATTAACCCCAAACAAGTACTCCCTCAATCATGTTATACCATGAAGCTCTTGCATTCTTCAAGGTTGTTTCATTCATCAGAAAAGATGAAGTAGTGCTGAATTTTGTAACAAGTTCCTTTTTTTAGTCACATTTTTTTGTCTTTTTATGGTAAACTAGATTCTTTGGTAAACATATTGCTGATTGGTTGTCACAAAACAATTAAACAACACAATCAATCGGTTAACACAGATCCTGCAACAACTGAACAAGCTAGGTACTTTCTTGAGTTGTCATTACTACAACTTAGTATTCTGTTTCAACATTAAATAAAGATACAATTTTTTGTCTTTTACTACAAAAAATTGTCCCTAATTTCAGCATAAAAACATATCATGTAGTTGAGTATCGGTGTCATAGTCACCTGCAAAATCAGCATTACAATAACCAAATAATTTGCATATGCTACCTTTCTTTTACAAAATACTATAGCGTAGCCTTTACATATCTCAAAACTTGTTGAACTGCTTCCAAATGAGGCTTCTTGGGATTTTACATATACCGACTCCAAACACCAATTGCATAAGAAACATCTACCCTGGTTAAGGTTAGATAAATCAGGCTACTTGATCCTCTAATTCCTTTGTTATATGCACACAACTTGATATTTGGCTCTAGTGGGGATAAAATTAGCTTACACTCAAGCATTCTAAACTTCTTGGTGTAGAGTACTTCAAATTCCGTTTTGAGTATAATGAATCTCTAAAGCAAGAAAGTGCTTAAGTTGTCCTGACTCTTTCATATGAAAGTAAACCATTAAATTATCCTTTGTTTAAAGAATTTCTTCTTTACAGTCACTTATTAAGATCAAATCATCCATATATACAAATACAACCACTAGCTTCCCTTAATTATTTTTAGCAAACAAGCTAGAATTTGTAGGTGCCACTAAATAATCAGTATGAGTTAGGAATTCAACAATCTTACTATATCAATCACTATGAGTTAGGAGTTCAACAATCTTACTATATCAAGCCCTTGGCGCTTGCCTCAACCCATAAAGAGCCTTTCAAAGTTTACAAACATATTCAAGGTGATCTTGATATTGAAAACCAATTGGCTAATCCATATAATTTTTCTGATCCAACTCCCCTAGCAAAGCACTACTTACGTCCATATGCCATAAATTCCTTCCTTTGCTAGCGGCAAGTGCAAGTAAGATTCTGATAGTAATAAGTTTTGTAGCTAAACTAAATGTTTCATCATAATCTAGTCCAAATTATTGAGAGAATTAAAGTGATACCAAATGAGCCTTAAGCCTCTCTATTGTTCCATCTGTGTGATGTTTATCATATAGACCCATTTGGAAGAAATAGACATTACATTATTTGGCTTTAGAACAAGCTTCCACGTCTTATTTTGTTTCAGTGCTACAAATTCCTCCTCCATAACTTTAACACATTTTAGATCTTGAAATGCCTCCTCAACTGATTCTAGTTCTTTTGCATCTGCTTCTTCTACTATAGTAGCATTGGCTCTAACTCTTGTTGAGCATTAGCATATTTAAAATTAGGCTCTAACTCTTATTGAGCATTAGCATATTTAGAATTAGGCTCTAATTCTTGTTGAATGAAGTTGGCAATTCTATTTTAGCAGGCTCACCTTCATCTTTAGACCTCTAATACACACTAGTTTGTGAAAAGGATTAAGCTGCATCATCATGAATATTATCTTTGAAACTTGTATTAGCAACATCATCCATACTTAATTGAATTTGAGAAGAATGTAACACATCCTTGTAACTATTTAATTCTAGTACTTCCTTGTTGGAAGACCACCACGAAGAAGTTTCATCAAACACAACATTTCAAGAAGTGTAACATTTCTTAGTTGTAGGATAGCAGCATCTCCATCTCTTCTTTTAGCCATCATATCCTATAAAAACACACTTGATAGCCTTCCTGTCCATCTTACTATGCAACTAGTCGAGTATAACATTTCTTAGTTGTAGGAAAGAAGCACTTTTGTTCATATAAAGATCTTCCACTTTACTCTTTAATGTAACTCCTCCCATCTATTTAGTTAGAGCTTCTTGACTAGAAAGCAAATTCTCAAATTCAACAAAGGATGGTTAATTTTACCACCCTTGTATTACAACAACAAACTCTTTATATTCAGGTATCAATTTATGAATGATTATTCTTTTCTTTTTGGTTTCTCCAATTGGAGTTTGTGGATCTAACTTTGAAATCTCTTAATATATCACCTTTACCTTGTGGAAATATTGAGTTATTGTCATATCACGTTGTTTTATTGTCAACAACTCACTTTCAAGAAGTTAGAGTCTTAAGTCATTCCTTCTAGAAAACAACTTAGCAAACATATCCTAAGCCTCTTTGGGAGTTGTGGTATCCCAGATGTGCTCTAACACATCCTCTTTAACTTTCATCTTTAGAGAAAACATTGTTTTGCGAACTTTAGTCTTTCATTTTCACAGCATACCATTTGCATCTCATTGTCATCCATAACTTCCCATATGTCTTGGCCATTCATGTATAAGCTTATACTAGTAGAGCAGGAATTGTAATTTTGATTGTTAAGCTTTTTTATTCCACCAAAAACTTGGAGATTAGTCACCTTTTTAAAGAAATTCTCTCACAATCTACTGTTATACCATAATGTTGAACGGTATTGTATACAAAGCTCATTTTTTAGAATGAAATTAAGTAGTTTTTATGTAAACTTACATAACTTAACTAGCAACTAAAGAATAGGAAATAGATATAAAAAATTTAACAAATTAAAATCTAAATTGAACAAATAAAATATCTTATCAAACTAAAGAATACATCAAACAAAGAACATATGCAATATAGTTTCTACAAGTAGGTGCTACATCTCAACAAGTAGAACCAAAAACAGAATATGCGTTGCCTTATACCATGGTATACTTTTACCACATTTCTTTAGCTAATATAGAAATTTGATTTACGTCCATATGTTAGAAAAGACAAAAGAACAAGTTATCATAAACTAATATAATCCGCTTCAATCTCATCCAACATGTACTATTTTTAAGTTGATATTTTTGTTTTAGTTTTAAGTCTATGTCTTAAGTTATAAATTTGTGCTTATTTTGTATTTAATTCTCTTTAATGTGTTGAAATTATTATTCAAACTCAATGGAATTGTCTTATAATTGTTCTCAGATGATTTTTAACACCTTGGAGATGAAATTGAATCAAAAAGATGAAAAAGAAACGAAGAAAATCTGAAATTTCAAGTTTGGCAGTAATTTAGTGACTAAGCGTGAGTACGTGCAAGGATTAAATAAATTTCTAGATATGCTTTCAAAATTTAAATCTGATTCTTTTGAGATTTTCATAATCTTTTGAGATCAGATTGATAGAGATTCACAATCTAAACATGTGGGAAACGTGATCTACAAGAAAGGATGGAAAAGGAAGAGATCAGGAGGCATTAAAAGTCAAAAATATGACTGTTCACGAAACATCCTTTTAAAGTTAAAATAGTTTAGTTTACTGCAGTTTTTCTCATTCTTTGTTCTTACGTTTCTGCACTTTTTCTTCTAGTATTTTTATGTTCTTCAAGAAAGACCAAGGATGGGGATTCGTTGTGTTATTATTTCTCTGATTTCTACTTTCGTTATTAATAGCTAAACTTATTTTCTTAGTTGAGGTAAACCTTGTTATCACCTATTATGTGTGAGATGTTTAAATAAAGTTTATTCATTGATGAATATTGAATATCTTATGCATTACTTTTTTCTAATTGAATTGATTGATTTCTAGGTGCACAACTAGGGATTAACTTGTTCAATCGCTTCAGTTTCGTTAATCATAAGTACCAATTAGGATTACATTCTTTATATTAGAGTTGGAAATTCTAAGAAGATATCCACTTGATTAATTGCATGTCGCACATGTATTATCTTACTCATTGGTTTCTTGATTCTTTAAGCTATTATTCAATTGAACCTACGATCGTATCTAGGATGTTGTTTAATAAGAATGCTAGGATACATGTTTCTAGTCATTTACACTTAAGAGAAAATATTCCCCAATGAATGTTTATTAATGATTGAAATTTTATATCGAGGATCCATTTTAGCGTGATAACTTCGGTGACCCAAAAGCCAAGGTTTTTCCCGTTAAAGTTTCAGATCCAATTATCTCTTTTGATTTGTGATTTTTCTTATCTTTGTCCTTAATTTGCCATGAATTGAAATCCCCCTCCCATTTCATTATTTTGTTTCATTTTGAATTCGTAACTCCTTTACCATTAAGATTCCTCATGGGAACGATATCCACTTATCACTACTACATTAAATTGTATTAACGGAAGTTGGTTTCTTTTTAAATTTGGTTGTAGGTGATAGCAGTGCCAAAATTTGACGCCGTTGTCGGGAAATTTTGACAGTTTATGTACGTTACACATTCAAACCAATCAGAGAATTTGTAGTACAACCCTGAGATTGAAAAGACAGCCAAAAGACTGCGGAAACAGACCAAACATCAGAAAGAGACGCAGAAAATGGAAAGAATGGTAGCAAACCGCACTCTTCGTGAACTAGCCGCACTTATGGACATGCAACAGCCCCACTGCATCAACTTTTCAAATTTAGTTGATAACAATACTTTTGAATTAAAATATAGGTTGATTCATTTATTACCTATTTTTAGGGGTTTACTGGGAGGAGATCCGTATAAGCACTTAAAGGAATTCGACGTGATTTACATAGGAATGAAGTCGACAAATATGACGGAAGAGAAGATTAAGCTGAGAGCCTTCCCATTCTCCCTTAAAGAGGATGCTCAAGATTGGTTGTACTATTTAGCCGAAGAAAATGTGCAAACGTGGGCTGAAATGAAGAGGCTCTTCTTCAAAAAATATTTTCCAACATCGAGAGCAACCAATATTTGGAAGGAAATTTGCTGAATTCAGCAACATATGGGAGAAACACTCTACGAGTATTGGGAAAGATTCAAGAAACTCTACACTAGCTGTCCACACCATCAAATAATCGACCAGCTATTGATTTAATATTTCTACGAAGGACTTTTGCTTTCAGATAAGAGTATGATCGACACTGCAAGCAGTGGTGCTTTAGTTGATAAAATGCTAGCGGCCGCAAAGGAATTGATCGTGAACATGGCCTCTAACACTCAACAATTTGGAATATGTACTGGGCATGGATCAAAAGGCATGATTGAAGTGAATGTGACCGTGTTGGAGAAAAGATTGGATGACCTTACTTATTTAGTGTGACAATTGGCGGTTACGAAGAAAGAAGAAGCAAAGGTATGTGGCATATGTTCAATGTTAGGACATTCCACTGATTTATGTCCAATTTTGTAGGAGGAAAACGCAGAGCAGTTGAATTCCATGGGAGGATTTGTTAGACTGAGTCAAAGAAAGTACGACCCATTTTCCAACACCTACAATCTAGGGTGGCATGATCACCTGAATTTGCAATATGGGAATCCTTAAGGATAGCAAACGACCACAAATTTCCAGAAGTATCAACAATCGTATGTGCCTAAGCAAAATCAAAACGTAAAGGCAAATTTCGACAGTAAGCTACCTTTGGAAGATATAGTTCAATCTTTGGCCACTAACACTTTGACGTTTTAGCGAAATACTGAAGCAAGTATCCGAAATATAGAAAATCAACAAAGGAACATCGAAAACTAAATAATTCAAATGGTAACTACCATAAATCAATTGGAAATGTGAACTTCTGAAAATTTTCTAGCGCAACTGGAGATTAATCTTAGACAAAGCACGAAGGCTATCACATTGCGGAGTGGTGAGGAACTACAGGAACCACTTCCAAAAAATTCCAAAAGAGAGGTAGAAGAAGAAATCACATAAACAGCACCTTCACATCCAGAATTAATGCAAAACAAGTTGCAAAACAAGGTGATTCTGCCTCCTTTTTTGAGTCGATTCCCAAAAGCAAAGAAGGAAGACCAAGAGAAGGAAATTTTGGAGACTTTCCAAAAAGTTTAGGTCAACATTCCTGTTCTTGATGCAATTAAACTGATTCCACAGTATGCTAAATTTCTTAAGGAGCTTTGTACTTCAAAGAGGAAATTAAAATTTGATGAGAAAATGCAATTGGGAGAAAACATTTCAACGATTTTGCAAAAGAAAAAGCTTCCACCGAAATGTCAAGATCCAGGTATGTTTACTATCCCATTCCAAATTGGTGATTTGCGGATTGAAAGAGCTATGTTAGATTTAGGTGCATCCATAAATGTTATGCCATACAATGTATATAAATCTTTAAATGTTGGACCTCTTAAAGAAACTAATGTAGTGATTCAATTAGCTAATCGATCAAATGCTTATCCCAAGGGTGTGTTAGAAGATATCTTGGTTAAAGTAGGGAACATGCTTTTTCCAACTGATTTTTACATTTTGCAGATGAGCACTGATGATGCATCTTCTTCCACTTCAATTTTATTCAGAAGGCCGTTTTGAAAACGACTAGAACCAAAATAGATGTTCATGATGGATCTTTAACTATGGAATTTGATGGTGTATTAATTAAGTTCAATATTTATAATACCATGAAAATTCCAGATGATGAGAAACCTATTGTTTCTGTGGATTTTATTGATACATGGGTGCAGGAGAATTGGATTTTTGAAGACAAAGATGGGCTTGGAATAACTCTTGAAGAAGAAAAATCATCATAGTGGTAAAGAGGTGAAGAATCGGCATTATCTAGTGAACAATTGAAAAACGCATCACATTGGCAAGAAAGGGAGAAAACGACGTTACCTGGTGAACCAATGGAGATGTCATTTTACATAGAGACCACCGAAGCTTTTCTCCAGCAGATCACATCCATGGAACATCCAAAAGGGTGGACAAGTTGTTGCTTTCATTAGTCAACCCACCAACGTTGGAATTGAAGAGCCTACGTTGTCATTTGAAGTGCATCTTTTTAGGTGAGAAAGACACATTGCCTTTTATTATTTCTAGTCAACTTTTGGATGTGCAGGAAAGCCAGCTGGTTAACGTATTAAAGGAGAATAAAGAAGCTTTCGGTTAGACAGTAGCTGATTTGAAAGGTATTAGTCCCACTATTTGTATGCAACGAATTTTGATGGAAGATGAAGCAAAGGAGGTGAGGCAACCACAACGTCATCTAAACCCACCCATGATGGAAGTGGTGAAGAAAAAGATTTTTAAGCTTCTTGAAGCTGGCATCATTTATTCGATTTCGGATAGTAATTGGGTAAGTCTAGTCTAGGTAGTTCGGAAGAAAACTGGTGTGACTATGATTGAAAATATTGATGGTGAGCTAATACTGATTAGTGTTCAAAATGGTTAGAAGGTATGCATAGATTATAGGAAGCTTAATTCAGTTACTAGAAAAGATCATTTTTCGCTTCCATTTATTGATCGAATGTTTGAGAGGCTTGCATGTAAATCTCACTATTGTTGTTTAAATGGCTATTCAGGATATCACCAGATTTTGGTAGCACCTAAGGATCAAGAGAAGGCAACCATCACATGTCCATTCAACACCGTTACTTACCCGTGACATTTCAACTGTGTATGGTAAGTATTTTCTCCAATCTTCTGAAAAATTACACGGAAATTTTTATGGATGATTTCACGGTCTATGAGAAGTCTTTTGAAACATGCATTGTCAACCTTGAAAAAGTTCTAAAATGTTGCATTAAAACTAATTTGGTTTTAAATTATGAAAAGTGACATTTTATGGTTGATCAAGGCATTATTTTGGGCTATATTGTTTCTTCGAAAGGAATTGAAGTCGATAGGGCTAAGGTAGATGTTATTAGATCTTTATCTTACCCCATGATTGTAAGGGAAGTTCGTCCTTTTCTTAGTCACGCAAGATTTTATCGATCAAGGACTTTTCCAAAATTGCGCAACCTATGTGTAGATTGCTCCAAAAAGACGTGAAATTTGATTTCGACGAGCCATGCAAGAGTGCGTTTGATGAACTCAAAGAGTGACTCACTATAGCGTTGATTATTCAGCCATCGCAATGGGACATGCCTTTCGAGTTGATATGAGATACTTCGGATTATACAGTTGGCGTTATGCTGGGCCAAAAGTGGACAAGGTACCTCATGTTATTTATTATGCGTCTATGACACTTAATGATGTCCAGAAAAATTATTGTACGATGGAGAAGGAGTTTTTAGTGGTCGTCTTTAGATTGTAGAAGTTCGGTCATACTTGTTGGGGATGAAGGTGATCATCTATTCAGACCATGCAGCTCTAAAGTATTTGGTGAACAAGAAAGAAGCCAAACCGAGATTAATTTGATGGATTCTACTTATTCAAGAATTCGATTTGGAAATCCGCGACAAGAAAGAAGCTGAAAATTTGGTGGTCGATCACCCAAGTAGGATCACTCCGAGTTCCGCATCTAATGTTCTTCACGACAAATTTTCGGATGAGAATCTCTTCACAATTCAATAGGTAATTCCATAGTATGCGGACATAGTAAACTTTTTAGTAACTAAATATTTACCTAGTGATTTATCTAGAGCTGAGAGAGATAAAATCAAGCGAGAGGCTAAATATTACATTTGGGAAGAGCCTCATATTTGGAAATTTTATTCTGATCAGATTGTTAAGAGATGTGTCACAGATGATGAAATTATGTCTATTTTACATTTTTGACATTCATCTGTGTGTGGGGGACACTTTGTTCCCAAACGAACTGCTCAAAAAATTTTAGAATGTGGATTGTTTTGGTCTAAGTTATTTTATGACTCTTACATGTTTTGCAAGTCTTGCAATCGTTGCTAAAGAACATGTAACTTAAGATCGAGGAATCAAATGCCACTTACGAACATTTTAGTATATGAGATTTTTGATATTTGGGGAAAGACTTTATGGGTCCTTTTCCTTCCTCCTTTGGTAAGAACTACATTTTGTTAGCTATGGATTATGTTTCGAAATGGGTTGAAGCTAAGGCTACTATATCTGACGATGGTAAAACTGTTATGGATTTTGTTAAATCTAATATTTTTGTCAGGTTCGAAATGCCTTGAGCTATCATTGGCAATTGAGGAACCCATTTCTGCAACAAGATTTTTAAAGCTTTGATGAATAGATGTGGTATCACCCACTACATCTCTACCGCCTACCATCCACGGACAAGTGGGCAAGTTGAGGTGTCTAATAAAGATATCAAATCCATACTAAATAAAGTGGTGAATCTGAATAAAAAGGATTAGAGTCTACGATTGGACGATGCTTTGTGGGCATACTGAACTATGTACAAATCTCCTATAGGTATGTCGCCTTATAGGTTAGTTTTCGGTAATCCTTGTCGTTTACCTGTGGAAATAGAGCATAGAGCTTATTGGGCTATGAAGTAGTTGAATATGGATCAAATGGAGGTTAGTAATAATATGAAATTGCAATTGCAAGAATTAGAGGAGATTCGTAATGAGGCGTATGAGAATGTGAAAATTTATAAAGAAAAAACTAAAGTTTTTCATGATAAAATGATTTATAGGAAACATTTTTCAATTATACAAAAAGTTCTTCTTTATCATTCGAAGCTTAAGTTATTTCCAGGAAAATTACGATCTTGTTGACTTGGACCATTTATTGTTACTAATGTTTTTCCTCATAGTGCGGTAGAAATTTAAAGTTTAGATACCTCTAAGGTATTTAAAGTTAATGGACATCGCCTAAAGTCATATTATGAAAACTTTTCGGTTGAGCATGTGGAAGAAATAGAGTTGGTAACCCCAACCTATTTCTGATCAGGTAAGTAAAGAAACATGTTCAGCTAAGACTTTAAAGAAGTGCATTCGGGGGAACCCATAAATTTTTTAGGTTTGTTATGTTATTTATTTTCAGTCGTTTTTATTTTCATTTCATTATGTTTATTTCACTTAGTTAGGAATTTAAATTCACATTTTCATTTCTGTCATTTTTATCCCATCTTGGACATTCACTCATACTTGAACACCACTCAATCACATTCCATCCTAGTCTTCATTAATAACCAACCCATCAACCCTAACTTGTGATTTTGTTGATTGTGTTATTGTCTTGTACCATT
Source organism: Erythroxylum reticulatum (assembly GCA_025504915.1). NCBI lineage: Eukaryota > Viridiplantae > Streptophyta > Magnoliopsida > Malpighiales > Erythroxylaceae > Erythroxylum > Erythroxylum reticulatum. The sequence continues at coordinate 6,637,704 of JANSVA010000218.1, read as the reverse complement.
ACAGGTTGTTTTTCACAAAATTAGCATAATGCTAAGGAAGAAGAGTGATTCTCGTAGACTAGCCCCTCCAATCCGTTTTGCTACTGATTCTCTTCCACCACAACCTACTTCAAACACCACCAAACCACCTCCTACACCAGCCCAAGTGCAAATACTTGCTATTCCAGCACCATGAACACACCAAAGGACAAGGAGAGGCAAAGAGGTTGAAAACAATAGCAAATGGACCACTAGAGTTGGGGGCTGCACATCTTTCCGACTTCCCGAAGATACAACACGATTCCAACAGCTAAGTGAATGAAAATTTTATCCCTGTAAGTATATTCTTTCCGACACGCTTGAAGCATTGAATATTTATAATTCTTTCACGCAATTTATGGGTCCAATTGGCTGGAATGTGTTTGCTAGAATTAATTGCCCTGAATTTGTTGAATTAACAAGAGAATTCTATAGCACATTCCAATTTAATTGTACTAACGAGTTTAATATGTTCACAAAAGAGGTTGTTGAATTTCGATTGATGGGAAAAGAATTTGCATTATCGATTACTAAATTCAATGTTGCTATGGGTTTTGTCTTGACTGCTAAAATTGAGACTGAGTTGTTTATCAATGCTAAATGTGACTACCACGAAGATTTTAATGCATTGGAATTATGGAGTCAATGGTCTGTTGATACAAATCTATATAATGCTAGTATTTCTAAGAGTTCCTTTATTAGAAATCTTGTTTTTAAAATCATCCATAAAGTGTTAGCATACAATTTTTTTGCTCATAAAGTTGCTGCGGGAACATTGTCAAAAGTAGAATTTTATTTCCTATGGTGTATGGATAGGCACATTCCTGTGAATTTAGGTTATTGGTTTATCACTCAATTTCAGTCGGTGCTACATAAGAAATCCAAATCTTTGATCCTCGGTTCATATATTACATAATTGGCTATTAATTTGGAACTATTGGATCTTGATCATACTAATATGAATGTGGCTTGTGGTATAGAACCGTTGGATTTAGATTGTTTGTGCAGGATGGGAGTTATGGATTTTAGTTGTGGCCACATCACTTTCACAATTCCAGGTCCAACCACCCTTTCCCCTACGAGATCCTTAGCAGCACGAAGTCGAGCTCCCCCAGCTGAAACTAGTAGCCACTAACATAACACCGATTTGGAGAATTGTCTTAGTAGGATCGAATAAAAAATGCACCGTTTGGAGCATAATTGGATGGCCTACTGGGAGCATGAAGGATTCCAACCGCCACATCCGACAACACTTTGATTTTAGCACTTCCATAATAGAGAAGCTTTCTTTAACCTTTTCCTTCTTATTTATGCTTCTTTAACATTAAGGACAATGTTGGTCTAGGTGTGAGGGAAAGAATTGAAATTTTGGTGTGTGAATATTTCCAATTTTTGTGTTATTTTCATTGATTTTTGCATATGGTTATGCATGTTAAGCCATGAAGCTTTGTCATATTAGTTTGGATAAAACTGATTATATGTATGAAATTAAATTGGGCTAAGTAAGTTTTAAGGTGAATCATGTTGATTGATTGCAATAACTAATCTTATAGACTTAGTCAAAATTTTGACATTTGAGTGATGAGGAATGTGTAGAATTGAAGTGAATTCTTAAGTTAAACCTGTGAGCGTAATTTAAGCCTAAATGACATCATCTTTATGTCATTTTATTTCTTTGAATTGCATGATGCTTCTCTATTCATGTTACCTTTAGAACTTGCACTGAACCGGTTTGAATTTATTTGAGGACATGGGATATAGACATGATTAAGGCCTTTCTTGTTTTTAAACCCTTTAGCTTAAAAATGACCCACCTAATTATTTCCCTTTGTAAACATTTTTAAGCCTTTATCCTTGTTTTTTTTTCCGATCAATCACCTTATATTAAAAACCCAAAAACCCCATTGGCCTTACCCTATCATAAGTTGAATGAAGCATTGAGTAATTTGAGACTTTTGTTTTGTATTTTATTCTAAGATGCTTTTATAGGTTCTTCTACTCATGTGTTTATTAAATTTTGCTAGCAAATTCTCTTATTTTTATTGTTTTCCCTTATGTTTAGCGTTATTCAAAAAGAGGAAAAAAAAGAGGAAAAATTCAGAAAAAAGAAAAAAGAAGAAAAATAAAGCATAGTAGCATGAGTTAGTATGAGTAGTTGTAACCTTTGTGTCATGTGTTTATCTCAAAATTTTAATTTGAGTATCCCTTTTACTTGATACTTTATGAATGCGTGTGATTAACCTTTTGTCGTTTTTACCTCACCTGTAAACCTAGCCCCGTTACAACCCTGAATAAAGTCCTTATGATCTATTAGCTCATGTGATCTGAATGAATGATAACTAGTGAAATTGCAAGCCTATGGTAGTGCAATATGTTAGAGAGGGATTTGAGAGAAACAATTTGCCCTCAAACACTTGAGTGTAAGAGTGAAATCTATGAGAATATTTCATTTTGATTTCATATTTGCTTTTAAACAAAGATGTCTTATTTTGATCTCGTCTATTTGCATTGGTGAAAAGAGATTATGATATATGTTGCAACTTAAGTCTTGCTGGCCCAAGTTAATAGATTGTGTGTACTTAATCTTATGAAGGATGAATTGATGGAGTGTAGTGGTTTGACATGTTTGCTCGAGGGCGAGCAAAGGTTCTGTGTAGGGGAATTTGTTAAGTTATAAATTTGTGCTTATTTTATATTTAATTCTCTTTAATGTTTTGAAATTATTATTCAAAATTAATGGAATTGTCTTATAATTGTTCTCAGATGATTTTCAACATCTTAGAGATGAAATTGAATTGAAAAGATGAAAAAGAAATGAAGAAAATCCGAAATTCCAAGTTTGACAACAATTCAGTGACTAAGCGTGAGCACATGCAAGGATGAAATAAATTTCCAGATCTGCTTTCAAAATCTAAATCTGATTTTGTTGAGATTTTCATAATCTTTTAAGATCAGATTGATGGAGATTCACAATCTAAACATGTGGCAAACGTAATTTGTAAGAAAGGATGGAAAAGGAAGGGATCGGGAGGTAATAAAAGTCGAAAACGTGACTGTTCACGAAACATCCTTTTAGAGTTAGAATAGTTTAGTTCTCTGCAGTTTTTCTCATTCTTTGTTCTTACGTTTTTGCACTTTTTCTTCTAATATTTTCGTATTCTTTAAGAAAGACCAGGGATGGAGACTCGTTGTGTTATTATTTCTTTGATTTCTACTTTCGTTATGAATACCTAAACTTATTTTCTTGGTTGAGAGAAACCTTATCACCTATTATGTGTGAGATGTTTCAATAAAGTATGTTCATTAATGAATATTGAATATCTTCTACATTGCTTTCTTCTAATTGAATTGATTGATTTCTAGGTATGCAATTAGGGATTAATTCGTTCAATAGCTAGATTAATGAAATATGATGTTCAGTTTCTTTAATCATAAGTAGCATTAGGATTACCTTCTTTACGTTAGAGTCGAAAATTCTAAGCAGATATTCACTTGATTAATTGCATGTCGTACATGTCTTATCTTGCTCATTGGTTTCTTGATTCTTAAGCTATTATTCAATTGAACCTACGATCGTATCAAGGTTGTTGTTTAATAAGAATGCTAAGATACATGTTTCTAGTCATTTACACTTAAGAGAAATATTCCCCAATGAATGGTTATTAATGATTGAAATTTTATATCGAGGATCCATTTTAGCGTGATAACTTCGGTGAACCAAAAGCCAAGGTTTTTCCCATTAAAGTTTCAGATCCAATTATCTCTTTTGATTTGTGATTTTTCTTATCTTTTTCCTTAATTTGCTGTGAATTGAAATCCCCCCATCTCATTTCGTTACTTTGTTTTGTTTTGAATTCGTAACTCCTTTACCTTTAAGATTCCTCGTGGGAACGATATCCACTTACCACTACTACATTAAATTGTATTAACGGAAGTTGGTTTCTTTTTAAATTTGATTGCAAGCAATAGCAGTACCACTATGTTTCCTTTTGTCTTTGGTTGAATTATTTTCAACAAATTGATGAAACTTTTACCTCAAGTGATTGACTGGTGTTTTTTTCGTAAAAACTAACTTTAGATGTGCTATAAATTTAAATAAGAGAGCCTCAACAGAAAAGTTATCACATCTCAAATGTGAGTCAAATTAGTTGAATTTGTGGCAAAATATCATTCAATAGTAAGATCTATCTTTTCAAGTCTCATCATCAAGTTTAGACTTACAATCTGTTAAGCTTACATAATTCAATGGAAAAATTTTGGGATCATAATCATCTCTCCATTTAAAAACCCTTTAATTGAGAGGTATGAGTTCTTGCTCAAAATCGATTTAGGCTTTTATACTTTTGTTTTACACTTTGATTCCTTAAAAATACACATAGTCATGTAGTACATACTAACTAAATGAAAATAATATATATATATATATATATATCCCTTCTATTATATTAGTCATAGATATCCACAATTGTATCTACATAACTATCATCATTATCAACACCTAGTTGAAGTTTCGCTAAGGTGCAGAGTTTAGGAAGGTCTTATAGTACGCAGTCTTACCCCTACGTAGTATAGAGGCTATTTTCGGTAGAGTCACATGCAATGTGTCATGAAGAACTTACAATAAACATAGATGTGCATACATATAAGACAAATAAGGTAAAATAAATCAATAAATCAAATAAACATAAAAGGTATGAAAAACATCTAAATAAAAAAAATACAACATAATGAAAATAAATACTAAAAAGAAACCCCGGACAAGAATAATAAATATAACACAAAATAACTTAACTATAGAACATATATAGGAATAGCAATAAATGTTAAGTAAAATATATACCAGAAGAGACCTATACCTATAACGAAAGACCCGTACATGAAAAGCTCTAACCATGCTTGTCAACACCTTAATTATGCTACATTGGAACTAATATAAGCTACATATCCTAGAAGTAACATACTACACAATAAATGCAAAGGACACAGGCTTTTGGTAAACTACACGAAAGCGAATGTCATCTTTTAATAGAGACCCTTAACCCGTATCATAGTACACCAAAGCTTTCTATTTTGGGTCAAGTCCTCGGTAAGATCTAACCTATCCATATCATTCTTGATCACTTCTCCCTAGTTCTTTTAGGGCTTCTTTTTCTCCTCTTACAATCTCTAAGCATTATTTTCTCACATCTTCTCACTGGAACGTCGAGATGTCTCCGCTTAACATTTTCGAACCATGTAAGACATGACTCTCTCAATTTTTCATTTATACAAACCACTTTTAATTTGTCTCTGACCATTAGATTTTTGACCTTATCTCTTCTAGTAAAGTTACACATATACCGAAGCATCCTAATCTTCGTCATCAAAAGCTTATTATTATATATTTGTTTGATAGGCCAACATTCCGCCCCATATAGTACGGTTGGCCTAAACCCTAATCAATAGAATTTACCTTTGAGCTTGAGTGGTAGCTTTTTGTCAAATAAAACTCCTGAAGCACTTCTCTATTTGAGCCATCCTGATCTAATACGATGGACTATATCTTCATCAATCTCTCCATTGTTTTGGATTATAGATCCTAAGTATTTAAAACACTAATTTCGTGGTATAACTTCTGATCCAATCTTTACCTCTACTCCAGTAGTCACCTGATGGCTCAAAAAATTACATTCTAAGTATTCAGTCTTAGTCTTACTCACTTTAGATCCCTTTGACTCGAACGTTTCTCTCCTACATTCTAGCTTGAAATTTACCCCCTCTATTGTTTCATCTACTAAGATAATATCGTCAACAAATAACATACACTAAGGCACATCTCCTTGAATATCCTTGGTAAACTCATCCATCACCACTGCAAACAAAAAAATTATTAATGCAAAGCCTTGGTGTAACCCAATATCAATAGAAAAATTCTTAGTATCTCCTCTTATCGTGCTTACTTTAGTTATTGGCCCTTCATACATATCTCTAATCACCCTTATGTATGTCATAGGATCTCCTTTCACATCCAAACACCTCCATAAGATTTCCCTAGGAACCATGTCATATGCCTTCTATAGAGCAATAAAAACCATATACAAATCTCTCTATCTTTCCCTGTAGTATTCCATTACTATTTTAAGGAGATGTAAAGCTTCTGTTGTAGACCTTCTTAACATGAAGTCAAATTAGTTTTTCAATATAGACACCATCTTTCTAACCCACTTCTCAATTACCTTCTCCCATAACTTCATAGTGTGACTAAGTAGTTTAATGCCTCTATAGTTGTTACAGTTTTGGATGTCTACTTTGTACTTATATAGAGGAATTAACAAACTTAGACTCCATTTATCTGATGTCTTGGCATACTCAAGGATCACATTAAAAAGCTTGACTAGCCAATTAAGGTCTTCAATGTCTAGGCTCTTCCATACCTCTATGAGTATCTCGTCCGATTCTATTACCCTTCTGCTCCTCATCTCCCTCAAAACTTTTTTAATTTCCTCTCTTGGGATATGCTTATATCGAGAAACGATACAAAACCCCTCAAACTTATTGAGGTCACCTAAAGAGATATCTGCCTCTACACCTTCATTAAATATGTTATTCTGTCCTTTTCCTCCATGATGACCTACCTTGCTTCATCTCTTATACATCAAACATGGTTTACATCTCACTTTCTCCATTCTTTTGTCAACTTAACAATGTCCTTTTCTCCTTTTTTAGTATCCAATCTCCTGTACAGATTTTCGTAGGCTTCACCGTTAGCCACTGAGACTGCCTTCTTAGCCTCTTTCCTTGCTAGTTTATACCTTTCTCTCTTAGCTTCGCTATCTGCCTCTATGGTACTCTCCAATATAACTTTATATGCTCCCTTTTAAGCCTTCACCTTTTATCGTACTTCTTCCTTCCACCACCAAGATTCCATCTTACCACCTCTCAACCCTTTAGAAACTTCCAAGATTAGCATCTCCTTCCAATTTTCATTCAATTCCATTTCTTACTCTTTCTTTAAATTGTTTTATCTTGTCCCCTTTCATATTCCACAATCTAACTTTAGTACTCCTAATATTTTTTTTCTTCCTCCATCCCTTAATTTAAAGATCCACAACTAGCAGTCTATGCTGACTTGCTAAGCATGCTTTTGGAAATATCTTACAATCCTTGCACTTAGTTCGATCTCTCCATTTGACAAGGAAATAATCAATTTGAGCCTTCGTAGTTCTACTCTTATAAGTCACCAAATTTTCCTGGTTCTTCTTGAATAAATAATTGACTATCATTAACTCAAATGCTACCGCCATGTCCAATAAAGCAATCTCGCCAACATTTCTATCACCGTACCTGAAACCCCCTAGGACCATAGATATCCATCCGATGTTGCTGCTATATTATCATTAAAATCTTCTCCTAAAATAACTTTCTCATTAGTAGGGATCTGTCGGATCACCTCATCTATATCCTCCCAAAATTCTCGTTTCTATTATTCGTTCAAACCTGCTTGAGGTGTATACACACACACCACGTTGAGAACGACACTACTCGCCATAATCCTATCATTTGACCTCTTTATCTCTACAACATGACTTATGAGGTCTGTATCTATGAGGTCCTTAACAACTAAGATACAGACCTCATTCTTTCACCCTGAACCTCCTAAGTGTCACAATTTAAACCCACTAAGCTCCTTCACTTTAGCTCATGACCACTTTGTTTCTTAAATTCATGCTATATGAATCTTATATTTGTCTAAAATCTTCACTAATTTTGGAGACTTCCCTATAAGGGTTCCTATATTTCAAGAACATATCCGTTTGTCCACATCTTATTACTCCTATAATCGAAAAACCGTTGTTGTTTTGAATTTCGTTATGATGAAACGACAACTGTGTGCGGTGGTGAGTCCCAGGCGTATTCGAATTCGGCAAGGAGGACGAAATTGTTCGTATCGGAAAAAAGATTGTTTCAGCTAGCGGGTAAACTGAAGGCAAAAAAGAAAATGTCCTCCCACTAATACAGAGTCAAACGAAAATGGAGGCCTCTCGCGATTCATCTGCAAATCGAAGACAAAGGCGCACAACAAATGTTTCAATCTTAACTTCTGTAAGGATAATACACGGCTATACGTAGTAAAACATAACAAAGAAACACCCTCTATTAAATAAACGTCTGTCGAGAAATGGGGAATAGGGTCGGGGGTGAGGATATATAAATAATGGTTCTGAGAAACAAAGAGAGAAGACGACGGCTGGGACTCTGGCCAGGAAGAGCATCGTGACAGGATTCCGATTGGGATAAAGAAGTAACCCAAAACACAAGCGAACCAAAGAGCAATTGTATCTACATAATACATGTCAAGGAAAGAAGACGTGTTTATGCAGTAATTTAAAGAAATCATACCAAGGCAAATACAAATTTGATGATACCAACTAAACGAACACAAAGGATAGACGTTAACTAATTTGGTGAGGCCAACAGAATGGTACTCACTACTCCATTCTGGCATTGACGGAATGGTACTTGCTCCATGTTGATGACCTTAACCAATGGATTGATTCTAGCGTCGGCTAATAGAGTCTCACCAGTCATGTTTAGCACATGCACAACCATCGCCTTTTTAAGGTCTTAAATCATTCATTCATTCATTCACATGCCATGTATGCATATGAAAAATGCATCTGCATAGACGTAGGTGAAAACTGGCCGATCATAATCTACATGCCTATTTGTCTTTGTATGTTCCCAACTTTCCAATTTAACAACCTATCTGTTAAATACTTTGAATTAAAAGCTTTCATCAAAAGATATAAAAATTAACTCAAACAATAAACCTAAAAAGTTTCAATTAGTTTTTGTATGAAAAAATATGCAAAATGATATTGTCCTCTACAATGATGCATTATCTTTTCTTTTTACTTTTAAAATCACCTCTCTATGACATGACCATCTGTTATGCACAATTGCCCCTCGTTTTCTCCCATTCTCATGAAACGGTGACATCTAAAATTGTAGAAAACCATTTCTGAAAACAAAAAATATGGACATCGACGAGTTGAAAGTAGGCTTTCGACTAATTGACACAAGTTCCCAAGTGTCTTCTTAAGACTTGAACAAACTTTTCTTAGCTCTTCAATCTAATATTCCTATCAAAATTTTACATTTGAGTTCAATATTAGATTTTCTTATGACTTTTCCTAGTCTTTTTAATATTTTGTATCAAAAATTATGACAACAAATTTCTTCAAACAATTAATTAATTCTAGACTTTTTAAATATTCAATCTCTAATTCAAATTAACAAACATTAAAAATATTCTTACGAAATTAAATTATATCAAATCATATGTTTCACAAGTACAAAATTTTAAGATGTCACCAAAGATCCACATACCAATGATTCACCTGTCGTATTATAATTTTCAGTTGGAAATTGTGAATCAATTTGATAAATATATATTATCTTCGGCAGAGACCTAAAGTCGCATCTATTCATATTTTTGTAGATGAAAATTAACGGTATAGTGAAAATTTGCATAGCGACAAGATTCTTTTCATTCTGTAATTGGTACTAAAATAATGTTCTTTCTACGCGTGAACCTGGTCACGAACATCTGAGGCCCTAACATGGCCAAGACTTCTCAGAGGCATGTCCTGTTTCACAACGAAGGTTCCCATAACGATCACAATTGTTTTCCTTCATACCGAGTCATCTTTTAGAGTAAGTCAATTCCTATGCTTCGCCGGCATAAAGAGATAGACGATGCCTTGGCTTTTGTAAAGTATATATAATATTCCACGTTGCGTGGTTCCTCTATCCACTATCACCCCTTGTCTAACTTTGCATCCCTACGCAACTCATTTGTCAGAAGAGTTAATTTGGACATCTGCAAAGAAGATTGTAATGGCAGCGCCTTTACTTGGAGGGGCTGCTATAGGAGCAGCGTTTGGAGAGGTGTTGAATGCAATTCTAAGTGCTAAAGAAAAGGCTACCATGTTCAAGCCTACACTTGATCGGACAGAATTCATTGTTGGATGCATAATTCCTGTGGTGGAAGAGACAAGTAAATGGAACAAAGTTTTGCATGGTAGAAAGGACGAGACGGAAAAGCTTATGGAACGTATCATGGAGGGAAAGAAGCTTCTTCTTGAATGCTCAAAAGTGCGGTGGTACGCCAACTGGAAAAAGCCTAAATTCACAGACAAGCTTCGAGACTTTGAGGAATCGCTCAAGACCTTCTTTGCTATTGTTGTTAACGCTCAACAAGCAAGGGACATTACAGAAACTCTCTTCGAGGTAAAAGATACGCATGCTGACCTGAAACGATTGATTTTGAACACAGGGGTCGGTGGGTTCAAAGGTTTTAGCCGTTCATACGCAATCCCAGGGCCTCCAGAGGATTTTGTGGGAATGGAAGTACCCCTGTGGGAGTTGAAGATGATGCTGTTCAAAGAAGAGGTTTCGACACTCGTATTATCTGCTCCACCAGGCTGTGGGAAGACCACGTTGGCTAAATTATTTTGCCATGACAAGGTAGTGCAAGGTAAGGTAGATATAAATTTTCTTCTGCAATAGTCCAGTTCTTACGGAAATGATTAAACTTTATTGGTTCCGCCAGATCCATTGGCTAGTAAGCATTTCTGCTGAACCGTGTGTCAATTTTAAATTTATTGGGCTGGAACCCCATGCTTCATTGCCTTTTTTTCTCAATCAAATTCCAGTACCTCGGGATAGTAACTCTTTTATGTTCATGTTCGATGTTCGCGTGATTGCCTCCAGTATATGCGTTTGCTTTGCATATAGATTGCAGATATGTACTGGCCCCCTGACATAGTTTTTCTTTTCTCTAATTTGAGCAGAGAAGTTTCAAGATAACATCTTCTTTGTTATTGTTTCGAGAAATCCCACCATGGAGGGCCTTGTACAGAGATTGTTCCAGCAAAAGGGCTACCAGGTCCCTGGGTTTCAAAGCCAAGAAGATGTTGTCTACCACTTGGAACAATTTTTGAGGAGTATAGGGCCAGGTCCTATATTGTTAGTCCTAGATGATGTTTGGCCAGAATCAGTATCTCTTATTGATAAGTTCAACATCAAAATCCCAGGTTACAAGGTTTTGCTGACGTCAAGGTCTCATTTTCCTAGATTTGATTGCACTTGCAAGTTAAAACCTTTGAATGATGAAAATGCCATGATCCTTTTCCGGAGGTCAGCTTCTTTGCCAAATCAGAATTCTGAAATTGCAGATGAAGTTGTGGAAAAGGTATGCAATTACACTCAAATGATGAAGGTTCTGTACTCGTGTTAGTTTCCTTTTTTGTAAGGTAAACAAGTAATTGATTAATTCAAAGGTGAAATAGTGTAATGTACACCTAACAACCATTGAAAAAAGTTTAACCAATATATGTTTCGTAGTATCTTTGATAAACCCTGACTTAAGGCCTGCCTAAGAGCTTCCAACACGCGCAGCTTAAGATTCCTTTGATTTACATAATCAAGGACATGTACAGAGTTGAAGTGTTCTAAGTCTTCTCCTTGCCAGAATTTTCACTCGAAACTTCAGGTAGAAGCTGGTCCAGCTTGCATTTGTGTCTTAACAACTTGGCCTGATGTAGTTTGATATTTCTTTCTCTTCATATATGGCGCACTATGATTCCAGAGGCCAATTTGAAGATCTTCTTGTCCCCTCTACTGCATGTTTTAACTTTTGCAGCCAAAATTGTTTCCCAGTCATTGTAAGGACATTGAAGATTGAATAAGCTGAGTTTGTTCCAAAGATAAGCTGAGTATTCACAGTTGAAAAAAAGATGATTTGTGTGATTCATTCCCCTTACCACATTTTACGTAAACCTTGGAATCAATTGAAAATTTGAGTCAATCTATAGTAGCAAGCCTCATAGAAGTTGCCAACCAGAGTATGGAGGAGTGTGAAGGAACTAACCAGCTATCCCGTACACGATTGTATCTAATATTTCTCTCTAGGTTCCCCTCTTGCATGATGCAGTTGTAAATTGCAGAGACATGTTCCCTAGCCAGCTGCGTAAGCAATCTTCAGAGTTGTTATTAAGAGAATAATAAGACCAGTTACAGATGATATTCTGAAAGTCTCTAGAAGAATGAAAAGGTCATGAACAGGAACCATTCAAGATGATGGATTTGACTTTTGTGTTGGGAGGAACAATAGCCTTGAGTGATTGAATGTCTTCCATGGTATATAATGGCACTATTGTATCTCAATTATCAAACCAGAAGTCAGCAATCTTTCTGTTAGCCATGGAGGTTCCGGTCCAATAGTTGGACCGAAACCATTACTGGTTTATCATAGGAGGAAGAAACAGGATGCTAAGGTGGACAGAATGAATGATGAGCTGGAGAGTGAGGCATGCATGTTAACCATTAGGGAGAATAAGGGAATGATTGTGTAGGGTGTACGGGGTACTCGAGGTGGGGAATATAAGTTAGTTAGAAATGATGAAGAGGGGATCTTATTTTTTATTTTGACATCAGTACGTGTACGGCCTTTTGGCTAGGGGAGCTATTGCTCTACGGAGATTTATCAATACAATTGTCTATTTTCTGGAATTCCCTATCCTTACTCTATCAATTGGTGCGGTGAGCGTGGATCCTCATGACCAACACCAGAATGGAGAATAGGTTGGAAGTGGTAGAGAGGAGTTTGGGAGCGATGGAGCAAAAATTAACAGGGCTTGATGGAGAAATAAGTGAGATTAAATTGATGCTAGTTGCTGCGTTGAAAGGAAAGGCAACAGAAGAAGCATTAGGTGGGCAATCGTCGATGACAGAGGGAGGCTCAGCAAATACCCCTATGCCTGGGAGGACATCGGCACGGGTCGTGACTCTTGACGATGCACAGATAGCAGCCAAACGTATAGAGCTGCCGAACTTCACTGGTGTAGAACCCATGAGCTGGGTCCGACGTGCAGAGCAGTATTTCTAGGTGCAAGAGACCCCTGAAGAGAAGAAGGTCACGCTGGCTTTAGTGTGCATGGAGGGTCATGCTCTCCACTGGATAAGTTGGCT
>JANSVA010000218.1:6612617-6624572 GCA_025504915.1 Erythroxylum reticulatum | reverse complement strand
TAACAAATACGACACTCAAGCTCCCGCTGGGTTACTGCAGCCGTTACCCATACCGAATCGAGTATGGGAAGATTTATTCATGGACTTCATCACTGGTATGCCTCGTTCTCATGGAATTGATTGTGTTTTGGTATTGGTGGACCGTTTGAGCAAGTATGGTCATTTCATTGGTCTTCGACATTCGTTTACTGCACAGTCAGTGGCTGAAGTGTTTTCTAAGGAGATTGTGAGGCTTCATGGAGTACCACACTCTATCGTTAGTGATAGGGACCCTTTATTTATGAGTAATTTCTGGTTGGAATTTTTCAAAGGATGGGGTACCTAGTTGAAAATGAGCACTGCCTACCATCCGGAAATGGATGGCCAAACAAAAGTCTTAAATAGATGTTTGGAAACATATTTATGATGTTTCTCTTCTAAACAGCCTAGAGCTTGGAGTCGTTGGTTGCACTGGGCTGAGTATTGGTACAAAACCAACTTTCATAGCGCTACTCAAACAACTCCTTTTGAACTAGTCTATGATCAGAAACCACCCACTCTTGTTCAGTATTTGCCTGGGGAGTTTAAGATTGCTGCAGTGACAACTGAACATCAAGACCGAAATGAAATATTGCAGCAACTATGCTATAATCTACTCAAAGCGCAGCAGAGGATCACCAAGCAAGCCAATAAACACCGTCGACATGTTGAGTTTCATGTGGACGATTGGGTCTACTTGAAGATTTGACCACATAGACATACCTCACTTGCACAGCGAGTGTATCACAAACTAACTCCTCGTTATTACGGGCCTTTTAGGGTGCTGCAGAAAATAAGTCCTGTGGTGTACAAATTAGCCTTGCCACAAAGTTCAAAGGTTCATCCCACTTTTCATATCTCTCAATTGAAGAAGGCAGCACGAGATCATCAACTTACAGGTGAGCTTTCTCCTAATTTGGTTGCTGAACAACCAAGTTTCATTCCAGAGCAAATTCTTCAAACCAGGTCCTTCGACCCTCCTGCCACTCCTTTTCATCAGCTGTTGGTTAAATAGGCTGCCAAAGGACCTGATGAAGCTACTTGGATCAGCTGTTCTGATTTCGGGGCCAATTTCCTGAATCAGACCTTGTGATGGAGGTTCCGGTCCAATAGTTGGACCGAAACCATTACTGGTTTATCATAGGAGGAAGAAACAGGATGATAAGGTTGAGAGAGAATGAATGATGAGCTAGAGAGTGAGGCATGCATGATAACCGTTAGGGAGAATGAGGGAATGATTGTGTAGGGTGTACGGGGTACTCTAGGTGGGGAATGTAAGTTTGCTAGGAATGATGAAGAGGAGATCTTTTTTTTTATTTTGACATCAGTACGTGTACGGCCGTTTGGCTGGAGGAGCTATTGCTCTACGGAGTTTTATCAATACAACTGTCTATTTTCTAGAATTCCCTGTCCTTACTCTATCACTTTCCATTGCCAATTCTATACTTCATATAAGGCTGCAACGGAGATCTGATGCTTAGAATGATCCGAAATGAGCTGAATTGGGAGTACTCCTGTTATTTTCTCCTTAACATAAGACATGTCTGCATGCATGATCTTGACAGATGCATATGATTAAAACAATTTCTTATTTATCTTTCAGAAAGATGAATACGATTAGGAATTACCAAAAGAAAACCGCTATTATCATGCGACTTAAGTGGCTGATGTACTTGTGGGCTTTAATTGTAGATTGTTAAAGGATGTAAAGGATTTCCGATGGCTCTCAATGTGGTTGGTCGGTCTCTTCGCGGAGAGCCTAAAGAAGTGTGGCAACTCAGAGAGATACAACTGTCTGAAACTGGTTCTATTTTTGAATATGATGATTTGATTAATTGTTTGAAAGGCAGTTTGGATGCCTTGGATAAAAAGGTTAAAGTGAAGGAGTGTTTCATGGACCTATGTTCCTTCCCTGAAGATCAAAGAATTCCTGTTACTTCTCTAATTGACATATGGGCAGAATTGTATGGCCAAGACGATGAAGGTATGCGTGCGATTGCCACCCTTCGGGAACTCTCCTCCAGGAATCTGCTGGATCTTATTATCAAAAGGTAGGCAGGTGTTAGTACTCATTCCGATTGAAACAAGCAAAGATTGGTAGTGCCTAAGGGATAATGAATCATATAGTTCACGATTCACGGAAAAGGCCTTGCCTAAGCAACCATTTTAATCTTTTACAGGAAAGACCTGGGTGGCAGCTACAGTCAATATTTTGTCATGCAACATGATCTGCTTAGAGAGCTAGCTATTCATCTAAGCAACCTGGAACCAATCGAGAACAGGGAGAGGGTAACCGTAGATATCATCGGAAACAACTTGCCTGACTGGTTGATTGAAGGCAGGCAGCTCAGTCTTAAGGCTCGCCTGCTGTCCATCTTCTCTGGTAGTGAATTCTCTGTCCCAATCTCCTTTACAGAGAAAGTTATTGGCCTGTACTGCTTTTCTCTTTTTTTGTTTTCCAAACTTGACAACATAAAAATTCTCTGCAGATGATAAGTTACTGTCCAAATGGTGCATGATGGAAGTACCCAAACTTGAGGTTTTGGTCCTAAATTTTCGCACGAAGAACTATACTTTACCAGATTTTATATTGAAATCAACAAGAATAAAGGTTATAGTTCTGATAAACTATGGTTTCTTCCCTGCTGAATTGAGCAACTATGAAAATCTTCGTCATCTCTTCCTCCTTAAGAGAATCAGAATGGAGAAGGTTACGTTACCTCCCTTCAGCTTTACATCCATGAGTCTGCCTAGTCTACGAAAGTTGACCTTGGTCATGTGTACAATAGGTCAAGCTTTCACTACCTCTACCTTCCAGTTGCCAGACTCGTTGGCAAACCTAGAGGAGATAGATATTGACTACTCCTACAACCTGACAGTATTGCCTGCTGAGCTGTGTGTTCTTGCCAGGTTAAAGAAACTTAGCATCACCAACTGTCCTAAGTTGACTACACTGCCAAAAGAAATCAGTAACTGGGTTGCTTTAGAAGTTCTAAGGCTAAGTTCCTGCATTGCATTGCCAGAGTTGCCAAGCACAATTGGAGACCTCTTTGAGTTGAGAGTTCTTGACATATCAGAATGTTTGGCAATCGAAACGCTACCTGATCAAATAGGTAAACTACAGAAATTGAGAAAATTGTACATGGTGGGATGCTCAAACAATTTTCAGCTGCCACAATCGGTGCATCTGAAGCATTTGGAGGAGGTGATATGTGATGAAGAGACAGCTAGCTTATGGGAGGCCTTAAGCCCTAAAATTGATGGGTTAAAAATAGAAATAGTCGAGGAGGATGTCAACTTGAACTGGCTTTAAACAAGGGTCAAGCTTCATTCCATAAGTGAAGCTTGGTAAATGGAATTGTCGGCCGAGACCAAATACCGTTAGAAAGCTGATTTCTTGGTTCACGGGATGGTTTCCAATTGCAAATTCCTTGGATATTGTCTTAGTGTTTAAGACCATTGGGATGTCTCGAGTAGTATGATTACTTTGCTCCTAGTTAATGTGAAAATTTAACAATTCTAATACTGTTTTATCTTGAACAAACTTGAGATTCCACGATAATAAGACAAATACGGGTAGAAATAGTCACATGAGAGTTGAAAAAAAAACATGGAGTCAGAAGAAATGGGAAGGAGAAAAGTTCACGCATCAATGACCAGCCAGACTTCGTATAATTTTGATATTAAAAAATGCACCAGGAATCAGGACAAGACAAAGGGAAGCATTCACCTAACCAGCACCACCCCGATGCTTGGAACCATGATTTGGATGAAGAACTTGAGTTGTCGACAGAATTATCTTGTCGGCGATGATCGAGCTTGCAGTATCGACATGAAAACGAAGTAAAAGAATTAACAAAAGGGGAATTACTGTGCCAAAAGAATTATCTTTCATAATGACGTTAAAGAAGTATGGTTAAGAAAAATATTGGAAAAGGGTGAAAAAAATCCAACAGAAAATATCAGTTGCATGTCAAGAGTAACAAATCGACGAAGCCAGATGCAGAAAACGCTGCGCGCGCCACAGTATGGGAGATACATACTTGCCAAAACAAAACATACAACATAAATTATGGTACAAGTACAAAAACGACAACCAATATTTGGAACCATATCGATCGAAGTGGATATCTGGTTCCGATAATTTGCAACAGTTACCAACTCTTCACACAGCAAGATATAAAAGGTTCATACTGTGACACAACTTTGAAGAGCATATATGGAAATTTCCTATTTTGCTGCCTATATAACATACCCCATTCTGTCAGACATTCTTTTGACCATGACCTTGATTCCTCCATATGCCCAGAGTACTACATCTCATAGAGCCAAGCTATCGTCACAATGCATAAACAACCTCTCCGCTACTATCAATATCAAGCTCAGATTCAGAATCCAAGTCTTCCATGTCATCATCCATGTCCAGAGTATCCATCATGTAATCGTTGATGCCAAATGCCCCAGCAGATGGTATTGTAGCCTCAGAAATTATCTGCATTATCTCATCAAGGCTTTGTATCGGTTGATCAGGCTCTTCAAACTGGATTCCCATTGTCATTTCGTCCATCAGATCTGCTGGAAGATTCTTCAAAAACCATTCATGGTTCTTGATTTCTGGAATGCTGATTCTCTGTATCACCAAATATCCAAAATAAGGAGCCTTTAATCACACTATTACAAAAAGTAGAATCTTAGTGGAGTCATTAAATATGCACAAGATATCCAAGAAGTTTGGCGTCAGACTTTGGGGTAGAAAACTCCACTTTAGTATCTTATTTTCCATTTAGTTCTCCAAACAATTACAGATTTATCTTTCGAATAAGTTAAAAACTCCTGATATGAAGGCTAACTTACAGCTGCAGGATCAGCAACGAAAATTCTTGAAATCAGATGGCGACACTCAGCAGATATCTGAACAATGTCTGGAATAGAATACTGGACACCAAGAATTCTCTGCACGGGATAGACAAGAACATTTTCTTGTATATACAATGTCAATATGATGAGGTATTAATGGCA
This sequence comes from Erythroxylum reticulatum, assembly GCA_025504915.1. Lineage (NCBI taxonomy): Eukaryota > Viridiplantae > Streptophyta > Magnoliopsida > Malpighiales > Erythroxylaceae > Erythroxylum > Erythroxylum reticulatum. The sequence continues at coordinate 6,619,535 of JANSVA010000218.1, read as the reverse complement.
AACAGAAAACAATAATGTACCTGTATTGTTTTCCGGAAATCCTTTGGCCCATCAGGATCCTCAAAAGGATATGCTCCAACCAGCATCACGTACAAGGTTACCCCACATGACCAAACATCTGCAATCTGGTATGATGACAGGATATCAGCACTTACACTCATCTACCAATCCACAAAAACCATGTTAAGTAAAATTTTGATTCAATATTAGGCTATAGGGATCAAGTCATTAACAAAGTATTATTATTGCACAAAGACATTCCTTGGACGTGAAGACGAAACAAGCTGTTTGTTTCATGCCCATGTGCAGGATTCCTGGGGACGTATGGGAATGTGAACTCTCATTCCAGATTCTTAACCAGTTAAATGCATATCTCTTTCAGAGTCAAAGGGGTACACTACATCAGCCAAATTTCAAATTCAGAATAAGAATGATCTAAAGAAGTTACCTTGCCATCATACTCTTGCTTCAATAACACTTCTGGAGCAATGTATGCAGGTGTTCCAACTGTTGATTTTGGTTGTGAATGAAGCACTGAAGACTAACAAATTATCCACGCAGACACAAGAGAAAGAACTAAGGGTCAAATCAACAAATAAACCAAGATTCTACCACGATGCAAATAAGTTAAAGCTTGAAATTAGTTAGCCTCATCAAGAACAAAACATTAGAAAGCTAAGAAGTAAAAATATTGATAGAAGAGTGGATCCACGCACAGGAAGAAACCAAAGAATCATCATACATACTCCAGAACCAACTCAGTTGGAACTTCCCCACCCAACCATTTTTTCATGTCAAGACCTATGTAATTGGAAATGAATTGTTCTCAATCTATTTCAAATTTAAAAAAAATATGTCCAGTGGCATCACCAGAAATTGTAACTTTCAAGAAACAAGTACCACCTTTGAGTACCCAAAATCGCATATCTTCAACCGAGGAGCCGGGCTTCCATCCAACAAAGTGTTTTCCAACTTCAAATCACGGTGACACACTTGCTTCACCAACAAGCAAACATAAAAAACAAATCAACTATTCAAACAAACCAGCTAGCATCAGCACAAAAGGGAAGAAAAACAGAGCAATCTAAGGTACCATGGCATGACAATAGCTCACTCCAGATATAAGTTGTTGAAAGAAGAACCGTGCCTGAACCAAAATCCAGATTCAAACAAATTGTGGAAAAGAGACAAGGGAAATTTGTGTTCGTTAAATTGAAACACAAACCTCATCCTCACTGAAGCGACCAGCATTGCATATTCGCTCAAATAGCTCCCCTCCAGATGCATATTCCATTACAATTGCCAAATGGGTTGGTGTTAAAATGACCTGGGTAGATATAAAGTATAGTACCATGGAAATTCAAGACCATTTGTGTCTAGAAAAAGATCCTAAATCGTCATAAAGAAACTGACCTCCTTAAACCTGACAATGTTTGGATGCCTAAGCGATCTATGATTAATGATTTCTCTTTTAACATTCTCATCAATCTGCAGCAAAAACCCAAGATAAGCAATCTATCAGCATTCAAAAATAAAATTAAACCCCCGCTGAAAACTTATTACAAGCTAAAAAAACAACAAACGCGACACTTCAGAGTTTTAGGCATTCAAACACAACTAGGATAAAAGCGCAAGAAAACTCGCAACCGAATTACCAATAGAAGAATTATACATCTCAACCATCAAAACCTCGAGTTTATATTCTTTAAAGAAAATTACAAAAGAGGAAAACCATCCAACTGCTCACACAACATTTCTAAACTTGAAGTCAATAATTACAGATTTCCCCGACCATAATTACTTGGAAATTAAATAGCAATTTCTAAGCGAACTAATTAAACTGTGTACAAGTCAACTTCGACATCCATTAATGAGCGGAGCAGATATTAACCCCAATCCATACAATAAATTCGTTAAACCGCGTAAGAAAAAGTTCTCCATAAAAAAATGAAAAAAAAACTGTAACGAAAAAGCAGACCTTGTCGCCTCGCTGAATGTACTTGACAGCAACAAGGTCTTTGGTTTCTTTATCTCTCATAAGCCTGGCCACGCCGAAGTTACCGGAGCCGATATCTCTGACGAAATCATACCGGTCACTGTCATGCATGATTGGCATATCCATGCCGGGTACCGCAGTGATCGCCGGATTCCGATCCATCTCCGTTTCTGAAGGTGAGAGCTTACAAACCGTCTTCGTTTACAGCCACCGACGGACAAATCAGCAAAAACGTGAAAACTCGAGAATCGCTCACTTGGCGAGAGTGGAGACAGTCGGTTCCAAGTTCAGCTTAGATATTACTAGCGAGTAGCTATCAGTCTCTGAGTCTCCAGTCTGACCAAAAAAGTGAGAGAGAAGACATTTCTCTTTTCCCTTTTGTGATATAATGTGCAGGAGATAGATATTTACCGGAGAGAGAGCAATGAGACGAAGCGAATTTGCAAGTTTTTGTGCTTGAAAAAGAAAGGAAACGGCGCCGTTTTTTGTGCTGAAGGTGGCTTTTCCAATCCCAGCAATCTTCTTCTCGCGGAATTTGGGTTTGTGTTCTTTTGTCGGATAGTTTGGAGTTTGGACACTTTTTGAGGTTCTTTTGTAGTTAAAAACACTTGCACAATCAGGTCTCCCATCCACGTGCTCCGTTTCTGTCTCGTGTTTGATAAGTTGTGGGATTCATCACACGGTCCTGATCTCATCATTCCGATCCGGATTGCCAACATTTATTATTTTCAAATATTTTTAATATTAAAAATAAATATTATTTCTAATAATAACAAAATTTAAATAAATAATTTGACATTGCAATATATGATAAAATATTTATTTGATTATAACCTAATCAACCCTTGTCCCATCCCAACTAGGCTGATTAACTTTTCATTGTCAACATGATGCAAGTGTGTGTACATTTGGTAGAAGGATTCCTTACCTGAGATTCAGGAGCTCACCCATGACCTGCCCTTTTCCTTTACTCTTAGCCTATTTGCTCAACTTTTCCAGACAAAGCCAATACACAGTAGCCAAGTTTTTATAACAGTGAGTGAAAATATCTACCTCGCCAAAAAAAAAAAAAGAAAAAAAAGGCCTCCCAAGGATTTTCAGCTCCTATGTTACTTGCATTTATCAGTTTAGAACTCTGACTGTATCCTCTTTTGCCCACAGTTCTCAAAGGACGAGCTATTATAAACCTGGAGTTGGAAACTGTACGTGCCTGATTAACGCATCACATGTTCTTATTATTCTAGTCTTATACTGATTTAATAAATCAGGCACGTACAGTTTCCAAATAAATGAGACAACTATAAACTAAATGGATGGATGCTCAAAACAGAATAAGTAGAGAGTAACGAAAACAGATAATCTAAACTCATATGCTTGTTACCTCTATAATTGGAACACCAAATTAACAGCTGCATTGACACTCAAACCTACTGATATTCACGTATTGTCTAAAGGGGACGGTAATGAACCAATCCCATGAATTGACTTTGTCTTAAGAAACAGAAAATAGGTTCGAGCCTGATCTATGAAACATAATTGTTTGATGACTATCCAAGAGAACCGGACCAACCGTCATGGATGGAACCCAAAACAAACCAAATCTTAGTTGCTTTTAAGTCTGTGTGTTTCCAAATCATGGAAATATTGGAACAATTGTAGAAAGCTGGGAAGAGAAAAAGATACATCGGAAATTGAAATACATTTCTAAAGGTCTGAATGGGAGTTAAAAACTTTTCCATCCGAAATTGAAATGCATTTCTAAAGGTCTGAATGGGAGTTAAAAACTTTTCCAGGAAAAGTAAGTTACCATGGTCAGCGTGTTTGCATCTCTCTCTCAATTATATTATGACACATGACAACAGTTCGAATGTCCAAACTCGGACTCAATTCGTCCAAGACAACATCATTTAAGGAAGCTTTCTAAAACCGCGTTATTTTGGACGTTTTATTTCTTGAACTTAATATTAAAACGAAGTTATTTCTTTATCAACTTTTCCCGTAACACCTTTCTTAAAGATTATAAGAAAATATCTCAAAATCAATTATTTTTCAATAATGTATAACTACTAAAAATATCAAAATACCAATATTATCTAATAATAGATATGATACAAGGGAATTTTTTTAATTAAATTTACAAAGCAGCATAATTTTTCGTACTTTCTTTAAGATGCAACTTGAACTCAATAGGTATGATTTGAGTTAATTATTAAATTATAGTGTATAAATTTATATTATAATTAATAATTACATAATTAGTATGTACACGTGTCATGGGTTAGTAGTGTTGTGACAGAGATATAAGGGAAACCTAATAGAGTTAAGTTTGAGGGTCCAAAATGTGTCATTTTGTAGTTGTTATGGTGCAAATTAGTAGTAGAGATAATGACATGAGGTGTCATTTTGTAGATGTTACGGTGCAAATTACTAGTAGAGATAAGGACATGAGCTATTTAGAGCTTATTTGAAACATTTGGTGAATTGCACTTTTTGCCTTAAAATTTTCGTATCAAAGCATGCCAGCATCCGTGTGATCAAAATTGCATAACTCACATGCCATGACTCATGAGTCAGCATTGTTGTGATGGAGACATAAAGTGCAAATTAATATTAGAGATAATAGTAGGAGTTATCTTAGACTTTATATGACATAATAAGAGGCAGATTAAATCTTTTACCTTCTAGATACTCTAACACTGTAAACTTGAAGAGATGTTTATAACTTCTAAGTTCATGACTATCAATTACAAGAGTAACATCCTTAATGGAAATGCTCTTGTCAAATTTTCTCTCGGTTTAAGAGAAAAGATAATGATTCATATATATAAGATTATGCTTTACCTAAAATTTTAAGGTGTCGGATTACAAGATGATTCTTTTATGTAAGTCAATCTCAATTCTTATTTCTAGTCAATTTGTGAATTTAACACATTTATACATCTCTTTTAATCTTAATAATAATCATAAGGTGCATGAAATTTACAGAATTAGACATGTACAAATATTTATCAAATGGCAAACTAAGATTAACTTTTATACCATATTAAAATTTCATCAATCTCTATTTAAAACAAGAAGAAATTGTTTACATATAAAGAATTCATATCTTCTAACAAAACTTTAACAGTTTGTTTGGTTGAGGGTAATAGCATTTCTATTACCTGTCTATTCCCACGTATTAGCTAATCTTTGTTTGGTTAGAAAAATAATTACGGAATAACTATTACATAGATTAAGAATTCGTCGACGGAGGGGAATAGATAAAGATTGCTACCACCCGTCTTTACCTATTCCGCGCACATCCGGAATAGGTAAACAGAAGCTTCGTTTTCGTTGTACAACTTTTGTCCCTCTCTCTCACGCAGTAGCACACCGTCTTTCTCACGCATGTAGCAGCACACCTCTCTCTTGATGACTCTCACTGACACTCTTTGTCTTTGGCTCAGTGGTCCTCTCGTGCTCATCACGCTCTCGTCTCTTTTCTCTACTCACAATCTTGGTCTCTGGCTCACAAAGTTATAGAAGGTTTCGTGTCCAGCTTGATCACAGAGAGAGAGAGACAGAGAGATGGGAGACCTGGAGAAGGTGAAAAACGAAGCAGTTCAGATAATAGGGATGTTTCAATCATTACCCAGATTGGTGGTCTTCGATCTCAACTACACTCTCTGGCCTTTCTATTGGTATGTTGCTGCTCTTCTCTTTTCCTTCATTTTCACGTGTGCTTGTGTTTTTCTATACTCACATTCTTAGATTGTTGTGTTAATCTCTTCAATTTTCTTTCTTCTTCCTAGATTCTGGGTCTTATCAAAATTTGGGTTCATTTTTGCAATTCATAACAAGTTATGCCTTTGGTTGTCTTCTCCTTTTGTTTTCTTGTACTCCATATAATTGTTGTTAAAGGCATATTACATCGACACGAAATTGCAATTTCTCTGTTGGGACGTTTGTCTTCATATGACTGTTATGTCGAAAGTATTTGCAGTGTCGAATCCATCTTCCGAAGAGAACACATATGAGGCCAACTCTTTGATAAATTCTCATTCCATGTGCAACAAGGTCAGGAGTGCCCGTAAGTTGTTTGGTGATATGCGTGAAAGGAAAGCGGTGCCTTGGGGTGCATTGATGGCTAGGTACTTGCAAGATGGGTTGTCTTAGGAAGTCATTGTGTTGTTGTTTGGTGATATGCATGAAAGGAAAGTGGTGTCTTAGGGTGCGTTGATGGCTGGGTACTTGCACGATGGGTTGTGTATTTTTGCTAGTGTGATTTCTTCTTGTTCTTATGGTGGGAGAGTTGATGATGGTCACGGGTTAGTGTTGAAGTCTGGAGTCTTGTTTCATCAAATATGTAAGGAACACTCTTGTGTATATGTATTTGAAGTGTTCCTGTATCCAAGACGCACTGTCGGTTTGCAATTCATTTACAAGAAATGATATACTTTATTTGAACTTTGATCTTTTAAATTCTTCCTAGTTTTGCCTTACATTTCTTGCCACAACCACAAACAATTCAGGTAGTTGCGTCCAGAAGATGTAGGCTCCTGTCAACATGTCCACATATGTGTGCCTTAATGCATTGGATGATGTGAATATTATCATTGTCTTAGATTATCTGAATTAGTAGAGCAAAGTCAGGGGTTTATAAATATATCCATGTATCTAATGCGAAAATGAGCTCACTTTTCTGCTAAGACAACTAATTTCTCTAAAAACATAAATTCTTTCGTTTTTTGTTTTTTCTCAAAAAATTATTGAAAATTGTTGAAGCTTTTTCAGGGCTCTCTCTTTTTATCTAATAGTTGATTATAATATAGTTTTGTACACCATACAGGCTACTTTGCCCAAGTCAACCAAAAATAAAAGAAATACTAATAAAAATATAAATAACAAACAATAATAATAATAATAACAAATAATAATAACAA
>JANSVA010000218.1:6571502-6602859 GCA_025504915.1 Erythroxylum reticulatum | reverse complement strand
GGTTCTTGTTCCATCTTGATGTGAATTGATAATTTTTGAACTTCTTTAACTCCCCTTAAGTGTAAATTATCTTTCTAGGAATGTAGCATTTCTTGAAACAATTACCTTTTTCTTAAAATGATGGTAAAATTTGATATTTGATGGTCTCTTTCGGATACCCTATAAATTTTCATTTATTTAACCTAGCTTAAAGCTTATCAGATGTTGCACGGTTCACTAAAACATTACATCCCCAAATATTTAAGTGCAACAACTTTAATCTACTATTAATCTATATCTTATACAGTGTATTGTCAACTAATTTGGATGGAATTTTGTTTAAAAGGTAAGTAGTAATTTCAAGGGTTTATATCTAAAAGGAGACATAAAAGACTACATGACTCATCCTGAAATGTACCATATATAATAGAATACAATTTCTCCCCTTAAACCCTTTATTATGCTGTGTAGTTCTAAAAGGAGACATAAAGGACTATATGACTCATCCTGAAATGTCCCATATATAATAGAATACAATTTCTCCCCTTAAACCCTTTATTATGATATGTAGTTCTATGAGGAGTCTATTGTGATAGATTCCCATTCTCTTTTAAATAACTAAGAAACTTATAATCTAAGTACTCACCACTTGGATCAGATCTAAATATCTTAATACTCTTAACAGTTTATTTATTAACCTCAATTTAAAATTTTTTTAACTTTCCTAATGATTCATAATTTTGTTTCATTAAGTACATATTACCATATCTAGAATGATCATTTGCGAATGTAATGAAATGTGAGAATCCACCTTGTATGTGAGTAGATATAGGTACATATACATCTGAATGTATAAGCACTATTAACTTATTGGTATGCTCTCCCTCTCCACTAAATAGTAGTTTCGTCATCCTTCCTAATAAGCAAGATTCACAAGTTTCACATGATACATAATCAAAGGATCCAAATATCCTTATTTATATAACTTTATAAATCTAGTTTTATTGATATGACCTACCTACAATGTCATAAATAAGATAGATTTTAGTCACTTAATCTTCTTTTCTTGCTATTTATGTTAAGGATTGTCTTTTTTAATTTCATACAAACCATTTATAAGTAATTCAGATCTATAATAAATATCATCTTTATAAAAAAAATAACTCTGATTTCTAATAAAGACAAATCCATTCAAATCTAAATAAGAAATGGATATGATGTTTCTAGTAATAATTTTAACATTATAACAATTATCTAATTTTAGTATAAGGCCAAAAGGCAAAGTTAAACTATAAGTTCCTACAGTTAATGTAGAAATTATTATTCCATTTCCAACTCGCAAGTCCACTTTGCCTTTCTTTAATGATTTACTCGTTGTTAACATTTGTAGATTATTACAAATATGAGAACTACACTCATTATTTAATAACTAAGAATGTGGAACATAAGTAAGAATGTGGAACAGAAGTAGAAAAATTGATCTTAATTATAAACATACCTGAAGAAGTGACTTCCTTAAGCTTATTATCTTTCAGGCTACTAAAATAAGCTTTGTAGTCTCTTTTTTAGTGTCCATCTCCTCTATAATGTAAATATGTACCATTATCATTATTCTTTTTCTTGACACCACTCTTTGACTTTGCTACTTTAGAAAAAGCCTCCCATTTATTATTCTTATTTTTCTTATATCCCTTTTCATTGCTCTTAGAAATATCCTTAATAAGAACAAAATTGCGTTCCTTCTTAAGGCATCCTTTTTCAGTCTTGAACCAATTCAACAATTCATATAATATTCATCCTTTTGAGTCATATTGAAATTCATAATGAACTATAACAAGTTTGGAGTAAAAAACTGAAGCACCAAAACAGTGTTTAATTCATGCTCTATAACATAATCAAATTGGCCTAATTGTCTAATATAGCTAATCATCTTCAGCGGATATGACTCAACTAATGATCCTTCTTCCATCTTATATTGATATAATCTCTAGAAGTTTCATAACTCTCCACCTTATTTCGCGCACCATACAACTTTTTAAGATACATAATTATATTAGCAGCATCCATGTTTTCATATTGCTTTTGAAGCTTAAAAAGTAAGTTAGTCAATATTATATATTTGGCTTATCCAACATCATCAATATGATGTCGATATGTCTCATTGACCTCTTAAGATGATTAGGCTCTAATGGAATTGGTGAATTAAGGATATGCAATTTCTTTTCTTACTTGAAAAACATTTTCAAGCTTTGAAACTAGTCCAATACACTTATTAGCATCCAAGATGTTGCTCCTTAGGGTTATATTGTTAAATTTTTTAATTTAACAACCAAAAAGACATAAAAGAGCCAGTATTAGTTTATGTCTTAAAAATAAATAAAAGGACTTTAATAAATATTTAGTTACTCCTACTATTTTGTCCAAAATAATAGCCCTTATTATTAAATTGAGAAATTATCAATTTTCACAGTGGGCGAAGAACTGATTCAAACTTTATTAATCATGAGCTTGCTCAACAAACCAATTAAATGTAAATTAGGTTGTGACTCCTAGACCTGTTAGATGACAATTCTTTTTCAAAATATATCTTATATATTATTCCTAACTCTACCTTTAAATCCATATGATCACAAGTTTGCTCTTCTAAATATACAAATTTTTAAAAGATAAAATATATTCGAGTTAAAATGGCCTTAAGCTTACTAAACAACCTTTACAATAAATATAAATTCTATTTTAATTTTAATAGTGGAACAAAATTATCATATTTTTAATATGTACTTAATATTTAATTAAAATTTTAAATTTTCAAAAAAATTAGGTCTCATAAAAAATTAATATAATCTCATTATACTAATTATTTCTAACATAATCAAATGATAAAAGAAAATCCTTTAAAACTTTTTCTTCACTCTAATTATTGATTTGATAACTAATTTAGTTTAATAATTCAAATCTTGAAATTTTAAGTTAAATTCTAAAATGCTCCTAATAAAATTAACCGATTTGAAAATAATTAGAAAACACTTTCAAGATTTGTTAGGAATTTAAATCAATTTAATCTCAATCAAACGAATTTAGTTTAAAATAAATCAAACCAATTTAATTTAAAATAAGGGTTAAAACACACAAAATAAAAAATAAAAATTAAGTGGGTACTGTCTAGTATGTGCACGCACCAAAACTTTTTTTAATGCATATGGCTCATTTACTGCTTTAAGCACTGGATGGTGCATGCATGTCCGAACAAATCAGAAGTGATCAATTTTCTTCCACTATCTACGTTTTCTTTATCCTATGTCATCGTCCCTCTACTTTCACTCACTTTGTTGCTGCTTATGTTCCTTCTACCTCCAGCCACTCCCTGAGTTCCTCTCGCTAGTGCTTCTTCTCAAGAAATCATCTTCATGACGTATGAGGCTTTTGGCAGTGGTGACAGACACCACTATAAATCATGAGTGGTGTTTGCTAGCACCATTGATGGTGTCATAGAGAGATAAAGCATCTATAATGCTTATTTCTGATTCAGAATCATAAACTCCATGTAGAAACCTATGGCTAGAAGGGATGCGTATCTTATATTTCCAGGACTCAATCAAATTGAATGGCATTATCATAAACTTAAAATAAAAAGGGGAGGCATGCATATATATATATATATATATATTTTCCATAAAATCTAAATAAAGGGGTATGCGATATTTAGTTTTAATAATGTAGAACAAAACCTATTGTAATGCCTTAATCAAAGTTAAAGCAATATATATTCCATACAACTTTTTCATTAATTAATTTTAACTCTTAATTTTATCAAATCAATTATGATCAAACAATTTTAATCAAGTTAAACAATTAAAGAAGACTCTGATACTACTATTGGGTAATTAATTGTGGTCTAGGCATAAGCATAGTAAAAAAAAAAACTTTTATAGTTTCTCTATTGGATCTCAAGAATTGAATAACTCCAAAAATATTAATCATAAATGAGTAATTGAATCATATATGATTCCAATCCTTGCAAAAAAATTATTTTCAATGTGTCAACCACAAGTTGTCCACATATAAAACTTCTAAGAGTATCTGTAAAGCAGAAAAAAAGAACTTAATTTTTAAGAGTTAAAGGTGAGAGCATTAGCTCCGTTGTGCCTCCCTCCTATTTATAGGGAAAGACAAAAGAGTTTTCTTCTTATTAAAACTAAACTTCCTAAGTATAATTAAAGTCAATATTTAATTACAATTATAATTCAATTTTAATAGATTCAAATATCTTTATTTAATTCCTTGAGTTTTTTAAACTTCACAATTAATTATAACTTAGTTTAAATCTTTTTTACTACTCTTTTCCTGTTATATTCCTAACATATTGAGAATGATTATAAATTATAATTATAATTCATAATTAGAATTAGATAAACTAAAATTTCTTTTAATTTATTTTTAATTCTCCAATTAAACAATTTATAGTCATAAATCAAAATTGACAGTTAGTAGTTTGTCATGACCATCCAAGTATTAGGAATGTCATGTATAATTGTTATATAAGTTAATCCTTTTGTCATCCTATGTTCTAATTGGACATAGAATATGGATTTAGTATCTACTCATTTAAATTCGATCATGTTTTTCTTGTTAATTAGTCATTAATTTATAATTGATATTTGAAAACATTGTTCTGGTAAGAGAATTCCTTAAATCAGTACTAATCAAAATAGTGAAACATTCTCTCTGATTACTTTAAAGTAATGATTCCTTTATTGACTCACTCAACTATCTCTATATGGTTCATACTATATCTAAATAATATCGACTAAACTACTTAAATAGAATAGGTCATAAATAGTATCAAAATATAGTTACTCTCACATTAGATACTTTGGTAATATTAAGTATAAGGATCAATTATTACAACCATTATAGTGAGAAAATCCACAAACACATGAGTAATATTCTATTTGGTATCCTCATAATTGGGATAGACTAATGATCTTGTTTTCTAATAAGAACTCAAACGTTTGTTTAATTATCTATATACTTTAATTTAAGAGATTAATTACTTTTTTCAAAAGAAAGAAACATAATGAGTGCTAGTTTTATTGTTCCATTAATATCTTGTCTTGATGAAACTACAACTAGGAACAATTTAGAAATAATACATAAATATAAATTGAATCAAATAATTATGATATGATCATAATTTCAATTGTACAGTAATTATTTAAAGGATTTTACCTTTAATATTAAAACATCAATTGTAATTAACAAAATATTATAATGATAAAGAATATTGTTATTAGTTAAATTAATAATGTTATATATAAAACTACAATAAACTAATTAGCTACAAAGGCATAAATTAAAAGTTCTACTCTAGAAACTATAAAAGTATAAACTTGAAGAGGTGTTTATAACTTTTAAGTTTAGGGATATCAATTAAAAAAGTAATATCTTTACATGGAAGTGCTTCTGTCAAATTTTTCATCCATCTCTTCCTGAAAGTAAAAGAAAGGTTCATATATAAATAAATTCATATCTTTAACCAAAAATTTAATTACAAGATTGTTAGAAAATGAATAAATAAATATCATTGAAAATGTCAAAAGGCAATCAAGGTAGTTACAAGACTATAGGAACAATAGTTACGAAACTATGAGGTTAGGAAACCAGTCCTCATAGCAAAGCTAGAATTAATGAAAAATAGACAAGATTTAATTACTCCAAACCCTAATTATGCTTAATGGAAGAACTTGGGCTATCAGTAACTTGGTTGGCTATCAAAATCTCTTTGATCTAACAACAAGTCCTATTTGTAACAACATATTTGTTTGTGTAAACATCCTTGAAGATTCTTTGGTTTCTTCCAAACTAAATTGAATAGAAATAACAAGTTACCATTAGACTAAGGCATTTCCCATCTTCACCAATCCTTTTATAGAGATTTTTAGTCCATACCAAAATATTTCCCCAGTCATTCTCAGGGAAAATTAAATTCATTTTGTGTTGAATCCTTGCCCATATTGTAGAATAAAACATGCATTTAAAGAAGATGTTATTAACAGTTTCAGGTAATGTGTTACATAGGACACAAATATGATCATTACTTTCCTGTAGTCTATCTTTGGTCTTCAAGCTTCCTCTAGCTACCAACTACATTATAAAAGAAGATTTAGGCATCAATGATCCTTTGTAGACCATATTATACCAAGGAACACTCAAATAATGAGGTCTTATAGCTTTCAAGCAAGAAGAATGGGTGAATTCTCCATTATTGCTACTTTCTCAGTGAATTCTTCATTATTTCTAGTAAACCAGATTAGTTTATCCTTGATGGATGAATTAGGCATATATCTAGGGAGATAATCTTGAAATTTGTCAACTCCTCTTCTTATGATCTTCCGCTCATTGTCAATAATAATATGTGAGAACTTAGTGTTGATTATCTATCTACCTAGTAGATAGAGCAATTAAGCTCTCTTAATTAATAGATTATGAGGTGTTTAGTTGTCAAACCAAATATAAGAATCTTCACCATTTCTAATCTACATTTTGATGAGGGTAATTATTGTAAATATGCCTTAAATGTTAATGAAAGGCTAAAACTGCTTCACCTTCTCTTCCAACTTCCAAAAATTGGAATTGCTTAAGTAGTAGGCATTTATCCATTTGCTCCATAAAACCTCTTTATCATTGAAAAGCTTCCAAATTCTCTTGGCAATTATCTTGGTTTCGTTCAGTTGAATAGAAACCATTCCCAACCTCCTTTTTGCTTCCTCCAATAAAGGGGGTCCCATTTCAACATATTCCCATTGGAATCTTCTGTTTTTTCAGACCAGAGGAATTCTTCATGCATCTTTCAATATCTTTAGTGCTTTTCTTTAGAAAAACTAAGTGTGAGCTCCAATGGTAGTGCATATTGTTTATAACTAAAATAATTACTTGAATTCTCCCTGCTTGAGAAAGAAATAAGTTCTGCTTGACATTGATCTTGCTTTTATATCTTTCCAACACCATCAAGAAATCTTAATACTTCAACTTCTTGGAGGACATATGTACCTCTAAATATTTGAAAGGAAGACTTTGGATATTCAAACTAAATATCTCCTACAGACCATTAGTATTAGAGACATCATAAGAAAAGTACATTTTGCTTTTCAAGAAGTTAACTTTCAAGCCAAAGAATCTACAAAACTCTATGAGAGATTTGTGCAAGATTGATATTAACTTCTTAACTAAAACACAAAACATCATTAAATCATTAGCAAAACTAAGATGAGTGAGTTGCAATACCTCACATTTGTGGTGATAGGAGAAGTCTGAATTTCCCAAATGTTATATCTGATAATTTTGTTGAGAATTTCCATAGAGATTGCAAACAAATATGGTAATAAAAGACCACCCTCAATTATCCCACTGGAGCCTTTAAAGAGCTTGGTGGGGGATCCTTTTAAAAGTAAATTATGAGAAGGTGTTGAGATGCACTCCTTAATCCAAGAAGTGAATTTAGAAGGAATACCAAACTATTCCAAACCTTTGGAGACAAAAATCCAATTGATGTTGTCAAGGCCATAGAGAAATCTATTTCGATAACATATCCTTTGATTGATTTATTGGAGTTATAATCCTTCATTAGCTCTTGAACTAGTAGGATATTATCAGAAATTGCTCTACTGTAAATGAAAGCACCTTGAGATTAATGAATTATAGACATAAGAGGAACTTTAAGTATGTTTTCTAGCAATTTAGCTATCACCTTATAAATTGTGTTGCAACAAGACATATCTTTGAAGTCATTTAGGGAGACAGCCTGTGGAACTTTGGAAATTAGGCAAATGTTTGTGGCATTCATCTCCCTCAACATCCTACCTGAATGTAGGAATTCCTGCACCATCTTAACAAGCAAATTGCCATTTTATATTCCATATGCATTAAAAAATAAGCATTGTACCCATCGGGACCAGGTGCTTTACTCATATCCAAAGAGAAAAGAATATCCTTCATCTCCTGATTAGTAGCAGACAAATGTAATCACATCAAGCAGATCTTATTTCTAGTCAATTTATGAATTTAACACATTTATACATCTCTCTCATGCTTAATAATAAGCGTATGATGCATGCTTAATAATAAAAATATAGTGCATGAAATTATAAAATTAAACATGTATAGGTGTTCTCAAGACTAGACATTTGTGATAAATTTCATCATCAAACTAAGAATGACTTTTGTACCATATTAAAATGTGATCAATCTCTATCTAAAAAGAGAAGAAATAGTTCATATATAAAGAAATCCATATTTTTAATGAAAACATTGAGACATTAGATTACGAGATGATTCTTATATATAACATACGCTCAATTTTTTATGGGTAAATTATATTTAAAATATAAAATTTTACCCAATTTTGAAACTATATATAATTATAAATTATATTAATCGAATGCTTAAAGTTATAATTTTTTTTACAAATATAACTTATAGTTTACTCTATCGTGGGCATTGTTAACAAAAAGAGTCATATAATCAAATCCTATTCCACGTTATAATACATATGGATTATAATTAGTATTATTTGTTAACTAAGAACATGAATAATACAATTACATTTAATTTTGAAATGGACAATTAAACTTATTAATGATTTATTTTTATTCTCAATACTTTTAGTGATAGAAATCAAGTTATGTTTAATCATTTGAGTTTGTCAATCGGACCAATCATGCAAATAAGAAAGAAGAGGCTTCAAGGTGCACTTAATAGGATAGTGAGAAAAGTGGTTATATATGTAGAATTAAGCCAAAATTTAAGACAAGCACTGGTTTGCTTGATTCAAGCTAAGATTAGAAAAGACTTAGATATGAACACGACCTTTTACATAGTCATGTACTAGCACATATAATTTGCTAGACAATTTAACGATGAGACATGGTTTTCAACATAAGCGTGATCTAGATTGTGTACTATTCTACAAAGTTACAGTGACATCCACAGTCACCAGCTAAGAGCATGGATTAAATTATCAAATTCATAGGACAATTCACAGTCTCCAACTTTGAGCATACCTAAAATCATTAACATAATTGTGAGAGTTTTCTTTTTGATTTTTCAAAGAACTTTTCAAACTTATAAAATTACTTATGGCATTCAACTCATCTTTTAATTTTGGTTCTAGTTTTTCACAATGATAGGAAGATTCTTTTACAACTTTAATCCACGATTCCATATAATCACTGGATCAATGTTTTATATTTATCTAGTTTTAGCTTTAATGGGACATGATTAAAAATCAAGTGTGATAGGTTTCAAGGTCTCATCCTTAGGGTTCAGAGCAGTTTGACATCAAAGCTTTGGTACTAAAGTTAGGATATATCTATCGTTTATTTATTTTATTTTTATTTTTCTTGATTCCCTTTTTTATCTTTTTTTTTTTGCATTCTTCTTTCTTATTCTTGCCTATGTTAATTTTATTCTTTGATTCTTTTTACATTTTTATGTATTCCCTTTTGTTCAATATCTTTTGGAGTTTATAAACAAGGAAATAAAGAATGTTCCTAAAATTAAAAAAAAGAAAAAAATTGTTAGGAAAACAATACTTCAACTGTTATACTTTCCTAACCTAGTTTGGAAATTCGTTTTTTCATTATATTAACAATTTTAAATTCTGCTGAAAATGTTCTTGATATGTTTGAAATTTAGGATTATTGACTAATTATAACTTTGATTAGACTCCATAGTCTATTAAAATTGTTTGTTTTCATTTAAATTCTTTTATTTGTTCTCATTGTCATTTCTTCCTTATCTTTGCCTCTAATAAGATTTAAGATAGATTAGATACTGCATACTTATTCCTCGATTTATATTTTGGTTAGTTTGATAAAGAATAAAAAATGAGTTGTAAAAGGTAAGAGTGTGGAGTAACATACTAGATAAAAGCCAAAAATTTAGAGTGAAACATGAGTGAATTAAGTGGTTTTAAATGAGAGAAACACATGAAGGATTTTTTTAAGGATTTTTTGATACTTTTTTTAATGTTAAAGCATGTCTAATTAGGATAAAGTTAAAGGGGGAAGGAAAGATGATACTTTCATACTTTAAGTTGTGCAACAATAGCCTAAATGCAGGAATGCAATGATTGGAGACATTAGAGATCAATTAGAGTTGCAAGATAATGTCATAATCAATTTTCAAATGGAACAATAACCACAAGTTTCTAATTTACTTTGATAACAAAGGCAAGTTATATATATATATATATACCCATATTATCTTTTTATATTCGGTAATCATCTCACAAGTCATCTCTCTCTTCATTCTCGTTGAAATCATTTTAGAGAACTTGCCTTTGTTATCAAAGTGAATTAGAAACTTGTGGTTATTGTTCCATTTGAAAATTGATTATGACATTATCTTGCAACTTTAATTGATCTCTAATGTCTCCAATCATTGCATTCCTGCATTCAGGCTATTGTTGCACAGCTTAAAGTACGAAAGTATCATCGTTCCTTCCCCCTTTAACTTTATCCTAATTAGACATGCTTTAACATTTAAAAAAGTATAAAAAAATTAACTATATCTTTTTAGCAAGATAAAGGCTATGAAGGGGAGCCTCGGTGAGATGGCAACGTAAAAAAAATTAAAATTAAAATTAAAATTCTTTCATTCCAAGACCCTAAGGCCTACTTAGAGTGGAAGAAGAAGATATAGTTAATTTTTTACCACTATTATAACAAAGAGAAGAAGATAAAACTAAATGTTATTGGGTTTATTGACTACACTATTATTTAACAAGATTAGCTTTTAATAAATAGGCAAAAGAACTAAAAGAGATCTATTTACATTATAAGATGACAATTTACCCCTAATCAATATGATAAAGATTTACTTCAAAAATTGTAAGGCCTCATTCAAAGATCAAAGAGTGTTGAAGAATACCATAAGGAGATTCAGATTGTAACAATTCTCTAAAGGACGATTGAGAAGCCATTATGATTAGGTTTCTAATTGGTTTAAATTGTGGGAATGTTGGTGTGAAGAATTGCAACATTATATAGAGCTGAAAGATATGGTTCATATGATAATAAAGGTCAAAAGGAAATTTAAAAGAAAGGGCAGTCTCTTACAATATAATTTTTTCATCCTTAAGGAAACTAAGTCAGAAAAAACATGACAAGGTTGTCCCTAAAGTCAAAATTGAACCATCCAAAAAAGGAGGGAAAATGCCTAGTAAAGTGAAAGTTAAATATGAGATCCAAACTTTTACTTATATCATTAACATCTAAATAAGTATATGAGAATCAACTCATATTAGGAGCAGAAAGTGAGAAAGAGAGTGAGTTGAAAAGAATGATAAGAGATCAACAAATGGAAAAGAAAAAAATTAGGTAAAAGAAAAAAAGAATGTTTTAGAGAAAAACGTAGAAATAAATGAGCTTGTATATTAGAGAGAATGAGGTTAAGAGAGCTTTTTATTCTAATTAGCCTATAATTGCACTGTTGTACAAAGAGGATCATTTTAATATTAACAATCTTGATATTTTCTTGTCTAGTGTTTTTGTTTCTTTGTTATATGATTTCCAAGATATGTGTGTGTGTGTGTGTGTGTGTGTGTGTGTGTGTGTGTGTTATTCACGTATTATTTGTTTATAAGAATGATGAGTTGGAAAGGATATGTGTTAACTATAAAATTGTCAATAAAATAATAATAAAATCTGAATTAATTACATAATTCTTATGTGTTCTAAAAAGTTAATTTGAAAAATATATATCTTTAAAATAGGATGAAAGAATGATATAGGTAGAAGATATAAACTAAAATGAAATATGAATTATATGAGTGGTTAATGATGCCTTTTGGATTATTCAATATACCTAATATCTTCATGAGATTAACGAACCATTTTTAAAGTGTTTTTATTAAAAAAATTATAGTTCATTATTTCGATAATATTCTTATCTATAATACAACTCTAAATGAGTATGTTAAGCATGTAAAATTCTTTTGAATGTTTGAAGATAAGAAAAAAATATAATAACTAAAAAGATGTTCATTTTACACAGATATAAAGTGAATTTTCTTGAATTTATTACAAGTGTAAAAGGGGTATAGTTAGATGAGGAGTAGGCTGAGGCTATTTAAGAGTGACCTACACCTAGATTTATAACTAATATGAGGAGTTTTTATGGCCTAGCTAATTTTTATAGGAGGTTTAAGAAGGATTTTAGTACCCTAGTTGTACTCCTCACTTAAGTTGTTAAAAAGTCTATTGATTTTAAATGTGGTAAAATAAATTGTACTTTTAATTTAAATAAAGAAGATTTGTTTCACTCATTTATTAGCTTTTTTCTAACTTTTCTAATACTTTTGAAATTAAGCGTTTTGTATTGAGAATAAGTATTGATATCTTTATATATAAAAAATTAATTAGTTACCTGTTTTAGAGAGAAATTTAATAAAGTTGCTCTTAATTCATCTAACTTATGACAAAGAGTTTCATGCATTAATGTGAGCTTTATCGACATATAAACATTATCTGTGGTATAAAGAGTTCATTCACTATTCACACCAACCTTGAGTCCTTGAAGTATTTGAAAAGGTAAGAGAAGTTTTAATCAATAACATGCCAAGTGGATGGAGTTTGTTGACATGTTTCTTTATATGATTAAGTACAAGCAAAATAAGAAAAATGTCATAGTTGGTGCATTACCCCAAGGTTATCCTATGATTTCTACATTGTATGCAAAATTGTAAGGCTTTAAGGATGATAAGGGATTATATGAGAATGATGATGATTTTATATGTATCTTTATGGCTTATAAGAAAACAACTTTTGTAAAATTATTTAATATGATAGGTTTTGTTTAATTTGGCCTTACATGTGTCACAATGTTGAAAGAATTTATGTTGATTGCATCACATGTAAACAAGTTAAGTTTAGGATTAGGCCAAAATGACTAAATGAACGCTAACGTTTACACTAATATACAAAATGGGCTCTAATGTTTCACGGTGTTTAAACTGAACCCTAACGTTTGTAAAACGTTCAAAATGAACCCTAATATTTAGAAAACGCTCAGATTGAACCCTGGCCACTAACGATGTTAGGGCACTATCAATTATCTACTGACATGGCCAAAAATTTATTGACGCGTATTTTTTTTGAATTTTTAGTTATGGGTCCCACCTATAGCTTTAAGATATAATTGTTTACCCAAGTAACTCTAAATTAACCATGTCTAGGGCATCCCAAGCAGCTTAAAGTTTTTCTTTGAAGTCAGTTTCTGTTTGTAAAGCTTGTTCCTTGAACCGAACTTGATAGCTAGATGATTCCTTAATCATGTCCTTGTACCTTTCAAACTCCTTTTAAAGTAGGATTTGTTAATCTTCAATGAGAATCAAGTTCTCAATTCTCTTAAATAAAGATGATGCTTTATGAAGTTCTTTATAGGCATATATCTGTGCTTTAGCTAGAGCAATATTCTTCATTTTCAATCGTTTCGTCAAGTGACAAATACTTTCATCTTTTTCCTTATTTGAGAGACTTTTCTTAGTCTTAACTTCTTTAGATTTTGGAACTCGGCTATTCTAGATTTCAACACCAATGACATTACAAAACCCTCTGATTCTGTAACTTCAACTACACTATCTCAAAAAGACAGTTCTCCACTTCCTTTTTAAGCCCGTCCATTTCTGCTTCTTTAAGTTTTAGTTTAGATCTATGTTGATTTAGTTCTACAGTTAACTTTTCCAGTTGTGAGCTCCACTCAACATCTTTAGCTTTAAGATTTGCAAAACAATCTTTATGCATCTCTTCCATACATTTAAGCTTGTTTCAAAGTTTTGCAATAGAAGAGTTCCCCATATCATAAATCTGAGTTTCCTGGAGTTCTCAAACACAAGCAAGTATTTCTTAAATCTCCTGCTCTAGCTTTCTAACTCGATATTCATTTTCTCTATAAAATGTCTCCTTTGTGGCTAATGCATGTCTTAGAGCAACAATTTCTTTGTCTCTCTAAGCGATCAAAATTTAATTTTTGACTAGGGTTGCTTACTCTTGATTAAGACATTCTCTAAACGTGATTTAAATTCAAAATTTTCAACTTCCAAATATTTCCTATGAGTTTCTTCATGGGCTAGGGCTTGGTTGCACATTTTCAACCGGCTACCAATGTCTTCATAAATTCTGCTATGAGAATCCAAGCTTGTCTACAATGAACAAATCTTATCAATCAATGTAGACTTTTCATGCTCCCATTCTTTCTTGCTTTTTCTGAATTGTTCTTGTAACTTTTCATGTGATTCTTCTGAATGTTTAAATTGCTCTTTCTTCCATTCTAGTTGACCCTCAACCTTCCTACTCTCCTCTAAATTGAGAAGCATGTCATCTCTTTCTCTCAATTTTTTAGGTGCTTTTATCTTATTCTCTGCTTCTGAGAACTCCTTTTGAGAAGCTGACAAAAGTCCTTTTAAAACTTTTTCTCTGTCATAAGCATATTGATCTTTTGCTCTTAATCAATGCTTTTCTCATATGCATCATTCAAAGCCAGCACCAATCCTCTTTTTTCCTCCTCCCATTTTCTGCATTTCTCTTTACGGTCAACTAAGCTTATCAATTGCAGTGCTTAGACTCTTAATTGTGGACTCTTTTTCATTTAAGATGAACTGGACATCCTCACACTTTTGCTTCAACACAAAGATTTCCTCTACCTTTTCATTTAGTTCTTGAGATTACTTGTCAATCTTCGACGTCACTTCTTCTAATTTGATGAGTCTTTCATTGCAAGCTTAATTTTCAGATAAATCTTCTTTGCCTTTTAGGTCTGCCTTGAGCTTCTCTATATCAAGTTTAGCCTTGTCTAACTCTTCATAGATTCTCTCCATTTCCTTCCTTCTAAGTGAAAATTGATGAAAGAACACCTATTTGCAATGTAAAATGATCATCAAAACAAACATTAAAAAATGATTATATTGCCTAAATGCAGAGTTAAAGTTGGAGTGAGATTCACTTCTATTTAAAATGTCCATGTTAGCTTTTGGTGGGACCCATAACTAAAAATTCCAAAAAAACACTTCAACAAATTTTTGGCTACGTCAATAGATAACTAACAGTGCCTTAATACTGTTAGTGATTATGGATTAATATGAATGTTTTTACAAATATTAGAGTTCATTTTGACCATTTTACAAACATTAGGATTCAATTTGAGCACCGTGAAACATTATGGTCTATTTTGTACATCAGTGTAAATATTATGATTCATTTAGCCCTTTTGGCCTTTAGGATTATGCCACATGAGTTGTATACACTTAAGTTGACATCTCTACAGCTTTTGTTTTGGCTTTTTCTAAGTCCAAAGGTAGTAAAGGTTTTATCTTTATTTTTGTTGATAGATTTTTTAAAGAAGTTATATTTTTTTGCATGTAGTAAAATTGATGATGCATTCAATACAACTGAATTATTCTTTAAAAATTGTAAGACTATATGGTGTTTATAGGAATATTGTGTTTGATAGAGAAGTTAAATTCCTTAGCTATTTTTAGAATGTCATATAGAGAAGGATGGTCAAACTAAGATAATAACTCTTTATTGCATGTTAACATTTAAAAGAATTTAAAAATTAGGAATATTGTTTGTTGTTCATTGAATTTGCATAGAATTGAGTTATTCATAGTACTATTGATTATTCACCTTTTGAGGATGTTTTTGAATATAAACAATTAACTATATTAGGTTTAGGTCGTTTATCTATTCACAAGAAGAGTAGCTTGGAAGATAAAAACAAAGTTAAAATGGTGAAGTAATTATATGAAAAATTTTGGCAACGTATTAAATGGAGGAATGAAGAATATGCATCTAAGGCTAACAAAGGGGGGAAGAAAATTACATTTGAATAATGTGATTGGGTGTGGATGCATATAAGAAAGAAGAGGTTCATATATCGAAGAAGATCTAAATTACAACCAAAAGGAGATGGTCCATTTCAACTTGTTGCACACATCAATGATAATGCTTATAAATTAGATCTTTCATAAAAGTATAATATAAACATTAATTTTTATGTTTCTAATTCAATTCCTTTCGATGTAGATGACATTTAAGGATTAATCTTTTCGAAAAAGGAAGGAAAGATAGGAATAAAGTTATCCTTAATCCTTTGAATTTGCCAAGTTGACTAATTACGTGAACAAGGAAGAAGAGGCTTTAAGATGTGCTTAATGAAATAGTGAGAGAAGTGGCTACACAATATGATGAAGCCAAATTGAAGGATGAGCATTTAATAGCTCAATTCGAGCTAAGGTTAGAGAAGACTTGGATATAAACAAAGCCTCCTATATAGTCTTGTATAATTTGCATAATTTGTTAGGCAACTTAGTAGTGAGACACAGTCTCAAACTCAGGTGTGACCTAAACCATGTAGTAATTCATAAAGTTACAATGAGATTAGTGGTCTTAAGTTATGGATATGGCCTATATAGTGTCTTAATGTATAAGTTCATAGAAGGATTTAAATAAATAATGGATTTGGCAATAAGGATTGCTATAGTTAAATATTAAGCTTTTTTGTCCACTTTGACAAGCCCAAGTGAAGAGTAATACTATACCCTTTCTATATGGTTAGTTGTAAGTTCTATATAGTTGAAAGACCATTAAAGACATACTTTATAAGCAACAAAGCAAGCCATAAGATTATGTGGCCTTATAAAAAGTCATATAAGGGTCAAAAGAAATCATTTGACAATTTACAAGATGATTCAACTTTGAGTTAACACAAATACTCTATCTTAGCAAATGTGCAATAGCCATCACTTTTGAGAAGGGACTAAAAAGATATCAATTACTATATAGATCCCTTCAATTAGATCGAGCCATAACTTTAAAAAGGTTCAAATAAGGGTATAAAAATACATAAATTTAGAGAATGCAAAATTATCTCAAAATTGAATAATATATACCTTATTATAGACAAGCATAACCTTACATGTGCACTTATAAGAAGCTCAAAGCATATAAAGTAAGGGTCTCTCTTAGAATTGGAAGATATGGACTTAAGTGATTAAACGAGTATGAGGTCCCAAGGGTATGGAAAGATCAACACCTCATGCCTTTCTTTTACTAGTCTTTTGAAAAGATGGTAACCGTGTGCTATATTTTTAGATAAAAAATGAATGAGATAACTCATGCTTAATGTTAAACAAAAACAGATCAAACCTAATAAAAGGTGAAACAAGAGATAAAAGAGAACTATTAAATGACAAGCAAAACAACGTACTTATAACACAATAAACTAATGAATAAAAAGACCTGTCATAATGAAAACAACATATTTGTAATAAAACATACCAATGAGCTTCTAAAATAACACTTTCTTATAGAAAGATAAACTAATGAGCTTTCGAAATGACATATCCTTACAAAATAATAGACTTACAATATAACATACTAAAAAACTTTTGAATAAGCTAATAACATAATAGACTTACATATTTTTTAATCTATAATTTATGAAACAATAGACTTAGGAATTTTCAAGAGATAAACTAAGAGAGGATAAGACCAAAAAAAGATAATAAACTGAATGAAACTATCACATAAGATCTGAAGGTGGGTTGCTCCCATTCGCTGTCGCGCCTCACACTTGCGATTTCAGCTTACATAAGTGATTTTGTTGTCAGCAATATTAAGGAGAGATCAGGGTGAGCGATGGAGATTTTGGAGGGTGCAAGGTGTGCGAGGTGATTATGGGAGATTCTAGAGGGTGATTTTGGGACACGAAGGAAAGCGACGGGGTTCAGTGTTGAGTGTTAAACATTAGTTGGTGATTCGAGGCTTCGCGTGGAGGAGAAAAGACTGCCTAGTCCCCACAGCAAAGAGAAGACCCAATCAATCGCGCCTTTCTAAATCTGAATCCAGATTTAGATCTAAAGAACTTCAACTTTCTCATGCCCTAAAACCTCTGACCTCTCTTTTTGCCTAAACTTTTCCTATTTTTTAACCTTTTTAAACCCTAACACAGCCGCCTTTTTTGACCCACCTCCCCGGCCTCTGAGGCCGTAACTTTAATGGCAAGCCTTCTGCCCTCCCTTTTTGGCATCGTGAGAGGGTAATCCTCTATATCAGAAGTCAATTTTCCTGTGCAGTAAAGAAATAGTAGCGTCTTATTTAATAGCTGACTACAATGGTAAAATCCCTAGCTACCACGAAATTGCAGACAAAGATCCAGCCACATCCAATTTGGTCAGAGCATGGAGGAACAAATTGAAGACCGTCCACAACAAAGGAACACTCAAGCGCTATCAAAATATGGTCAAGGATTGAGTCTTATCTCCACTGGTGCAACTGTTAATGGCGGGAGTTAGAGCTTGGTTCACGTCCCTGCTAGGCTTCTTTTAGCCCAAGCGTCCTGCAGTTCTGGTAATTAATGCTTAGGCAAAATCGAGATGGGGAAAGAAGGGACTTAAAAAAGCACTGCTTAAGGAAGACGACTCCATTCCGTTCAAGTTTGCTGATAGCACCAACTTTGACGAGATTATAAAGCAAGGCTCGTGGCACGTGGGAGGGCAACCCCTCTTCATCCAGAAATGGAGGCCAGGACTGGAAATGAACAGAGGTGAGATAGACACCTTGCCATTATAGGTACAATTTCATAATGTCCTAATGAAGTTCTGGACCATTGAGGGTCTTAGTTACATGGATAGCTCTTTGGGTAAACTCACTTGTATGGATTCCCAAACTGCAACGATGGAACTACTTTACTCTACTAAAATGTGCATTGAATTATAAAAAAGGCCTCCCTACCTGATTCACTTCCCATTCTTCAGTTGACTGACAAGGGTGAACTGGAGAAGACTGTCATACTCATCTCCTATCCTTGGAAATCAACGAATGATAGCAAAGTCTAGAAGCCTACAAGTAAGATGTTCCAAACTAGATGGCATGATGAGTTATTGGATTTTGGTATAGTTGATGATAAGAATGGTGCAATAAATGAAGATAAGGGAGCTGTCTATGAATCACCCTTAGCGGAGGCAGATGATAACATTAGTAGTGTTGTAGAAGTTGTTAATAATGTGGTCGATGCTGCTGAATGTGCAATGATTGCTGTTACTGGTGTACTTTTCTAATACAACCCATATTAAGGCTGTTAGAGATAGCCTTCTTATAACGAATGAAAATATTAATGTTGTTGTAGTAGGCGTGCTTCATGGTGCTATGGATGTAGTTAATGGTGTTTCGGATGCACAAATGGTTCAGGTTGTAGACAATGGTAATCAATTAGTTGTTTTGAGGTCTGAACAACTTGTTATAAATATCTCATAGGAATAGACAACTTTTGACAACTCAAATGTAGACAATTTGGAAAGTCTGGACAGTGGAGTGAATGATTTCACCTCCCAGTATTTGAAGCATTGTCAGATAGATTTGGCTAACATGCTGACTTTATTAGCAATTGCTGGACAAACTGAGAATCAGGGGATATGGGTCATCTCTCAAGAACAAGCAGATGACTGTGATACTCCATTAGTAGTAGCCCATTTTCCTGACATCCCTAAAGATTTTCGCGTGCAATCCAAACCGGTAAAAAGGAAATCAGCAAGAAAAAGAAAATCAAATCCCAAATATCAGGGGTCTTCCCCCAAATAGTGGAACATTAGGGGGTTAAAGGACCCTCATAAACTAGAAATGGTGAATAAGCTTTTCCATGAAGATGAAACATTAATGGTGCCTATAGTTGGTTCTTATTATTGTCTATCTTACAGATAATTATATCACCTTACTCAGGGAGATTTTGTTTTTGGTCATATTGAAATATAATGGTAGACTTAAAGTCATGAACTCATTGTAACTTAGATTTTGTTTTTATTACAATTAAAATTCCTTTTCATTTTACAAAAAAAAAGTTTTACTAGCAAAATTAAACCAAAAATTTTTCAAAACCCTTTTAACAAATATGAATCAATTTAGTATAGTTTAAAATTGAGTTTGTAAACCCATTACTATATAAAGTGAAATTTTTTAATTTAAAATATGATTAATAACATATATGAATTAGGTGATTAGAAAAGAGTCCAAACATCTACATTGAATTTGTATAAATAATAAACAACACTTAAGACTACCATTAGAGTTATGACAATCTTTTACTTGAAAATAAATATTAAATTAGAAGGCTGTCTAATTAAAAATGAGCACAAATTTCATAATTTTTTTGTATAATATAGTAAATTTTGTTATAAATTAATATTTAATAAATTTAATAATAACTTTACTCTGTTCTGTATTTGAATTAATGTGCTAAATTTAAATGTTGATTAGTTAATTCTTATTTTAGGTAACAAATCTTCTATGATCTTAACATTATTCGTTTATAGAGATTTTAATTTATGATGATTTAAAAATTAAGCGAAAAGAAAGGATGTAGATAAATAACAAATAATGGTTGAATGAGGATACTGGCACGTGGTTCTTGTTCTTGACTTGAGATGGCAGGTGCACGTTACAACAAATTCGTCAATAAAAATAGAGAAAAGGAAAAACGACAAAGCGTAGAGGACACTGGAGAAAATTTCAGGTTCCATGGAGGTCAAATCTGTCAACATAAGAAAATTATCCAAGGAAGCCACGAAGACTCAGGATGGGTCCCAAACCTTCACTTTCAGTTCCAACGAGCAACGAGAAAGAGGTGAAAGAGAAGAGAAGAAGCACCAAAGAAAAACTTTTTCATTTTCATTTTTATCTTTCCACTCTTGTCCCTTGCCGAACCCCGCCCCCCCTCCGCCTCTCTCCCTCTCTCAAAGTCACCTCTTCCATCGCTTTTCTCGACCCGAATCATAAGGATGGTGTCGGACTCGGAGCTTATCGAGAGATTAAGGGAGTTCCTCCGGAACTCGGACCTCAACACGACGACAACCGGAATCGTCCGTCGGAAGCTGGAGGAGGATTTCGGCGTCGATTTGACGGATAGAAAGTTGTTTATTAGGGAACAGGTGGATATGTTTCTCCAGAGCCAGTTTCAGAATGCTGGGGACGAGGAAGACGACCACGCTGATGATGATGGTGATCAGACGGCGCAGGATAAATCAGATGAAATGGTCAGCTGTGATGCGAAGGAGGAGGAGGAAGATGACGAGGAAGCGACTAACGGAAAATCTGCTGCTAAAAGAGGGTTAGTTGTTGTTTAGAAAGTTTTCTATGTCCATCTTCTATTATTGTAGATAGTTATTTTTGGAGAGGTTTTTCATCTGATTTTGGACTTAAAAATGAAATTAATGCTCTTTATTTGGATGAATAATGTAGTCTTTGCTTTGAATTTCACTCGTATAAGCCCAACAATTAATTGCTTGTTGGTTCTATTTTACCATACTGCGGCTTTTATTTGACTAGTAATTGTTGCTCTAGTAATTGGATTCTGTGATAAAGTGTGAGCTTGTATCCTTTTTATTTGCATATTCATGCACATTTGGATTTCTTTGTTTAAGGTAAATAAAATAAGCAAATTGTAGCTTTGATATTGCTTTACGTACATGAAATGGAGATGGGGTTTTAGTTAAGTAGCATTAAAGAGAATCTGTTTTAATTTGAACAGGTCCCCAATTAATTCCATCAATGTCAACAATTTCCGTGGAACTCACAGCTGCAAGCTTAACCACTTACTTATAGAGACAGTAGAGAAAGCAAACTTTTGTTTAATATCATGAAAATTTCAGTTATTGTCCGCATATAACTCTTCCATGCTTGCACGTTGCCCCTTTCATTTCTTTTCCTGCTTAATTGTTGATCTTCTCCACCCATGATCAATAATTGGAATAGAGCTGCTTTTGGGCTTTTTACCTATTGCCGGACTTTGCTAAACTTTCCATTCTTGACAAAGCTTTGATTTTTTTCCACATTTTAAGGTTTTTCACTGCCTATGGTTTGGACCATTATCAATTATCAACACAGACTTTCAACTAATGAGATGCTTATTTAGGACTTGGTTGGTCTGGCCAAGTTCTTGTAGCCAATTTGACTTTAGTTTCTTCTTTCTGTTTTCATGACAAGTACTTTGGGACATTTCATTATCTTGCAATTTCCAAAATGAAGAAATCATTTTTCAAGATGCTTGTGGTGTTATTGCCGAGAAAAAAAAAGTTACCACTGGTGATGCCACCGACAATGATTCCTTAACCAGTATGTTGCAACTCAAAATTAATGATTCCTTAACCCACCTATGTTGATTCCTTAATCAATATGTCGCAACTCAAAATTAATGATCAGTCAAAATTAATGAAGCTTTGAAAAGGTTAAAAATTTTTCTCACTTGCTATATGATTGTTGTTACAGGTGTTTGTCCTATATTGCTCTCTCTCTCTCTCTCTCTCTTAATTCAAAGCACACGAATAAGTGACTATAGAAGTTTTTGTTGGTAATAAGAATCTGCCTTCCAGTGGATTGTTAGCATTAATGCGGAAATGTATCATCAGCTGCTCTTTTTTTGTTGGGAAATGGTAAGAGTTTTTGGAGACAGTTTTCTTTACTTACCAAATCAATCAATCTCTGTTTTAAAGTTTTACTTGGCTTTACCATTTTTTTTAGGAATATTGTTATGGAAATTGTTGTATTCTGTATCTGCATGCTAGTGGGCATGTATTGGAACAAACAAATAGCTGCTTTTTTATCTATTGCTATAGTTTATCTATTTATTTCATGTTCTTTCCTTCAAGTCAGGTCTGAGAAGTATAACAATGAAGGTAAGAAAAGAGGCGGTGGTTTTACCAAGCTATGTAGCCTTTCTCCTCAACTCCAGGGATTTCTTGGGGTGCCTGAATTAGCTAGGACAGAGGTACAGATGAAACTTTCTGGAGAGTTATCATTTGAGTTTGTTGTCAGTTGATATGATTTTGAGACTATATGTTATTGTGGCTTCTCTGTTATCTTACTTTAGGTTGTCAAACAACTCTGGGCATACATCAGAGAGCACAACTTACAAGACCCAAATAACAGACGAACTATAATATGTGATGAACAATTGCATTCCATTTTCAATGTCGACTCAATCAACATGTTTCAAATGAATAAAGCCCTATCAAAGCATATATGGCCCTTGGAATCGGACGACGGTATGCTACTATTTTCTTTCTTTTTCACTTTTTTTTCAATTAGTGACTTGTCTCCTCTTTGCACTTATGCAACTCCTTGGTAGAAACAAATCTGTGCCACTACTTGAATAGCAGGCTTCAATTTTATCTTCCTTCAAAGATCACGCCCAAGACGACTCTACAAGTTCTTCTGTAGAGAAGATGAAACCTTTTCTCATGTGTCCCCTTAATTTTCCATGCAATAAAAAAAGATTATCTATCCCATTAGCCACACAAATTCTATTAGTTTTCTTAGGTTGATTTTCATGTTTTTCATTGTTTATTTTTGTCCCCATAACAGTTTACTTTTTCTCGTGATGCAGTGATTCCAGTAAAGTCAGCACAGAAGGAAAAGCATCAGAAGCATGAGAGAGAAGAAGGTAGCGAATTCAGATTGTCAATCCTTTTTGCTTTCTATCGAGCCTTTGTCTTTATTTGTTAAGTTTATCCTCAAGAGTTGTTTTCGGTTCAGATCATTATTTTGCTTCTTGTCTTGATTCAAAACTTTTATCATGACTTGGGTATGATATCTCATGATATGTTTGACAAGAAGCTAGTTTTAGTCTACAGTAGCATTTTCTTTTACCTTTTCAGGACAGAATATGAGATTTGCTTTCCCTTGCACATAGGATCTCATTGGTCACATTCTACAAACTTCAAACATGCAAGTGAAATATTATGTACCCTTGGAATGAAACCCATGCACTAAGCAGCATGTTAGTAGTCAACTTTTCTTTTCAATGGCATGTAGCTCCATTGTTAATGATACATTAATTCTCGGAGCAGATGAACAAGACAGAAAAGAGAAGAGGCAGAAAGGAGGAAAATCAGGTTTACTTGCTCCTCTCCAACTTTCAGATGCACTGGTGAAATTCATTGGCACCGGAGAAAATGCATTATCACGAGCAGATGTTATCAAGAGGATGTGGGAGTACATAAAGCAAAACAATCTTCAGGTACGTAGTTATTTGGCATGTAGTTTTTATGTCAATGAGTCTTGAAGATGGCTCCCAGAAGAGTGAGGATACGCTTTTGGTTCCATTCTTTTACCAGTTGCTGTTAAGTCAAACTCCAAATTACTTGGTTAACCTCAATGTTACATCTTATATATGATATCATGACCCATGCCCTTTTCTTATTACTATTTATTGTTGCCTTTTGCTGTGATGTTGCTCAAATTATTCTCTGCTTATTTGAAGGATCCATCTGACAAGAGGAGAATCATATGCGATGAGAAGCTCAAAGAACTCTTTGAGGTGGATTCCTTTCATGGCTTCACTGTCTCGAAACTTCTGTCTTCTCATTTCATAAAGACCTGATAGTACGTTTCTACATGTTTTGACTTAGGCTTAGGAAACTGGGGCTTTTGGCCTTCTGTCTACTGACTTTACCGGCAAAAAGTGCTGAGAAGCTTCTGAACTCCTTTGACTGTCACTCTCTGTACCCTGTTTTTGCACTCTAATTCATACTCTTCTTTTCAGTATCCAAGAGCAGGGTAAATAGAAATCTTTTTTTTTGGACTGTCGTCTAGGAATTATGACGATTTGATATCTTGTAGGAATTGTTTGTATGGAGTTTTGGTTTATCTTCATAGTTGCATATTTGTTGCCAAAGGTTTACGCTTCCTTTTCTTTCAGACTCTCTTTCTCTTACTTTCTTGCGTCATCCTCATTTGGGAGGATGGGTATGGCTGAAATTGTTGTATTAGGAGTTGGGTTGAATTTTGGAGAGAAGTTGGCTGACCACCCTAGCTTGGAAACACTATATACAAAGGCACTGGCTCATCCACAACCTACATTCAGGAAGACTTGATGCCAGTAGATCATGTTACTTGGAATGGAATTTTAAGTTGTGCCCCAAAATTCTTACAGCTGT
This sequence comes from Erythroxylum reticulatum, assembly GCA_025504915.1. Taxonomy (NCBI): domain Eukaryota; kingdom Viridiplantae; phylum Streptophyta; class Magnoliopsida; order Malpighiales; family Erythroxylaceae; genus Erythroxylum; species Erythroxylum reticulatum. Next base: position 6,577,895 of record JANSVA010000218.1, on the reverse strand, counting down.
CCCTGCACCAACTTACACGAAGACGAGCCACGCGTAAACAACATTAGGCTCTCAGGAATTTCTCTGCGCGAACTGCATTTGATGCCCTCCCTGTTTTGCTTGAACATGTTTTTCATATACAGCTATTATCAGTTAGCCTCCTGATGTGTTTGTTTTGTAGTCCTTGCACTCTAACATCAGTCTTGAATCAATTCTCATAGTCAAGAAAAAGCTGAAGTTCTTAGGAATTTCATAAATTAACGCTCAATCTATTATTCATCCACACAGGTCGAATGCCCCAATCCTCGTGGTACGTTAACTCCTACAAGGAGCTAATTATTAATAAAATCCTATCTTTGCCCACTAGCAGTAGCAGCAGTCAAGGTTTTAAATTGGACTGAATGGCTGATCTCACTAACGGGTCTCGTACGGATAATCTGTGCAACGAACTATGAAGTTTGTCCGAACGGCATTCTGGGGTTCGCCTTGTCAAATACTGTGAAAGACATTCGTCCATACAAGATGTTTTGCTTTTCCCCCTTCTTGCTCTTGTACTGTATACACAATATATGGGGGAGTGTGGGCGCATGTTCAAATCAGTGCTGACACGACAAGGTTAAGATTCCATTCAGCATATTTGGTTTGTTGGTTCATAAGCATAATATCTCAAGTTACAAAATATCACTTGGGAGGGAAAATAAGAAGTCCGTTGTCGTCCAGCGGTTAGGATATCTGGCTTTCACCCAGGAGACCCGGGTTCGATTCCCGGCAACGGAAGAAAGAGATTCTTTTACATTGTATAACAAATGGGATAAAATCTATTTCGTTTCCAAAAGAAATTACATGTGAATGTGAATTTCAAGATTTGAATGGATGAGAAGAAAGTCCTGTTACAGCCAATCCAATCCAATCCAAAGGCAAATAAGAAACTGACTTTTTCACCCCAGAATATATTCCAGATAAAATAACAGCAACCCCAATACCGGACAAGAATTGAAGATTCGTATAGGATAACAGCAATCTGAAATAGTTGAAGATGAGGACCAGACCCGGCGAAAACAAAAGACCATGGCACATCCGGTGGTTGGAACGGGTTGTCATTTTCCATTTCCATATTGAATGGGCATCTACCTGACTCTCCTCTCTCTTATCAAATAAATGTATCAATCCAAAAAATTCCCTATTTATTTCACATGTCTGAATCTGAAACCCTTTTTCCCACCACGTGTCAGTCTCTGGACAAAGAGAATCTTCAGAAACAGGAATCAATAACCTATTGCCAAAATTTCTGTTCTCTTTTAGTTTATTCTCCAAGAAACTACTGGCCTTCAATGGAAGAATCTCAAGGCTCATTCTTGCCACGTGTTGATGCTTGGTTGGAGCTGACGACACCCTTCTTCTTTTCCATTAATTGAATTATTTTTATATAACGAGGATATTCCAATTTTGGAGATTGTACCATTATCACTATTTTCGTTTTGGTAAACGGTCAAATTAAGGTGCTTGTGCTTTCTTTGCCTAAAGAATCTTTCACATGCCCCCGTTGCTTCATTGCCTTTGTTGACTGTTCAGCTCACCACTATGTCTATATTTAGGCGATCTAGTATTGGCATGAGGATATTATTAGTTACAGTTCTATCTTAACCTACACGTTAGAATACTTCCAAGTGCCCTGATCGCCAACCTTGGGCATTGCAACAAATAAGAAAGGCTCTACACTTATTTCAACATTATGTTAATATTGCATATCTTGGTCTTCGTCATAGTTATAGTAGAAAAACACTGAAGTACTGTCCTTTATAGGAACCTTTTCGATTAAATTGAGGCATGACACACTAAGAGAGGAGAAAGGAAGTTGGAACTGACCTAACTCCATCTAAAGAATCCAATCCAATTTGCAATCTTTAAGAACAATGAGACTGCCGTTGGTAGGATCAAAGAGTTAAGGACAACGAGTGTCTTCGTAAAAAAAATAATGGTAAAGAAAATAAAATATTTTCATTATTTTATTCTACTGATAATTAATTAAGAATTGAATATATAAACTACTATCGTATGTAAAATTATCATCATGAAGAGGAGATATATGTTTTTGAATGTTGTCAATCAATCACACATCTACATAATCTTTTCCCTATTTAAATATAAATATATAAAGAGAGTCAAACAAGAGAAAAAAAATTGTCATAAAATATACACCGAATGAAAGAAAAGAAACTTCATAGGAAGAAATTCAAGATGATAAAATTTTATTTTTATTTAGCTTGATTAATTGCTAAAGAAATATAATTTGTCAACTAAAGTGACAAATATTGTATCGAATGATACAAAGTGAGTACTTATCAATATTAGATATTATTTTAGATAATCTTTTAAATTTATAAATAGTCCTTTAATTTTTATATAAAAGATAGTCCCCTTTGAATGTCAAAATTAAAAAATATTTTAAAGTATGATTCAATATTTAAATTTAATATAAATTATTTTATTTTCTAAATATAATATATTAACTATAAATATTTTATGTTTAAAATAAAACATTTTTTTCAATTTAATACTTCAACTTTTTCTAATATATATTTTTTTGTTTAATATTTCAACATGTATATTTGTAAGGCTAATGCAAGCCAAAAATTCATTGTATATTTGTAAATTGATGACAAAGAAGCTCTAGCTTCTCTCTTCCATAAATTGCTCGTATTCATGGCATGCTGACTCCTTTGGTCTTTAAACTCTTACTCTTTCTTCACAGTCACTCCCTGCATTATTCTTTCTATTGCTCTAATTGTTTACCTATTTTCATTGCTTCAGTTTCCTAGCTCCTTCTTTACCTTATAATTTGTTTCCAATCTACTTCTAACATTTTACTTTACACTGCTTTTCCATTTCTGGCAATGTTAAAAGAAACGCAACATTCCCGCCTCTCCTTGACCATCATCCCACCCAATTTCTTTACAACAATTCCATCCTTTCCTTCACTTTTGTTGGTATAATAAACTCCCAGGACAACACTTTAACTAAAAATCAACCTATAGTCATTGGGAAAACTTGGCTCTATGTGGTAGAGGACTCTAGTCTTTAGTCCAAGCTCAGCTATTGCCCCTTGAGTAGAATGTGACACTTATAGGCTATTTCTCGGATAAGAAGGTCTCCTTTCCAATAATGAAGTCTCATGCTCATAATAACTGGAAAAAACTTCAACTCAAAGACATACTCATCAATACTAAGGAAATTTTCTTCTTTAGATTTGCCAGCAGCTATTTAACGAGAAAAGTACCAGAGTTAGGGCCCTTTCATGTTTAAGAGAAGCTAATCATGTTCTAGAATTGGTGACCATGTGTCAATATTAAGGACATCAAACACTCTAATGTACCAATCTAGATGTGTGTGCATGGTTTCATACTTGAATACTGAACAATGCAAAACTTGAACCACATTACCACAAGAAGGGTTTTTAAATTTGGCTTCTTACAAGAATTGCTAGAAGGTGACAATATAGTTACATGGATACCTCATATGGTTGATTTATCAAATCTAAACATCTTAGCTAACCCCAATAGCAACTCTAGTCATTGATCTTACATAATCAAAAATAGTAACTTCAAGTCTTACAGTAGCTAATAAGGTTGAGGTCTCTAATTCAAATACGTCAACAATTGTCCTTTAGTTGGAATTAACTAGTCTAAAAGGTCTTGATAACATGAAAGATTCTCTAAGTGGAAAGTATACTAGTCCCACCACATTCTTGAAAGAAGAATAGGAGTTTAAGTATGTAAGCAGGTGATGATCTAGTAAGAAGAAGAAATCTTCTTCTTTTGATCTAAACACATTACAGTTATAGCTTGAAATGTTAGGGGAATGAATTCTTCCTTTAAAAAGTTTATGCTTAAAGACTTTATTTTGGAAAATAAGCTTTCTATACTAGGCATTTTGGAATCTATAATCAAATGTGAAAATTGCAATATTCTCAATTTGCTAAGTTATTAGAAGCTAGTGGACAATTATAATGCTCATCCCAATGGCAAAATCCTAGTTCTACTCACTGAAGATAAGCTTCAAATCCTTGACTCCCTAGTGATGGATCAAATAGTTCATCTCAAATTTTGTTACAAGGAGTTTATCTGACTATCAACATATCCATTATTTATACATTCAACTAATCTTTCCAAAGAACTAACCTATAGGGAGATTGCTACAAGCGTGACAGGTTTATGGCTTTGTTGGGGTATTTTAGTGCAACTATTTATTGGAAGGAGCTAAAGGCAATAAGTCTACTAGAACATTATGTGAAGATTTAAGTAATTGACTTTTTTTTTTGAAAATTTAAAAATGGTATTATAAAGGCGAAAGTTTTAACAACTTACATACAATCCTTTATAAGGATATCAAAATGAAAATAAAACAACCACTATTACTCTTTTAAAAACCTGTATTCATACGACATCAATTAAATCATCCATATCGTTCTGAGTTCCAAGCTGATGCTATCCTGCTTCCCTTTGACCACCATTGTTTCTCTAATCAAATTGACTATGAACTCGACAAGCTCATATTTTGGTTGCTCTTTATGTTTATAAATCCTCCTATTCCTTTCCCTCCATATATAATAAATGGCCATATGAAACGATGTCTTGATAATAAGACTATCCCTCTTCTCTATCCTGGCATATCGAATAATGTCATTTAACACGTCATTCCATTGAAAGGATAATCTCAGAAGTCTTAACAAATTCATAATTCTACTCCACACCACTTTGGTATATTGACATTCAAGAAACAAATGATCTCTACTCTCAATAACTTGTTAACACAACACACATAGAGGGTTGAAAGTACCAAACCATCAGTCCTTCGTTCTCAACCTATTCATGATAGTTAATCATAAGAAAATAGTGGATTTCGGACTTAATACTTGCTTCCATACTAAGTCCGCCCATGGCACTACTGGCAAAGAAGCTCTCTCCATGGTGTATGCTGATTTGTTCTTGAAAACACCACTACTATGGGTAGTCCAAGTAACCATATTAGCATAATTGTTCAATTGCATTTTTCCAATATATGAATCTAGCACATGGCAAAATCTGACATTGGTCATTCTTGTCCTCTCTCAAAAAATCCAGCCCACTGTTGCCTCCTTCGGAATTCTATTTCTTAAAGGTCGCAAGTCAGGTCTATCCCATAACGGGCTATTCAAGGATCAATTATCAAACCAGAAACTTACCTCTTCTCGATTCCCCAACCGGACCTTTATAAAAGGATAGACTTTCTCCCTAAGCAGCAACAAAGTCTTAAAGATCCAAGAATAATCACTTCAAGGTTGGATTTGCCAAAAACTTTCTCCATAAATTCAGTAAACTTGCACCCATTTCACCCACAAAGCTTCTTTATCAACAAACAATCTCCAAATTCTTTTCATTAATAATAACCGTTGCATTTGTGTGATCGAGATGATTCCTAATCCCCCTTTTTTTTGGCACAGTAATGTCACTCCATTTTACCTTAACCCCCTTACTGTTATCATGTGTTCTATTCCATAAAAAGGATTTCAACATGCTCTCCATGTCCTTAATCACCTTCTTTAGAATTACCACATGTGCCGCCCAATGCATTTTAAGTAATTGTCTTAATGAAATACAAGTCAATGACTTGCCTTTTGGGGGTAACTCTTGTTACATATAGTAATAAAAAAAGGAAAATACCTTCCTACAGAAAAAAAACTGGATCGAGGAGTCATCAACTTAGAGTGATGTTAAGTCTTACCCCATACTAAAGCCATTTTCCCAATAAAAATTTCTCAGAACATTCTTCCATTTGAGTGCGGTTTGTTAACACCAAAACTCATAGCAAAATTCCTTTCAAATTTAACAACTTTTTAGCTAGTCTTGTATGTTTCAGTAAAGCAATTATGAAGGTAATAGTGGTAACTTTGTGGGGACCAAATAGTTTTTCTTGACTAAAAAGATAAGCAAAGTACGGGAGGAGCTCAAAGTATTTTATAAAAAAAATGTTGTTAACACTCATCATCTATTGCTTATTACTAAAGCTACATTAGAAAAGCTTAGTTTAAGCTTTACAAGGACCCTCACTCATCAACTCTTCAAGATAGAGAGAGGCAAATATTATGCAACTTTATTTAAGCTATTAACTTTGACTTCTCTCTGATGAGGCAAAGGTCAAGGATTATTTGACTAAAAGAAGGTGAAAAAAACTCTACTTTTTTTTTCCACAAATCAATGATCCCTAGATTACCTAAAATAGAATTTCCTCAATCTAAAACTTAATCTCAATCTTAATAACTCAAAACTAACTTCTTCAAGAAGTTGTGAAGCACTTTTCCAATCACGTGGGATCTCCATCTATTGCTTGCTTTTCTCCATGACTAATTGAAGAAATTATTCATTACCAAATTACATC
>JANSVA010000218.1:6527608-6541004 GCA_025504915.1 Erythroxylum reticulatum | reverse complement strand
TATACATCAGGTACAAGCCCAAAACAAAGTCAGAATACATTTTTCTGAAAACAAGGCTTAGACTCCATTGACCATTGCAGTTAACTTGTCACAGTCTTTAATAATCCTCTCTCTGAACCTACACGGGGCAAATCCACTGTGCTAAGCATATAGTGTAGTTATACAGAAGAGACTAAATTCTTGACATCGAAGTGTCCAAAAGAGACCGAAGCCTCGACATTGAAGTGTCAATAATAGAAGAAACAGAAGTGCCATTAAAAGAAGACACCAAAATGTAACAGAAGCAGCTGCATACCCTTCTAGGCATGTCTATTTACCCGCAACTAGGACTCAACAGTTTTAAAACAAAACAAGGTCATTTTAGAAATTACATATGCAAAGCAAGTTAGTCAATTATATTAACATGAAAGTAGCACTTCCAATGATATAAACATGCATCAAATGCCTCGGACAATCATTGTCCGAAATTTAGAACACAATCAACATAAATCAAATTCAACAAGTAGAACAAAGTAAGGTAAATAGCACTTTAATATCACATTCATCAATCAATACCTCGGACCTTCATGTCTAGAATCAGTACGCAATTCAGTACACATTCATCACTATCAATTTCAATTTAGTAAATCAAGGTGAGACTATCTTAGGTTACTCACAAAAGTTACTGTCTAAATAACTTACTAAGGCCCCTTGTTTGCTTGTTGTCTTGAAGTCCCGACAATATCTAGAATCGGTCGCTCTCATGGTTTCTCTAAAATATTCATCACAAACATATATTACTATTATGCACAATTATGAATTAAATTATGCACATTCATATATATTGAATATGAATATGTATGATGCATTTTCATATCAAAATTCGGGTTTCTTATCCTTAACCTTATCATATTATCAATCATGTGAAATCATACTCAAACCCTCAATCCAGATTTATTTCACAATCTACCTTCGGGTCCACTTTGCTCAATTATTCTCATTCGAAAGATGAGGTAATTAGGTAATAATTCCTTCTATAGAGTTTTTTTATATTTGTCTTAGGTTTCCAATGATACCAAGTTCATCCAATTTGGTTTAGTATTCAATGAGTTATGCTCAAAATACCACAGACTGTGTACATTTGACATTTTGACTAATGCATGATCATGCCTCCAAGTTGTACACCTCATAACTCTCAATTACAATATCCAAAAATTACAAAAATTATACCAATTTAAATATAAGATAATAAGCTTCAAATTTGGTGAAGACACATCAATCTAATTCGGCCTACATCAATACAGTTTATTAAAAAACCACAGGATATGATTTCTGTCCCTGGTAGTGCTACAGCCTAAGCTAAGACTCAATTTCACGCCAAATTTTGAAAATCTTAGAGATAGAGTTAAAATTCAACTTCTTCAAGAAAGTTGCAAACACATGTCTATAATTTAATCTGAATTAAGAAACAACTCATTTGAAGATTCACAGTGCAAGTTATAATCGAAATACCAAAGTAAGTTCAGTGAAAACACTTCATTTCTTCCAGCTTTTCCACAAATCAGACTTTTGGGTCAATGTTACACTGTCATTTTGACAATGAAAATAAAGAATTTAGGCCAAATATTCTTCTACACATTTTTTCCTGTATGTCTTAAATTTCTATTGACACTAATTTTATGCAATTTGGTTTAGTAGCTTGAAAATTATCCCCAAATGACTACAGACTGTTCACAAACAGTGACAGATTCCAGATACTCAACTTCAAGCCAACTTTTGACATACTTAGAGACAGAAATAAAATTTTACGCCTTCATAAAAGTCGTATATATAGGTTTCTAGTTTAATAAGAATTTAAATTCATCCAATTTGGATACCTACAGAGCAAGATATGGGTAAAATACCGAAACCTGTCCAGTAGAACTACTCATCCAAACCAGTTTCCAGTATCAATGAAGTAATAATACATAGAATCACAAGACCTATTTATTAATGAAAAAAATTACAAAGCTTCCAAAGGTTGATAGTCCAAACACCAACAAAAGTCAAGAAGTTAGAGAGGAAATGGAAGGCTTTGTGGAAGAAGAAAGCAAGGTGAATAAAAGGAGAAAAACAGAAAAGTTTCCAGCAAAAACTTGCTTCATCACTACCTAGGTGTCACTAACTCCATAAGGCATGTGTCTTCTTGCATGTGTCACACATGTCCTGCACTTAAGTTACCATTTGTCACACTTCCATTAAACCATGTTTCACTCAATGAATGCTGCCAAATGCCACAATTTTATTAGGTCACTTGTCACTTTATTAACTATGCCATTTGTTAATGTATCAACTATGCCAAATGTCACTAACTCATAGGCTTAATCATTGAAATTTTCATATACCAATTTATCTTGCCACTTGAAAATTTTCCTAATCTAAATATATATTTAAATACCTCAATTCTCTAATGGTATCAATTAATTCCAATTTACCCACTATAATCACTTGATCAAAAATTCAAGTCATAAGTTTTTCATATTCTAATCATAGCAAAATTCTAACTCCTATATCACACATGTACTTTCATAAACATGTATTATTTCAACTAGGGTATATTTTAAGGCTTTACAAAAGGGATCAAACAAGGGGACCCTCTGTCTCCTTTCATTTTTGTACTCTACATGGAAGTCTTCTTAAGATTGTTTAGCCATATTATATCTTAAAGTGTAGGTTTCCAATTTCACAATAGATGCAGGAAAATTAGGGATTTCTTACTCATTATTTGCTGATGATATCTTGCTTTTTGTCAGAGCTTTGAAGGATCTATCAAACTATTTATGAAAACTTGCCAAACTTTTAAGGGGTGGTCTGGGTTAGACATCGATAGGCAAAAGAGCTTTATTATTCTTTTTAAGAGAGCTTTATTCTACTCAGCAAGACTTATTGTCTTAACTGGAATGTAGATAAAGAAAACTTCTTTTGTTTATCTAGGGATTCTTATAGCTTCAAGAAGGTTGCCATTTAATGAGTGTATGCCTTTATTAGAAAGGAAATAAAAGAGAATCAACTCTTAGACTAATGTTTTCCTATCTTTTGCTGGAAGAAGTATGTGATCAACTATATACATGTGTTTTGAAGCTCACTTTTTTTTTTGTCAAAGGCTTAGTTAAGAAAATAAAGAAAATGATGAGGCAAATCCTCTGGACTGGCATTAGAAGTAAAATATTTAAAGCTAAGGTAGGTTGGAAAAAAGTTTGTATAGAGAAGGATAATAAAGGTTTTGATGTTATTATAATCAAGTTATGCAATCAAATTTTATATGGGAAAAAGTATTTAAAGGATCTTAACTCACAAAAAATCCCTATAGGTATATTGAATCCGTGACTATTATCTAAAAGGAAATTTTTAAGTGAAAGAAGCTCAATTTCTAAATATATTAAATGTATTATTAGGGATGGTAAGATAGCCTCCTTTCAATGATAAATAGGTCAAGTTGGGGGTTATAAATGGCACATATTTGACTAGAGTAATGGACCAAATTCCTATTGAAGCCAAAGCATGCATATGGGTGGGGGAATACTATTAGAGAGAGGTGCCTTAAGAGTTATTTCACATCAATCTCAATTACAACCCCAGATATCATACTTAAGGATTCCTAATGCTTGAGTTTACATCAATCTAAGGGTTTCACTAACTCCTCCTATAGGAAAGAGCTAGGGAGCGTGCAAAAAAGTATCATGTTATAAATGGATTTGGAATCAATACATGCCCGCCTAAAGCTTCTTTCCATCTATGGATGATGTGTAATGAGGTAGTACCTCCATTTTTTTGGTTATCATTCGTTAACCTAGTCAATAGGTGCCCTTTATATAAGAGGTAGTAGGAGAGTTTGAGCTAGGAGTCGAAATTTAAAGATTCTTAAATATTTATAATCTTATCTTGCCAATTCTATTGAGGACAATTAAAGAGATAAAATATTATTTTAATAAAAATACATAAAATAAAACGTACATATGCATTTAGGGAGATAAGGGTAAAAGAATGAACTTATATGGAGATCAAAAGGTTACAAATGCGGAAGTCCCTTCTCCTCCATGCCTCCTTCAATAAGTAATGGAGAACTATTTTGAAACACAAAACCAGTCTATAAAAACAAAGACAAAAGTAGATGATCAGAATATATCATTACTTTTAAAGAAAGAACAACTTATAGAAGCAATATGAAGAAATGAACCTGAAGCACAACATTTATTCATTTTCGACAACGTCCAATTCTGAATTACGTTTGATGTTTCATAAGGAAAAAAAATCATCCTCATGAAATATTACCAAATGGGGCAGACTAACAAGTGTACATCTGTGTAATATTTAGGCAATCTCCATGTGTGGTGTTAAAATGTACCTTTTAGTTACTTGAACATAATATCACGAGTTCAAACTTGTAAGGTACCTTATTACCAGCCAATTTTCCCCCTTGGGGTTATTAATTTAATTTTAATATTTAAAAAACACTTGGTATGAAAAGGAACCATTTGTACTCGCAAACCAAATAAAACAAGCATTCTATCTCAATGACATTATATTGGGCAACAATTGACAAGTTGTGCAAAACTTTGAGCACCCAAATCTTTTTGAAGTTTTTGAAAGGGAAAATGGTGGATTATGATAAAATATATTAAGAATTGAATGAAAATGGAATAAGGTAGCACTCAAAATTGAAGATGAGGATATAACATAATTTCATAAGAGAGATATTAGTCCCAGTAAATTAAAGGCAACCAAAATACATGACAATCTTATCATAGAAAGGGATGACAACTATTTGAAGGATGAATTATATGATAATAATGGTATTTTGGCTTAATATAATAGTGATGAAGAGTTTTATCTTAATGCGATTAATGATGATGATTTTGAAGATCTTAATTGCGATGATGAATGTATCTCGATTGTAATGATTAAATGTATCTTGAAAGTACTCTTTCTTTTATTTTATGATAATATTGGTAACATGTATCTTCCTAATGCAATTAATGATGTTGATTTTGAAGATCATGATTATCACGATTAAATGTATCTTAAAAGTACTCTTTCTATTGTCTTATTATAATATTAGTAACATTTATCTTCCTAATACGATTAAGGATGTTGATTATGAAGATCTTGATTATGATGACTGAATGTATCTTAATTATGATGATTGAATGTATCTTAAAATTGCTCTTTGTATTGTCTTATTTTAATATTGGTAACATTTATCTTGCTAATGCTATTAATGATGATTGAATGTATTTGAAAGTGCTCTTTTGATATGATTCATATGTTATATTTACTTTTTTATATGATGCCTATTTTTCTTATAGATAAATTACATTATAACACTTGGTAGAAATAAAGGGAAGAAAGTGGTTGCTAAAAAAATTCCAGAGCCCGACAATGTGTAACTTTAACCAAATCAATCAATTGATGCCAGAAGTTTCTAGCCAACAACAACATTCCATTATAAAAACAATGAAACTAGTAATGTAGGTTTGAAATTTCTCTATGCCTTCAAGTATACATATATTTTAATATATAACTTTACATTTTAAACATTTTCTTATCATATCCTTTTATTGCCATAGAAAATAATGAATTTTCTAGTATAATTCCAAAACATAGCAACAACAACACTATGCCTTCAAGTCATACACATTCTACCTCAATAAACAACGAATCTAATATTACAAGTTTCTGACTTTTTCATACCTTCAAGTATACTTATGCTGGAATATATATTTTATAGTTTAAACATTTTCTTTTCATATCTATTTATTATTAACTTCCAATGTTAGTAGTGGAAAAAGAGGTGGAGGTAAAACTAGATGTTGCGAATTGCAATGAAAGAATGTTGCAATGAATTTCAAGATATCCATACATATTGATGCACTACAAGGTCGTCCTGTAAACAAGATCCAATATGTGAAATTTTCAAGTGAGACGAAAATTATTGCAAGAATAGAAGTACATTGTCTAAAACATGTTAAGGACTTGAAGGAAGACGAGTTGCTTGAAAGTACATTTAAAAAGTTGTTGTAATTTTTCAAAATCTTTAACTTTATACACTATTGTTTAAATGAATTTAAGATTATTTATATTTTTATTTATTGTTTATAGTTGAAATTATATGTTGTAAATATTAAGAACCTAAATGTTTCAATTTGTGTTACTTCATTATCGAAACAAAGGAGTAGGGATCATCGTTCCAAGTTGCATAAGTATTATAAGTCTTTTGCTTCTAATGCAAAGGTACGAAGTCATGTTTCTGAATGGATAACTAAACAAAACTGGAATAGTTTGTGTGACTATTATTTTGACTTAAAAGTTTAGGTTTGATTTTTTTTGTCTTTACATTTGCTTGCGTTAATCTTATTACATAAATTAACAACTAAGCTATATTTTTTTCTTGAATTTAGAAAATTTGTTACAAGACAAGGGTGAGCAAATAAAAAATAAAAACACCTCATAATCTATGGTCTAAGTCATCTATAGTCGTTCAAACTTAATATGTATGTTTCCAAGTTATGCTTTAATAAATAAGCATTAAGTTATTTATTGTTCCTTGATTTTTTTATTTCATAAAATAGAGTGAGAAGGAACTAGATTGATAAGAGTATGATAGGATTATATTATATAAACTCACTTACTGTAAGAAAGGTAAAGGATAGGTGTCACAAGAACCAGAAAATAACTATATAAGTATAAATGTTTTTGTTCATTTATTAATGTAGTGGTAATATATTCACTGAATATTGGTTTTCTTCTTTTATTTTAGAATAAGATATAAAAGATATTATAGAAGTCTAAATTTGAGGATAATGAGCTCAATGCAAATGAGATTTGTAATATAATACTTGGTACTTGTTTGGGTTATGTTAAAGGCCTTGGTCATGGTCCTAAGCCAAATGTTTCAACCTCTGCATATAATACAATCATTGAACAACTAGAAGAGAAAAACAACAAGCTTAACGCTAAATTAAATGCTAAAGTAATCAAGGGAAAGAAATCAATCTAAATTAGTAAAACATCATATATTATTCAGAAATTTACTTGGCCTGAATTACGATGGAAATGAAAAGGATTAATTCTAAGTCCTAGCTTTGTTCTATCACTTGCTATACCTATCTATCTATCTATCTATCTATCTTTATGTATATATGTATGTATGTATGTATATCTAACGAATACCAAGTGTTGTCCAATTCTATAACCTTTTAACAAATAAGTAGGTTGGTTAAAGTCAACTAAAATTATTATGTAAAAATTGATACAATATATATATATATATATTAGCCAAAGTAGGAACCAATTTTAGAACTAATTTAAGAGATTTACCTGCCATACAATATCCATTTCAACTTAAACCTTCAATTAGACATTCCTTTTCAAATAATCCATCTTCTTCAACCCCCTCGATACAAAGATCTCAATCCTTAAAAATTGAACGACCCATTAAAGATACAGAATTTGAACAGATAGAAAGAGCAAACATTAGAATTATAGATTCAACTATCTCTACCTCTTCATTAATAGATACATCAGTGAAATTAGATGATATAAAATCACAACTTGCCAATAAACCAGCTCAAAACTACCATCTAAGTGCTTAAACAAAACACCAAAGAACCAAGCCAACCAGAATCAAATCCTATATCTACCCCTTTATCTAATATTCATACAATCATAACTCCACAACATGTTATGCAACCACCATCTCAAAAACAAATGGATGACCAAGACAACAAGGCAAAAACCTATGTTATCTATAATGGACCCATGGCAGGATTATATGACGCCTGGCACAAAGCAGCCTTACATATAGTAGGCAAACCAGGTATTTTACATAAAAGTTTTGCATCCAAGATAGAAGCAGAAAAATCCTTTGAGGAATATAAATCCAAACATCCAGAATTCAAACCCCAATATAAGCAAGTATTAGAAAAACCCTCAAGCTCTATAGCAAAACATATTTTGGGAAAACTAGATTTACTAGACAAAATCAATGCTATACTAACCAAAACCATTCAGATTGAAGCCAGAAAATTAACCTCAGAAATGTTCTATAATTGTTTTCGGAATATAAACAATTGGATAGAAGAACTCAAAGTCCAACAATATTACCCATTGAATAGAGGAAAATATAGACCCAAAGCAATTGTTTTGCTTGAAGCAAAACCATTGACTACATATCTTCTCTTCCAGAGTGGACTAACATAAACATTGTATATAACCGATCTACGGATTCTTTCAGAATTTCCTGTAGGATTTACCCAGGCCATCAGAAATTACAAGGATCTTTTTGCCAAGAATAGAGAAATCTTTATAAAAATTTGGAGCAGCTATCCTATCTTTGTAAGAAATGCCACAATCAAAGACGCAGAAATAGTACTACCAAGGATTGCATTTGTCACCATGGGCATTAGCAATGGTGTTTACCCAGCTATAGATACACCTCCTAATCATTCTTTTGATTGGGAAACCATCAACCAACTCAATCTCCATTGTATTGAAGGAATTTTTATTCAAGCATCACGAATAACTACTGAATCCACCATCAAGATAAATTATAAAGGAATGCATGTACTTATGATATCAACATATAAACAAACCATCCCTGCAGAAATGTTTCAGCTCATTCAACAATTTCTCATTCCTTTTACTAAGATGGAAGGAATTTTTGAAGTTCTCAGTGCAACGTGGAAATGCGCTATATGTCAGCAGATGCAAGTTCATCCAGAACAAAAATGTAAATATTGTCCATCTACAGCAACTCCAGCAGATGACAATGACTCTATAGAAGCCATTATTGAAGAATAGTTACGCCGACGCATCCAGACGAAATTGACACAACATGTAGGTCCAGTGAAATAGACTAAAGCAGAGAATCTTCTGCTTTTTTGTACATTATTAGCTACTTTTACTTTTCCTGTACATTACTTTTTCTTTTTACTTTACTTTAGCATCTTTCTTTTTCGTTTGTTGTCCACTACTCTTTGGACGTTTATGTTAAGTTTTTCCTATATAAGGTAACATAGAACTTCGGTTCTCGATATAGAATAAAAGAACTCTTTAAAATTATTACTCTTTCTCTCTCTATTGCGTTTTTCCTGGAGATTGGCGTTTAAGCATTCAAGGAGAGCTACCGGGTATGATTTTACGAGTATTCTTGATATATATATATATATATATCTGATGAGTACCAAGTGTTGTCCAATTCTATAACCATGTAACAAATAAGAAGGTTGGTTAAATTCAACAAAAATTATTAAGTAAAAATTGATACAATACTTACTTGTTTCAAATTAAAGTAAACACTATATATATAGATAGGTATAGGTAGTGATAGATATACCTATCACTTCCTATACCTATCTATCTATCTATCTATCTATCTATATATATATATTTATAGATAGATGAAGATGCTATTGATGGGTGATCCTATTATGAATGGTAAAATTATGTAGTGTTTACTTTAATTTGAACTAAGAAAGTAATCAATTTTTACATAATAATTTTTGTTGAGTTTAACCAACCTTCTTATTTGTTACAAGGTTAAAGATTTGGACAACATTTGGTACTCGTCCGGGATATGCTCAAACTTTTTGTTGATTTAAGCATCTTTGAAAGTACTTTAAGATATATTCCAATTTATGAAGTTTCTTCTTCGAAGTTTTATGTTTACAAATTATAAGGAATGCTCAAACTATGATTAATATTTTGTCTAGAAATAAAGGATTAATAATTAATGTTATATTACTTTGTTAGTACAATTTGATTATACTTATATAATTTTGCTTATATAAGGAATGTTCAACATTTTGAATTAATAATGTTTCTCTATGACTTAATTTGATAATAATAACTAAATAATTCACAATAAAAAATATATTGATAAATTATATACAAAACATCTTAAATTGCTCAATATTATAGATTATGCAAAAAGTTACAAAAAAATTTGGCAACGTTTTTTACACTCATAATTAGAAGACTTTACTTATGAAATTATAAAAACATGGATAAAAGATTTAACACAAAAACCAGAAAAATGTAGCAAAACACATATCACTAAGAATGTATAAAACGTAGCCAAAAAGTATTGGCTACATTTTTTTCCAGTGCTTATCATTTGAGCTAAAATTTTTCCTTTTAGTGTTGACTTATACTCATATTTAGCTACATACTTATAGTATTTTAGGTATAAACAAATTCCTAGTTAATAATGTTTGTCTATGATTTTAGGAAATGTCCCCTATAATTTTTTGCTACGAGAACTTAGTGATGTTTAAAAACATCACAAATAATCATGTGTGATTTTTTTGACAACTTGATTACATTTTTATTTATTGTCTATAGTCTAATTTGTAGTAGTGAGCTAATTTTCTAACTAAATACAAGTTGATCCATTATGAACCACAAATCATATACAGGGTTTGGTTCATTGTTAACAGCTTGTGGAGGACATGTTATTGTACTATCGACATAAATAATAAGCTAATTTGTAGCTGTTTAATATTGGCATCAATTGGGCTTTCCATAATAGGTAGTTGGTGGCATTTAATTTTGTATGTAATTGTTAAACAACATTTGGTGGAGTAGAGACTGTGTTTTGAGTTGTAGTAGTGAAGGCTGGAATGATACTAGCAACGGTCATAGGTTGTTAAACCACTTTTGGCTCTAAGACCATAAAAGAGTTTATAATAGAAATTTCTTAAACATATTTGTGATAAAAACCACTCATACTCCAGCAATATTCACTTAAATTCGACAGAAATACTAGAAAGATTGAAGAGATAAGTGAGTGTGTGATAGTGTCTGAAGGTGATTTGAAGAGAGAAGGGGGAGAAACATTCTCTAAACATCTAACAGCTGAAAACTAATGCCTAAGTCACTAACATGTGGGGACAAAAGACAAAGCATATGTCTGAAGTAAAGGAACTCAAAACTCAGTCATATTATGCATATCAGAAGCATAAGTCAATGCACAGTCGCTTACAACTTAAGTCAATAACACATTGTCATGTTAATTACAACTGAAGATACAAAAATGTAGTTTGAACAACATGAAATGCAGATATATCAAAGTTGAGAATAAGTGACTCACGTAGAAGGCACATGGAGAAGAGATGACACAAATAAGCCACATCCGAAGTCTTCATCTTCCTCAGCTATAAAAGTGAAGCAGAAGCATCAGACAAAGATATAACACACATTCAAGAAACTTCATTTTTCAATTTACCTTGCATTCAGTATTTGAGAGTGCAAAAAGAGAGTAGAGAAAAGATTCAAAGAGTGCTAGAGTACATTTGTGGGTACTAGGAGAGCTTGGAAGGGCTCTTTGCAAGTGTAGAGGATACATTCATCTCTGTATTGGTTTTCCCTTCTCCTTCTTCTTCATATAGTGAAATATTCACCACTGAAAGTGGGAACCTTGGATGTAGATAGTAATACACTATCGAACTAAGTAAAATCTTGCCTTCTTACTTTTCTGCATATTACATTCCTGCAAAACTAACAAGTTTATCAAGATCTTGTGTTTGAAAGAATAACAATAAGCAACAACATCCTAAGAAAAGTGGTATCAGAGCAATTAGGACTTCTTGGGGCATTTCTTGGACTCTCCAAGCATCAAGAATCAATAAAAGAATAGTCAGTAAGTAAAATCTTTAAGGTTCTTTACACTACAGTAATCATGGTAGGCAAGAAAATGGATGTTTTTACTGGTAAAAAAGACTTTACCATCTAGAAACTCCAAATGCAAGGTCTTCTTGAATCATATGAATGTTATAGTGCTATAGATGATCAGTACGATATAGATACTGATCCTATAAAGAAGCTAAAGATGCAAAGAATTTTACATTACAAGTTAATGCTTCACTTATCACCAACAGTGATAAGAAAGTGCAGAATTGTAACACTGGACAGAAGCTTTGGATCAAACTTGATAAATTGTATGCCAAGAAGTGTCTTCCTAACAAGATGACACTTCTTCACAATCTTTCTAACTATAAGATGAACACTTCAGTCTCTTTAGATGATAACTTAGACTAATTTCTTTAAGCTAGTTCAAGATTCAGAAGCTACAGATGAGAAAATCTCTGAGGAACATCAAGTTGTAGTAATCTTAAAGGCATTACCTTCTGAATTTAATGCATTTAAGAAGGTAATGAAGCATGCTAGTGGAGAATCTCTTATTGTAAAGAGGGTGTTAGATTCTCTATTGGAAGAAATAGTAGAAGTTAATCCTTTTAAGAAAGAGGCTGAAGTGATGTTTATAAAGAACAATAATGAGAAGAAATCCTATAAGAAAAATAGCAAGAAAGGAAGGTGGGATAGCAAAACACTCTAAGGAAGGTGAAGAAAAGAAAAAAAAAAGGGAAAAGGGAGAAAATGCTTTTACTGTGATAAGGAGGGACATTTTGCAAGGGATTGTAGAAAGAAGAAGAGGGATAAGGCAGCTGAAAGTGGAGTTTCAAGAAATGTTGAAAAACCAAAAGAATTTAGTGGAGATGACATTCTGGCTGTCACTGAGGATAGTGAGAACCTTAGTAGAGAGTGGATTTTTGATTCAGGGTACACTATGCATGTCACTCCTCATAGGGACTGGTTCACTACATTTGAACCAGTCACTGCCAAAGTTTAAATGGCATATTATAGGCAGCAAAGGATAGAGGGCATTGGAAGTGTCTTCATCAACATGTTTGATGGAAAGAGAAGGACCCTCACAGATGTTAGATTTGTGCCTGGAATAAGAAGAAACCTGATTTCTGAAAGCTTGTTTGATAAACAAGGTTTTCAGATCAAGTTTAAGGATGGACTCAGAGAAATCCTAAGGGATGGAAGAGTTATCATTAGAGGAGTGGTAAGAGGTGGCCTATACCATATTATAGGCTCAATCGAAATAAATCAAATCTCAAAAAATGGAAGCCATAAACCAACCAAGCAATGGCATACAAGGTTGGGTCATGCAGGCAACAAAAGCCCGTTCCATCTCTCTAGACAAGGTCTAATACTTGAATAGAACCTAAAAAAGTTAGAATTTTATGAATCTTGTGTGCTAAGAAAGCACCACAGGTTAGGATTTCAAAGTGGGAGCTAAAAGAGCCATAGAGATCATGTAGTAAGCTTACAGTGATCTCTGGGGGCCAGCTCAAGTCCCCATAGTAGGAGGGAATTTGTATTTCATGTCTATAATTGATGATAGATCAAGAAAATATTGGGTTTATCCTATGAAGAGAAAGGATGAAGCACTGGAGATTTTCATAAGATGGCATACTCTTATGGAAAATTAGATTAGGAGAAAGTTGAAATGCCTAAGGACTAATAATGGATTGGAGTATTGCAATAAAGAATTTGAAGAATAAATACATGTCGAAACCAAAAAAAGCATGAC
>JANSVA010000218.1:6503530-6517421 GCA_025504915.1 Erythroxylum reticulatum | reverse complement strand
CTCGCATGGCCTTAAACTACTAATTCGCAATTCAAAGATGCAAAGAAATTGAACCAACGTACCTAGAACTCATAAGGGCTAAAACAGGAGGGAAAATCCTTAACAAGACGGACCTCCACTCCTACCCTCCTCGCTTTTTTCCCTCTGTTGTTGCTGGTGAACCTGATGAGGTTGCTGTTGTTGCTGTGACAATGGCTGTCCTTCATGTGCCTGAAGCAAAAGCTGCGCCTGGTGATGATGGTGCTCCCCTTGTTGCGGTTGGATGTGAAAAGGGTTGTGAAAACTGCTCATTTGCAATGAAGGTGACATAGCACCGGCACCAATCTGGTTCTGGTTAAACCCAGTGGCAGTAACCGAGCCAACTCCCTCCAACCCACTGTTATACCTCACGCTTTCAAGCTGCTGCTGCTCATAGGCTCTGAGCATCTCTTGTTGTTCTCTGGCAACCATAGCAACGGCCAATTGCTGAGCGTCGTAGAACTCCTGACTTTGTGTCTGAGGTTGCTGGGGTTGTGGCTCTCGTATCATCAATTGTCCACCGTGAGTCGCCGCCACCGGCCTAGTAGGGATTCCCATCATCGGTAGCACGCCACCGCGAGGCATCATCGATGATGATGGCGTAGCCATATGCTGCGGCTGTATAAAGGTCGGAGCTTGCAATATGGGATGCATTGCTTGAGGTCCAATATAGTTCGCCAGCTCCTTTCTTGCGTTGTCAAGATCAAGTTGGAGCTGCTTCAGTTTATGTTGGAGCAATGAGATCAGACCAACACAGCCATAGACTGGATCACGGAGACGAGCTTCGGCTTCGTAAGCAAGGGAATTCACGGCGTCTTCACGTTGAGTGGCCTGAAGTTCATTGAGAAGCTTTGCAACGTTGCTGGCACCGAACACCTTGTGCACCGTAGAAAATTTCTGTGGCTGGTCTGGTGGGAAATAGGGTGCAAACACGCACTCAAGAGTGCACTTTCTCCTAAGTAACTTGCAGGCCGCACACGGCGAGTTCGGCGACGACATTTTCCTCTCTCCGGAGACCAAAGCACTTGATACAAAGAAAAGACAAAAAGTAATCAATCTTTGATGAATCGCATGAACTCCAAACCAAGAAACTAGAGAGAGAGAAAGTTTCAACATAAAAACGTTAATAATCATATAAAAAGATCAAATCTTTGAAAAGCGAAATCGTCACTGAGATAGATGCACGAAGGATTCTGGGAAGCTTCGTATACCGATTGTAGGAAAAAGAGGTGGCCTTGTTATTATTAAAAAAGACCATTTCTTTAACCGATAATCAAAGCCGAAATAACATTGGATCTTGAAGAAGGAGATAAGAC
This sequence comes from Erythroxylum reticulatum, assembly GCA_025504915.1. Lineage (NCBI taxonomy): Eukaryota > Viridiplantae > Streptophyta > Magnoliopsida > Malpighiales > Erythroxylaceae > Erythroxylum > Erythroxylum reticulatum. The sequence goes on along the minus strand of JANSVA010000218.1, from coordinate 6,516,087 downwards.
TGTTCCCAACACGATTAGAGAAAACTACCAAAACAAACCAAAGATTATCTTTTCGTTAAAACAGCGAAACTAAAACCAAACGAAAAACACAATCTTGATTCTTGACACATCGTGATACAATGAGAAGAATTAATGATCTGGGTTAAGAAAATCCTTCCAAGATTCCGAGTACCACCGAAGAAAACAAGCCCAGAAAGCGAAATGCACATATAGAAGTTAGAACAAAAGAGAAAGTTGATGAGAGAACTAATACTATATGTAAATTACCTGGGAGAATTAGTTTAATCTCAAAAAGTTTTCCTTCAATCACCAACAATTCTCTCTCTTTCAAGATACTGCCTTGTATTGTAGGTGTTAACCTCTTGTTTGTGTCTCTTGTTAACCTCTCTCTTATGATGTCTTTACTTCGTCGTCGTCGTCGTAGAATGTAAGAAAAGGGAATACTTTTGCAAGATGATTTACTCTCCAAAAGAGAGAAAAATAAAAAAGGGATTATAAAAGTGCAATCTTTTTTATTTTTCAAAACGAAATCACGCAAATCCCAGAGCCAAATCGGGAGATCTTTCCATTTAAAGAGAGAAGGGGAGGTCAAATGGATAGGGGCAGAATGGGAATTAACACCAGGAAACGAATAGAACTGTCAAGGGACGAGCGTGGGAGAGAGGTTAGCTTTGGGCGATCACTTGCGACTCACGACGGCGACGAGGGAGTGAACTGAGCAATAGTTCCCGTCAGGACCAAGAGATAGAGAGAAACCGGGAACGCAGAGAAGGAAGACAGAGACAGCGTGCTGTGGGACCCACGAAAACCACACACACCAAAAGGGAAGAGTAAAAGCAGGATATTAGATCAGACCCAGAGAGGCTTAGGCGCACGGTGGTCTGCGGTGGTGGTGGCGATGTGGGGGGCGATAACCGTGGTCTCTGCTGCTGTTAATCTCTGTGCTCTGACTGTTGATAATACGACAACAGAGGGAGAGAAAGGGGTTGGGCTCAGCGTGTTGGTGAGTTATTCAGTGACAGTCTCTCGTTCTATTAATTGCCCCCTGTGTGGTACAATTGTTAATGCAGATCCTTTGGGTTGTTGTGAGCTTTCTTACTTTCTGTCTTCACTAATTTAATATCTTTTTCTTTTTCTTTTTCTTTTTAAGAATTAAGGAACTGGTCATTCTAATTATCTCAAACTAAAGTTTTAAATGGTGAAGTCGAAAAAGTTAAAAGGACTTGTTAATTTGGAGATAAATAATAAGGTCCAAAGGTTTCTTTGAATCGAATTTGTGATGTTACATGACTTGTCGTAGCGAACTTGTTCCCCATATTGCTACGAATTAATCATTTTTGTAGGGTCATTGTTTGACTTAATAAATTCAATGGTGATGTTACTATCCTAACCTTCTTATCAGTTTTAGATTTTCAAGATTATTTGATTATTTCTTATTTTTACTGCTACATTGAACTAAATCAGGTAATTAAATTTTTTAACAAATAAAAAATACATATTTTAAATCACTTAATGATTCACTGAAAATATTGAATTAAAAGGATTACCATTTAATATTAAGTGAATTGAACAAAAAATGTTCCTAAAATTATAAGTATTACTTTTTAATTAGATATTAATTGTGTAGGGAGAATTTTAATAATCATTATAATTAATATTTAAGTTTACTTGAGATTTCTAAATTTTTATAATTATGATCGAATTATATGACTATTTTTCTAACTAACTTTTTTGATAAAACAAATTTTCGTTTATTTACGAAAAATTAAGCATTATTCAAATTCTTTAACAAATAAATAATTTGAAATACCTTTTCTTTTCTCAGGTAGAAAAATCTTGCTATTTTTTATACATATTAATTCAATAAAAAAATATGCTAATGGTTTATTTTTATTCACTTTTCCTACTTTAAACGACGATGTCATCATTTTTGTCGATGGAAGGCCAAATTCTCAACAGAAGAAAAATATAAATGTTTATTTATTATACTTTGTCCATCAACCAATGATAATAATTTCTAATTATAAAAAACTTGTATTCTCAACATGGGATGGAAGACAAGAGGGTTTGTGCTATAGTACCTCGCCCACATACATGTCCATAATTTAGAGAAATTAACAACTTATTCTACAAGACACGGCAGAACATATATAAGTTTCTTTATTGTATAAGGAAAAATGTAGATGGTGAAATATGATGAAACCAGACTTCTCCTTACATGGAAGATTGGTCCAGTGTATATATTAAGGATACAAATCTAAATTTTGACTAACTAACAAGTGATAACTTCAAAACATATTAACATGTAATATTCTTTAACAGTCAGCTATAGAATTAATCCCTCTTCATGCATATCCTGAAAATGATAACTTAGTGGTATTTATTTACTTTTATATTTCTCCAAGATTATTTTTATGACAACTTATTGGGGAAGCAACGTCTTTAATCTCATTAAATCCATGCAGTGTCCATATATAGACTCAGAATTAAAAAGTTGGGATGGGACCATTTTGCAGATGTGGTACAGTAAAAAAGGAGACCACCCAAATGACTCTTAGCTTGCCCATAAATGGTTGGTGGTCAAATTCTTGAGCTCAAGGCAGGTGTGAAGAGAATACTGGATTTAGAATGGCATTTGGCTTTGAAGGCACCTGATCACTTCGCAGAGAAAAAGGGTTGCTGGAATTAGATAGTCTCCAGGTGACCACTGCACATGCATGGAAATCATCCATTCTGTCTCCTCCCCCTATCTTTTAATATATTTTCTCGGACTTCTACATTTTCTCTCCTACCAAACGCCTTTTTCCCCGTTGACTTTCCTTCCTGTGCTGGAGGGAGACTTCTCACGTGCATGGATTTGACATGGCATCACAAGCACAGCAACTTCGAGCTTTTTAAGTCCCTCTTTCGTTACCAGTAGTACCCTATGGTTGCACTGATATGAATCTTTGCCATCTTTTCAAACTGGTTAATTTTTAAAAATGCTTTAATGATTACTCACCTTTTTCTGTCCTCTCTGTTGCCTAGTGGATTTTCTCAGCTAACAGAACAACAATCTTTTTGTTTTTTTAATTAACACCACCCAATCAGAGTCGCGGGATGCTTTTTAACGTCCTTAATTAGTTTCACGAAGTACCATTTGGTTTCCCACGTTTCTGACATTAATTAATTCTGTTGTATTATTTATAAGGTTTCAAATTATAAAATGTAACTACAATTAAATCAATAATAATTACAATCTATATTATAATTATAACCATTATTATTATTATTATTATTATTATTATTAGGGTTAACTAAAAAAGATATCAAACTTTTTATAATTTATCAATTATATTTCAAACTTTAAAAGATAACATTTAAACATTCAAAATTTTAAATTTTCACAAATAATGTAGCTTAACATTAGTTTTTTCATTAACGTCACTGATGTGACTTGCCACGTCAATTAACATATTTACCGTGTGGATGACAAATAAATTTTAATTTCTGCATCAACATATTATAAAATAAATATAAAATTTTAAATTTAATTAATTTAGCATAATCTATAATATTTAAAATTAACAAAGAATTAGGAGGCGATTAGTTAACATGGGAAATAACAATGGGAATGAGAATGAATATAGCGAAGAATGAGAATAAATATAATCATTATAATTATCATAGTTAGATAAGAGGATAGAATAATTACCATTATCATTGACAGTGGTTGGTTTGTTAAAAATATTGAAAAATACAAATTTATTCAATTTTTGGGAAAAACGTTAAAATTTTATTTTACATCAAATTTTAATATATTTAATTAGTTATATTTAATTGCTAAAAAGAGAAAAATATATTTAATTAATTATATTGTAATCAGTATATTTTGATTAATTATATTTTAATTAATGAATTATATTTAATTTTAAAAAAGTATGTCATAAGTGTGACAAAGGTTGTCATGCCGATGAAACTTACACCAGGCCAATAATGAAATTCATTCCTTTCACATATTGGGAGCATGGACGATTCTCCGAAAGTCATATATGTCTTATATTCATAATATAAAACCAACCACATGTGATCATTCCATGCAGCATCCCTTTAATGTAGAATAAACCTGAGGCTTATCCTCACTTCTTCCCTCGTCCTTTTATTTGTAAATTTGTTCACATTTTAGTATCTTTGCTTTCGTCGTTAACTAGTTATTACCATCTCCTTTTCTACCATATAATCTATCTCTTTTTTTCTTTCTTTCTTTCTTTTATCTTGTTAATATTATCTCTGTTCAGAAATTAAAGGAAAAGAAGAGAAGGAAGAGAGAGAGAGAGAGAGAGGAAAAAGCAGAGACGGCAGATAGAGAGAGAAATTTTGGAGAGACTCTCAGATTATTTACATCAATGTTTCATTTTCAAATTTTAAGTTCTTTTCCTTTTTATAACCTCAACTCTATATTGGTTTGCTTTTCATGTTCCAAACAAAATGGGAGTTGTATTTAATATTTTATCTCACAACTCTAACACCCTTCTTACCACGTTTCCGGATAGACACATTTTCACAAAATTTGGGGAAGATAGAGTTGGGAAACAATAAAGAGAAAATGAAGAGAGAGTAAAGACGAGATACAAAGTAGACCTGAAAAAGTAGGAGATAGAGAGAGTTGTAAGAGACAGGCTGAAGGTGAAGAGAAATAATTAATTATTTTATTTAATTTTAATTAGTTAAAAATTACAAAATTACGACTTATACATCTATTACACTTGGCATCCTACATGTCAAAAAGCACTATGTCACAGCAATTCCGCTAATAGAAACACTAACATTGAGTTGCATTTGTGAAAAATTGAAAATTTAAATATTTAATTGTTATTTTTAAAATTCAAATTATAATTGAAAATTTTGAGATTTTTTAAATAATTAACCTTTATTGTTATTGCAATCTATAATAATGACACTTGCATTTTATTGTAATCACTTCCGCTTCATCTCAATAACTACAATCATTTGTAAGTATAACATAATTAGCAACTTACAATTTAAAACTTGAATTGTTTCGTTCATCATAAGAAGGTAAATTGAGTTCTAATAGACTCTAGTCGTAAAATTATTATGTTGAAGGAAATTTTTATTGTGGAATATGAATGTTGTGATCTTGATAAATTAAAAAAAAAAAAAGTTGTATTAAGACCTCGTGAAAAATAATGCAAGGAAATTGGGGACTGTTGCTTGTGTAGACATTCTTTTCTCATAATTTTGTCTTGCAATGGGTCCATACCATATACCTAATGCGCATTTTCATTGTTAAATTTGCCTGTTGCTAATTTGGACTGTCGGGTGCAAATCATCAAAGATAAGATCTCTTAATAAAAAGGTCGGGTATTAACTTGGCGTCTGTAATGCGTAAGAAAACATGGTTTGGTGGGTGGAATCTAATTGGAACGTGGGAAACCGTAGAAAGTTTCAGTTAAATACAAGCATAAGCAACAGCATGCGGGTGTTGACCCTATGCACAATTTTGGGCTTTTCCTCTTCTTCTTCTTAACTACTAAACAGTTTTCATTGAAATATACATGGCAATTCTTTTTCGTAAAACGATAATTGTATCCTTGGATGGACTAAAGCTCATGTGAAATGACACCAATTAGGTTACATAATGTCATGCTTTAAAAGAAAAGATTCGAGTACAGTTTTATATATTCCGATTGTCAAAGATGAAGTCCTCATTTGAAAGAGTTGGGTTTGGTGATTCTTGTTGCAACTTAAAGAAACCCATTCAGCAGAAAATTATTAATCAAAGATCTACGCCTAGCTTGCATTGCTTAGAAATAATAAAGTTTGCCATTTTTATTTTTATATAATGATTTTATGGGTAAAATAAAATTTATGTTAAGAACTTGTATAACCAAATCATTCTAAACGTTGATGTCAACTAGCACCAACCTTTAATCAGTTACTTCCTAATTTGCAAATGTAAATTTATATTGTAATTATGCGTTAATTTGTTAGCTAAATCATTCAAATTACAACCATATGTTTGTACTCGTATTAAGTTCCAATACATAAGAATTTCTTTAATCAATTTGTTCATGATATCAAAGCAAGGGTGCTTTTGATCCTTTCTTCTTCTTCTTTTTAGTACACAAAATTGACCGTCTTCATCTATGGTAGATGCAGTAGATGTCTAAACTCAGCCAAGCCTGAGATCAATAAGTTTGATAGCCCAAAAGATCCCTTTTATCTTCACCATTCTGATCAAGCTAGTCTGGTACTCGTGATGCAACATTTAAATGAAGAAAATTGCAGCATTTAGAGTTATGCAGTGCACGTAGCTCTCAATATCAAGAATAAGGAAGGGTTTGTCGATCTTATTACCATTAAATTGCTATTTGAGATCTCAGCTGCAAAACTTCAACAATGGAAGCGTTGCAACGATCTCGTAAGGGCATGGGTTTTTAATTCAATCTCATAGGTGATTGAAGTGAGAATAATCTACAATGAAAATGCTCATTAAATCTGGCCCCATTTAAACGAACATTTTTTTCTCACTAACACTGTTCATATCTTTCACATTGAAGATGTCGTCCATAATTGTAAACAATGATAATATGGTTATTGGGGCTTATTACAGGGTGCATTATGTCTCATCCTAATTTGTAGAACCATAAATGAAGTTTTGCAATTTCAAAACGTCAAATGACCATGAAATTTCTTATGGGGTTTAATGAAATCTGTTTCGAAGATATATTCTTCTCATGGATCCACTTTCTAGCGTCATCAAAAATTATTCCCTCATTCTCCAAGATGAAAGACAATGAGGCACGTATAAACGAGATGCATTATCAATTGAAATTTCAGCCTTTGTGTTCAAGAACAATTCAAGAAACTCTCAGACGAATTTTACACCTAAAAATCCTAATCTAAAATGTGAAAAACGTGACTAGGTAGGGCCTGCTTCAGAGACCTGTTGACTACATTTGAAATGTGATTATTGTGGCTTGGCAAGGTCATACCATTGATGTTTGTTGAAAACTACAAAGGCTAATTCTACATGACGTAAAACCGATCAATGTAACACAAGAATTCTTCTTCAAAGGATAATCATGCAAATACACTAGCAAATCCAGGATAATTTAATCTTAAGGTAGAGCCATATCAAATTTGTATGACTTTGAAGTAAGGCAATTTTATGGCTAATTATGTTGGAAGTGCATCAGCTTGTAATAATTTTGTATCCCGGATCGAACGTGAAAGATAAATAAATGAAGAAATGTGGAAAATACCTGATTTCGGTTTCATAATTTCAAATGAGCTTTTCGAGGTCGAAATGAGCTCAAATCCATAACTGTCTTTACGAGAACTGCTCATCGGGACGCGATCAACGTCTTTGTATAGTTTTTTCAAATTGTAAGCTCTCTTAACAAGTCAGAGAATCTTGATGTTTACGAATGGCATGAGTAACTGTAAGAGATCTTAACCTTTATATATAGCATTCATATCAGGCTTCCCATCACTGACCCGATATGATCCGATCTATACTGATCGGGATCCATTTTCCTCCTATACTTCGACTCATTAACTTAGATCATTTATTGAGTCACTTTATTATCTTTATTCAGATCAAATTATATAACTTAACTGATAAGTTATTGGAACACCGAAAAATGAAATTAAATATTGTCCAACTTTATGGGAAATGTAAAAAATATCCAACATTCTCCTCCTTAGATAATACTTAATCACAGTATTGAATCAAGTTGAAAACAATTTAAAAACTTGGTTAAGTCACATAACTGTATTAGTCAACTAGGTTTTCAAAACAAAACATTTAATTCAAAGATAATGAAAGTCCATCATTCCATCCTGTAAGGATTTCAATACAGCAAAGTATCAAATACATATGTCATGTGTGACACAGATCTAATACAATCAAGCATATCTAATACCTTACTAACATGAATGAAAAAATGGAGTGTGACAAACTAAGATGATAAATGTACGATCTAAATTATATTATCTTCATTTGTAGGTCTCGATTTTCCAAACTTTATGTTAAACCCCATATGCTAAATTGCATTAAAGAGATCTTGTTTTCTTTCACCCAATGTTAAATTGCATAAGAGAAAACCTTTATGTCCTCTAACTGAATGCTAAATTACATTAGAGAACCATTATGAGATTAAAACTTATATCCCCCTATATTATGTCAAAATTCATAGATATCCGTATAAAACTGTATACGTCTAAATAACGTAGGCTCAAGATCAATCTGTATATATTCCTAATGACTTTTAAATACTTGAGATTGACACAAATGTTAAGACTTTCACACGTCTCATGACAATGTATGATAATACGTATTACTGAGGATAAAGGATAATTATCTTTGTTAATGAACCACCATATTGTCATAATACAACAAAATGTATAAATGCACAAATGTACATAGAGCAAACATAACGATCCCTTAACTAGCAACGTCTAAGGACTTCAAAACACCCACACTGTATATTTGTCTCTTAACCACAAGTGAGCGAATTCCTTTAGTTAAAGGATTAGTTAACATTTCCTCAATCCTTAAATACTCCAAACCTTAATGTCATCTTTTTGTATCAACATCTTTATGGTCAAATATTTGTCATCCAAATGCTAAGAGCCTATGATATTCTTTGTTGTTACTAAACAACATAGCAGCAAGATTATCATAGTACAACCGAATGAATCTAACCACTAAATCAACCACAGACAACTTATAAATCAAGTTTTTACTTGACACTCTTCCACGGCATTGTACCATCTACAAATATAAAAATGTAATCTTAAGTGGACTTTCGATCTTCTGGATACATAGATAAATTTTAAATATGAATTCCCTATAAGGTTTAGACTGTTGACTTTTCTATATGTCAACATATAATCCTTGGTTCTCTTTAAGTATCTTAATACTTGCTTGATTGTGTTTCAACGGTCTATACCTAGGTTAACCAGATATTGACCGAACATTCTAATAGTAAATGTAATGTTCAGCTGAGTACTTGCTCGAGTATACATCAGGCTACCAACCGTACCAGTTTTAGAAACATTCATCATAATCTCTCTCTTTACTTTATTCTTTGAACACTGTGCCAAAGATAATCTCTCACTATGAGAGATCGATGCTACAATAGGTTTACTGTCAACCATATTAAACCTTTGTAGCATATACTCAATGTATGCACTTTGTGAGAAACCTAAAGAGTGTTGAGATATATCCCGGTAAATCTGAATACCTAGGACAAAAGATGCTTCATCCAGGTCCTTCATGTTGAAATACTTGGCCAAAAGTTGCTTAAGTCAAGTTATTCAATGTGAGTAATATATCATCCATATGCAATAATAGGAAGATAATTTTGCTTCCCTTGACCTTGTGATACAAGCATCTTTTAACTTTCTTTTCCATCAAGTTGAAAGAGGTTACAATTTCATGAAATATAAGGTATCACTTTCAAGAGGTTTGATATAAACCATATAGTGATTTACTTAACATAAAAACCTTGTTAGTTCTATCTGGATCCTGAAATTGTTTAGGTTGTACCATTTAGATCTCTTCATAAAGGTCTTTATTCAGGAAAGCGGTTTTGACAACCATCTGATGTCACCTTATATCATCATAAGCTACAATTGCCATAATCGCTCAAAATGTATCCTTCAAGGATATAGGAGAGAAGCTAACATTAAAGTCAACCTTTCTCCTTGAGTGAACCATCAAGCAACTAAATATATTAAGAAGTCTTGCATCATTATCCATATTGTGCATTAACTTAATTAATGGAGTTATCGCTTCTGCATACACATAAACAACATTCACTTTGCTAATTTCATCTTCCAATATGTGTTATATGTTCCTTCATATAAATTAAACTTGATCCCCCTAAGCAAACTCATTTAGAATTCTCACTCCTTTGTTATTTTTACCAATAATTTGTGTATTGTAGGAACAATGATCGAGGATAGGAAATGAACGAGAAGAACTATATTATTAATACTTCACAAAGATCTAAATATAGTGCAATCATCTCACCAACCTCTTACTTACCCAAATTGTGACATCAACGTTTTGGTCATTTAGTATACAAAGCTTTTCATTTACTTTCTTGTTCAGAAGCAACAATTAATTTTTTTTGAAATTTATAAATGTTAATCTATCTATTAGCTAAACAAACTTGTTTTTCCCTTTCATTTAAATTCCATTTGCGTTAAAGAATATTTAAATTATGGTCAAACGAACAATTTAGCCCCTAATGTTTACACTGAAATATGAATTGGACCCTAACATTTCAGAACGTTCAATTCAAAATAAACCCTATCATTTGTAAAACGTTCAATATTAACTCTAATATTTAGAAAACGTTGAAAACAACCTTGTCTAGGCAGAATTATTCACGGAATTTAGCCTCTATCAGGGGGATTTTTTGAATGTTTTCTAAACGTTAGGGTTTATTTTGAACATTTTGCAAACATTAGGGTTTATTTTAAATGCATTGAAATGTTAGAGTTCATTTTAAACATACCGAAATGTTAGGGTCCAACTCAAATTTTAGCATAAACATTGGGGGTTAAATTGCTCCTTTTTCCTTTAAATTAATCCATGTTGATAACTGGCGGTTATCATATTTCTTCTATCATAGGGGCATAATACTTTCCGACCATTAGTGATAGTTGTACTTGTTGCACATACATTTATTTGATGAGCCAAAAATTAGATATCATCATTATGTTCATAAATTTTATTGAAATACAATTCACATTAAAAGTTAAAATCCTTCAAAGTGACGATAAAATTGAATTAAAAAAAAGCGTCTACTCAGATAAAGGGATCATCCACCAAACTAATTAGGTCTTTACTCGACAACAAGTTTTGAGAAAGCATCCTCACCTACTTAATGTAGCTAAAATCTTTCCAATAAGTTTTGAGAAGAAACTATATTAACTGATGCCCAACTTGTTAACCAAACTCTACATCTCTTCTTCAAAGGAAAACACTCTTTTAAAAACTTTTCATGAAAATAGCCTGTATATTATCATACTAGTTTTTTTTAATGCTTATGCTTTGCTTCAACACATCATCAATATCCTACCATATTTGATGCTAGAGCCTCCCAATGTTTGTTCATAGTTTATCCGTATTCCCAGAAGGGATATAAAGTTTATGATCTCTTAACGAGTAAGCTTTTAATTTCACTCAATGTTATTTTATAAGGATATTTCTCCATTCTTTTTTAAAGTTATAATTCCAAGTCTAATACCCCGACATCCATCAACATATGATGATGACAATACCAGTCCAAATTTTTTTTTAATATTATTGAATCATCTCTATCTGAGCAGTGCAAGCAAGAAGAAACTAACTCTAGTTCCAATATTATGACTTCAATTCCATATACAATTGATGAATCTATCTCAAACCTACTTGTCAATCCACTAAAATTGTCATCATGGTTGACTTATTCTACAATAATTCCTAATCATTTTAGCAAGTATCAGGTTGGTGTTCCTCTTCTTTTAAAGAAAGTTCCAACATCTAAATCGGTCTTAGTTTAAGCTAAACGTGTTTCTTATCCCTTATATAATGTTTTTTTAGATGTATATTATTTCTTCACCATCACACTTTTACTGTTTTGCTTTCAGTGGAAAAAGAACCATTTACTTTGCACAGAAAATTTGTGATCCTAAGTGTCACCTTGCCATACAATAAAAACTTGACTCACTCAAAGCTAATGGCATATGGTCCCTCTAACCATTACCTTTTGAAAGAAATCAATTGGGTATAAATGAGTATACAAGATAAAACTTCATTCAAATGGCACCATAGAATGCTACGAAGTTAGACTAGTTATAAAGGGATATAACTAAGTCAAAGACTTAGACTACCACGAGACTTTTGCTCATGTTGTAAAACTTATGACAATTCAATTTCTTTTTATTATGACTGTAACACACTATTGGCATCTTCACCAATTTAATGTTAATAGTGCCTTTATATGTGTATATGACTTGCAATTTGGTTTTATATGAAAGGGGGAGACTAATGTGTACAAGCTCCATAAATCATTATATGACCTCAAGCAAGCTCTGCAACAATGGTTTGTAAAACTCTCTTCCACCCTCAATAGAACTAACTTTAGACAATCAAAATCAGATTATTCTATATTTGTCTGATCTTAAAATAGAAACTCACTATTCTCCTTACTAATGTGGATGATGTTATTATAGCAATAAATAACCTACAAGATATTAAAGACACCAAATTGTTCTTGAAAAACCAATTCAAGTTAAAACTTAGTACAATTGAAGTATTTTCTAGGTATAAAGGTGACAAGATCCAATAAAGGAATTGCACTACCACAATAAAAATTTCACTTAAAATCCTTAAGGATATGCAAAAATAGCCTTATTTCCTATGGAGCAAAACCTATCACTTAGCAAATATGAGGGTCATTACATTGATGATCCATTTTTGTATAGAAGACTTGTAAGGTGGTTAATTTATTTAACTAAGTGCATGTTTTGAGTCAATTTATGGACAAGTCACGAGT
>JANSVA010000218.1:6453153-6496679 GCA_025504915.1 Erythroxylum reticulatum | reverse complement strand
TATGTTCATATGATATAATGTATGTATGTTTTGAACAAGTTTGGAATGATTTGTAATGTATGTTTGCTTCAGTTTCTAAAAATATATGTAATGAATGTTTAGTATGTTTTGAAATGCTTCCGCATCAGTCTATTATTTGTTTTTGTTTGTACGTCTGATGTGGCACTCTCGTATCCTTCCAGGGGATATTGGGGCATCTTCGCTAACGTCAGTTGCTAGTAGAAAGTGCAGTGTGTGTATTGCACGCGCCACCTAGTGACGCCTCAACAGTGAATGCACGCGCCAGACGATTGCTTATTCAATGATGCGTGCATTGCATGTGCTGACATGTGGCACAATACGGTCCACCCACGTGTCAACCCGTGTCTAGCGTGTGCAACACACATGCCAAAAGTCCCACCCCTCAAGGAGGTACTATGTGTCGTCAGGCCCGTGTCTCCGTTTTCCTTGCCAGAAATTGGCATTTTTTGGTTAGTTTCGGGCTGATTTTTTGCTCTTCTGGGCTTGTTTTCACCCTGTTTCTCAAGGCTAAACATACATATACTACTTTTATGCAATAATAAACAAGAAAAAAACTGAGAAATAGAAGTTAAATCTCCAAAAACCCTATGAAGAGAAAATCGAAAAATCTTCGTTTTTAAGCACCGGATTATGTCACCACTCTAATACCACGTGTAATACGTAACGATACCTTACTTACGTATCCCGAATCAAACGTAAAAAGGCAAGAAACGAAAAAATGCAGAAAATACCTGATTTTGGTCTCTGTAACTTCAAACGAATTTTTCAAAGCTGAAACGAGCACGAATCCACTACCGTCTTCACAGGAACTACTCTCTAAGGCGCGAGTAAGGTCTTTCTATAGTTTTTTTTTTAAACATAAGCTCTCTTAACTGGTCAGATAATCCTTATGCTTACGATTGATATATGAGCAACTACAAGAGACCTTAACCTTTATATATAGCATCCATATTAGGCTTCCCCATTATAAGACCGGTATAAGTCCGGTCTATACTGATTGAGATTCATTTTTCACTCAGACTTTGACCCATTGATTTAGATAATTTGTTGGGTCACTTTATTATCTTTATATGAATCAAATTACACAATTTAATCAGTATATTCTTAAAAAATAAAAAAGGGACAAAATTTTCCGGCAGCACTAGTTGATGCTCTTGGGTACTAATCCCCTTAAAGACCAAGATGATACTATCTAGTAAATTAATGGAGGCCTACCCAAGTGAAAACATCATCCTCCAAAGAGTACCCTATAGCCTCCGACCTTCTAGGACTTTGCTCTAAGAGTCCCCAATTCTTAATTCTTTTTAATTAATAATATTTAGCATTATGGTTTTAGTCATGGACAGAAGTTGTATATAACTAACTGTCATCTAATAAACGATTATTATGAGTAACTTCACATGTCATTGGCATGTTTAAGAAATAGCATTTTCTTTTTGATGTAACAATGACCAAGAATATGAACTATTATTAGAAAAGTAAAATTAAGGGAGTATTTAAATTTTTAACACAATGTAGTATGTACGGCAACTATAAATGATGACGGGAGGAGAGGAGGGCTTCGGGACTTTCTCTTTAACAATTATTTTATTTTATTTTTATGTAAAATTTGAAAATAAATAAATAAAATTATAAAGGAGTTATCCTAATAAATAAATTTGAAGCTAGGTCTCAACATTATAACTTAAAACTATTTTTTTTAAAACCTCACTAGAAATTAAACCAATAAGACAAAACATTTAAGATTTAAAAAATTCAACCGATATTAGACTACAAAAAATTAGAAAAAATTAAAAAATTTAAATATGATTAAAAGAGATTATCCTTATTCATAAAAGAATTTGAAGCTTAATTTAAAAAGATTATTAAATAAAAATTAATTGATTTATTTTAATTTATAAAAAATATTAATTTACAGAATTAATCCATTAATTAATATACTAATTGGTTTTTAAGAACAAAAGTTATTAAAGTAAATGAATTAAAAAGTTGAATTGTTCAAGATTTTAATAATGACCTAGTCGAATCATTTTTTAATTATTGTTTAAAACCAATATAAATCTTAACCAAAAAATATATTAGCTCCGAAATAATTCCATATCAAAATAATCCAAAAATTGCTTAATCCAACTCAATGTGACATTGCTAGGCCTAGCTGGGAAACCTCAACTATTAATTGAGAAAAATCGTGTGTGTCATACAAGGATTGCATCAATTGGCAGTCAATCGAAGAAAGCAGATCCTTTTGATCTCTTTGTTCTTAGCAAGCAATCTTCAATTGTCAAGGAACATGCTTCTTTACTTGTTATGGCCTTGGTGAGCTACATACGCCATGTCTGGGATGGCTTATCTTTCCATTGTCGTTTTCCTTCACTGAAGTTTTTCTGATCAAACTTTAAATGCCCCAATAAGAAATTTTCACGCAACATTTTTGAACAATTGCAACAGTTTTCAAGTCAATAATTTAACACCGATACTTGGATAAGCAAGTAGGCTGAAATCGCAAAGTCTTAGGACCTATATCGACATGATAATGGCAGAAAATCAGGTTGAATAGTTAGATCTTCAACAAGACTCCAACCTTTTGAGACTAGAGCCAGAAAACAGAAGGAAGAAAGGCAGTATTCATGAATTTGACATACAAAGATCAGATCTTTGCGTATCGTTCATGGAGAATTAGCAGGTACGACTAAATCGTGCGAAGTAAAAGTCTTAAGAATCACACCACAAATTCATGGTTGTCTCTGATTCTAACAGCAGTCCTCGGAACACAAGTAACCGAAGCAATTCTGTGTACAGTCATAACAGCAAGAACAACTGCATTTGACCCCACGAGCAATCAAACTAAAACCCAACAAAACAAACTAAAAAAGAAACGTTGAAAAGTGGAATAGAAGTACATACCATTCATTTACAGCCGTTTGCTGTTCATCATTTGACGTCTGATAATTCCTGTCTATGGACTGACTTGCAGGTGGCTCCATCTGTTTCTCTCTCTGTGAAATCGTTGGATAGAGATATGGTGTTGGCAGTGAATTCTCCGCTTTCCTTCCCTTGTTTTGTATGTGTCTACTGTCTAGACTCTAGATAAAGTAGAGGAATTTTAAGCTTCGTCTTAAGAGAGAGAGTTTTACCACTTACTTTGCTGTCTGAGAAGCGTAGTTGACCAAATGTCAAATGACGGGTTAAAATTAAAAGGGTAGTTTATTACTTTTTTATGACATTTGAAAAATGACAGCAACTAACTGCTTGATATGCAGATGTTAAGTCAAAGAGTTTGCATTCAAGCTATTATACGGTGTGCTCACTCCTTCCTGTACTCGGCAAGAAATAGTCAACAGAGGCCCCAAGTTTCCAATAATCTGATGCCAGACCTCTTCTTTTGGATCACTTGACACGTAGTCCGGAATTTAAGTTAAAAACACTCTCCGCCTTGGACTTATCCCCACAGCTGACCGACCAGTGGACTCATACGCGGTTTCTTAATTACAATACGCGGCGATCAATCTTCTTTCTTTCTCGGTAAGACGGAGTATGACATTCAATTCAATACTGCACAGTATTAATGAATTACTTACTCGAAATTGGACGATAATACCTCGATATATATTTCGCGAGAGTAACAGATGTATCGATTGGTTAGCCGATTATGCGGGACAATATGATTTAGGAACTTTTTTTCTTGACACTCCACCTTTAGAATGTCGCACCCTTCTTTTAGAAGATCTCTCAAAAACCTGTTTCTCGCAGCTCATATTATAATTAATCTCTTTCCTTCTTATAAAAAAAAAATGCATCATGTTCGCTGGTCAATCCTGCGAGTAAGTTGAATATAAATTAGGGATGAAATCATAATTTAAGCCTAAACTAGGGTTGTGTTAAAAAAAACTCTTCAATATTTTATTCTTAATTATTTTAAAATTTTATGGCGAACCAACTCCTTTTCTTTTGTTTTCTTTATTACCATTATGCCCTTCTTTCCCTATTTTTTATATAGAAATTAAATCAAAGTTGAAATTGAAGTAATCCGAGTTTTGAATAAACACTCAAACCTCCCTAAATGAGTAAATCATTGTCATTCTTGCACATAATAGATTAGGTAATAAAATTGTTTTTAATGAATGGAAATTATATTAATTCATATAAATATAATTACATAAAACACTTGAAACATCAACGAAGATGGATAAGATTGATTCGAATTAAGGAGCTCCTCCTTTGTAGAAACTGTTATTCTTCTCACTAATTGGGCCTTCCTTTCACCACTTCAATGTTAATGGTCTACAGTCTACAGGGTTTATAACATCATCAAATGATACGACTGTAGGCGGATCAACAAGTCATGTTTATGATGATTTAGCTGCTTCCAAATTTAATTAAGAATACCTTAATATCGCTGTTATTGTTATATCAAAACGATGATAGAACAAAAGTACATCTAACCAAATTCTTTGGCTCCTAGCATGTACATGGAGGAAATGTGATATGTACATGGAGGAAATTGGAATGAGCTTCTGCAATTGTTGAAGCTCTTATATTTTAGTCCAAGTAGTCTACAAAACCTACCTCTAAAATCTCCAGTCCAACATATATTTGGAGGATGAAAAAGTTTTTGAAACGTCAGGAAGTAAGTACTGACGACAACTGTGAGGCCCCATAAAACCTTTCGACTTAAACAACCTAGACCCAGTGGTCCTCTTCTACAATACTCCGTCCTGAACAGTAAAACAGTTCCATTCTCTCTATAAAAGTGTTATCTAGTTGAGAAAACAAGCAAATGTTGTTCTCCGAATTCCCTGACCCATCTCCAGACTATTAAATATGGCGCCATTTTGAATAGATGAAGAACCCGAGCATGCTCGGAGGAGATGGAGGAGGAAGAACCTCTGTAATGATTGGAAAAGAACAGGTTGTCACTGTCACCTTAAGTTGGAAGTTTCATGCTGAGATCATTCGTCAGTCTTGTTGCCACAGGAGAGAAAGAATAATGCATGAAGCTGGAGTAAAATGTCATTGAAGAATAAAGAGTCAAAAGAACTAAATACACGATGAACAAAAGAAAAGGGGTGTAGGACACATGAATGGAGTAAAATTTACCTCTCAGAGGGTAGCTTTCCTTTTGTAATTTTTGAGCTTGTAAATAGCGGAAACTGATCAAGTTTCATATCAGCTGATTGAGGGCTGAGGGGCATATCCTGCTAGTTAACATGAAACCATAATAATCTGTTTTAAGTAAGGGAAAGACATTAGGAAAAATAAATAAAGGGAAATGAAAATGACTGCGAGGTTACGATCAATTTTGTTGCATGTGATGATGTGGTGGAATGGGGACCATCAATTTGCGGTGAGTTTTTCAACCACCAATGTTCTAGTAACTTGCTAGCAGTCGGCCTCTCTGCCGGATTTCTAAGAAAGCAACAACGCAGAAAATCCTTTCCCTCAGGTGACAATGTTTCAGGTATAGGTGGAGTATCTCTCATGACTTTAAACATTGCTGCGGCCTGCATGGTGAAACAATAATAAGATCCAACTATAGGGTAGAAGGCCATATAGCCCTTGCACACAAAACTACTCCAGTACTGCATAGTTAATCAAACAAAACTCATACACTTGGACTTACCAAATGCAGAGGATACGAATGCGGAAAATTCTAGTAATAAAATCAACATACTCATCATATCACAAAACTATGCAGTGACTGTGCTCGGGAATGATCCTCCTTGACTAATACCAAGGATACCATGCAGCCATTACAGAGCATAACAGGTAGCAAGTTCAAAGTTCAGCCTTTGGCATAGATAATAATGTCCCTTTACTTGATTAGAAGCCAAAAATAAGGGAGAAAGGAGATGCCGTGACCAGGCCAGTGGGATGAGGTAAAGAATCAATATGATTGTAAACACGGACAATGAGATCATACAAATGGATGGTGCAGCGTTCATCTGTTAATGCTAATTTATATCATTTCATTTACTATTGTATCGTGAAGACCCCATCCACACATGTCCTACCACAGAAAGGAACTCACAACTTCAAAATATAAGGAGAATAGAACCAAGAATCCTAGACATCAAGCATAGCCACAAAATGTTAAAAGGAAAAACCAAAGAGTAGAAACAATATCATGTTCATGTTCAGGCAATAAAGTTAAAATAGATGTACTCGTGTTGTTGTAATTCCTATGATCACTGAAACTAGTTTTTCAGAATTTGGGGTCATTAAAAAAAATAGTCATTATCTCCCTTGTGACTCAAATGCACCACCTACATGCCTGCAATTTGAAGAAAAAAACTGAGTTTTGATTAAGAAAGCAAATCAGTGATAGCATGGAACTTACCCCTTCATACTCACTCCATGGAGGTTTCCCAGTGAACATTTCAATAATTGTACAACCCAAACTCCAAATATCTACTGCAAGTGCAAGGTCAGAGTTGGTCTCTTTCTGCATAACAGCTTGCATGAGCTGCAAAAACAGAAATAGAAACAGAATATCATGACAGAACTATAAGATCTAAAACATCACAATCAATGTTGCTGTGATAAGGTACCTCTGGAGCCATCCAATATGGACTTCCTTTTAAAGAAAGTTCAGCAGCATGTCCACTGAGCTGCATAGGAAACAAATTTCATGCATCATTAGCCCATTGCAAGAATCAGCGAATTGATCATGAATAAACCAGATGAAGTAACTATGCATGTGATTCTGTAAAACCATCATGCTAATTCCATCTACACAAGTTTTGCTTATTACCATTGCAATAAAAATTGATGTACAGAACAGTCACATTTTTGGCTAATTTAAGGTTCCAATATTGTCAAACCGATCACTAGAGTTCTAGTTGATCATGTGCAGTGAAAGAAATCATTACAAACAAATAATGTTTCTCATGATGATAAAGCACATAAGATATATTAAAACTTGTAGACTCAACCTCTCTCTCCCCCAAATTCCTACTAAAAGAAATAAAAGATACAACTTGAGACAGATTGTCTAGTACTTACAAAACATCAAGAACACAACAGCAACAAAGAGATATACCAAAGATTCTGTGTAACAAATATTACTTCAGCTTTGGGTCCAAAGATACATGGTTATATGCACGATTCGGTGGCTGTTAGAGGTTTAAAAAACAAAAGAAAAAACAGTACTCACATGCTTCGCCATCCCAAAGTCGGCTAGCTTCACAACTCCAGATGCATCAACAAGCAAATTTGCACCCTTTATGTCCCTACATCACCAAGGAACCAAATTAGTCTTACGTCACAGACATTTAACAGTGTTTACAGGCTCTACCCCAAGAGACTGTCAAAGTATATGCCGAGATCATCATCAAGCTATTAAAGCACACATATTATTTTACCTATGTATTGTTTTTGTGCTATGCAGGAAAGCTAAACCGGAGAGAATATGACGAGTAAAAGAACGGACAACACTTTCTGTAATGGCTCCACAATGTTCGCGCACATATCTATTGATTGAACCAGGATGAACATACTCTAGATATATATAAAAGTGATCTCCCACCTACACATTTACAGGGATTATAATCAACCAATTTCTTGAAGTCAAACATGGTTTAAGAGAAAAACACAAAAAGCACCAGGTGACACTGGAATATTACGTACTATTTCACTACCATAATACTGGACGATGTTTGGATGCTTCAGATGGCTAAGAAGTTTAATTTCCTGAAACAAATGAAAGAAGTTAGAATAGAAACTAGAGATAACAATCTAATAATGTATGTGAATTTAAAAACTATTAGGAATGCAATTTTCAATTGCTATAGAGGTTGTGCAACAACATCTTCACTTCAATGGGTTAAGAACGGACAAAAAAATTGTGGTGAAGAACCTGCTGTAATTGTTTAATGCACTCTGCAGATTTTGGGTCATCTGGACATATCTCAACTTCCTTCATCGCACATAGAGCCCCAGTTTCCCTGCCAGGAAAGTGATATAAGTATAGTTTTTTGGAGCAAAGGAACTTAGCATAAGATGTTAAAAGAGTATGTACCTGTTACTGGCAACATATACACTTCCAAAAGTCCCACGTCCAATAAGCTTCCCTTTCTGCCATTGACCTTTCAAGGGAGTAGACTCTGGTTGTCTAGCTATAACTTGGGGAATGACAGTTGATAACGACTGCAAAGCCGCTCCTGATGAGTACACAGCTGCTCCTGTTGAGTGTGCAGTTGCTCCTGGAGGAAGAGGCAACGGGTGGACCTCAAGATTTACAGTGGTTTCACGTCGTGCAGTTGAAGCTTCAGCTGACAACTTGGTGTTCAAAGGTGAACCAGGTCTAGTGGGACTTCTGGGGTTCCAGCGGGGACTCTTATTTTGTGGACTATGAAGGGGGGAACTCTCATTACTATAAGCACCATATTCAAAATGTCCACCTGGAGGAAGAAGCGCTGGCATGTCTAATGCCAGCATCTCCGCTGCAGAGCAGCCCTGACATGTTTTAGGCATCAGGTAGAAAGGACGCAACTCAGGGACATTAGAGATTCGTTGCGGACTCCTTACAGGACTCGCAAATGGGCTATTTGGAGCACTTCTAGGAATATTAAGTCTCATATTTTCACAAGAACAATCCAGAGTACTGAGTTCTGGAAGCACCATATTAGACGGCTTTGTCTCTAGATGGTCTACCGTCCTCCTCATGTCCCTGCCACCAAATCCACTGCCATACAATATGTCTTTTAGTAAAAGTACAGAACCAAGGAAGCTCAATTCACCCACAGAACATTATCTTCATGTATTGGGGAAGAGAATTTGTCACTGTTACCCGCAAGTTAGGGTTGCAATCAATGTTTTGCACGATAGCATTTGAGTGATTCCCATCACTTAGCAGAACTATGGATCACTTATATTTGGAAGTATCTTATAATTTTTTCCGTCATATTTGAGGCATAATTCTACGAATCAACACAAAATTAAATAATTCCAATAAGATTGATGCAAGAAAAAGTGCATACCTTGAGGTCGGAGAAATTGTAGGAGAGACAACCTCTCCTGCGCCATCAGCTCTATCTCTTTCTCGATCTACGTCTATAGGAGACGGCAGCCGAGAATCACCATCCCCCAAGACCGAATTCTCCGGCACAGGCAACGGAAGCGGAAGAGGAAGCGGCAGAGGGACCGAAGTAGACGTTTTCAATGACCCCGGCAGGGCGGAGCTACTCACACATCGTGACATCAGCGCCATATCCGCCGAGTCGGCGGACAATCTGGGACCCGCCACATCCTGGTCGGTCAAATGTCTTAGCTTCCTCTGACGCGTGAGCTTAGCGCCGCCACCAAAACTCACAACTCCAATATTGCCCTTCTTACGATTGGTAAGTTTCTTGGTGGGCGACGTAGCATCGTCCGGGACAACAGCGGCGGCGGAAGAAGAGGAGTAGGAAGAAGATGAAGTCAATGGTCTATTAGGGGACGAAGTAGAAGAAGTAGAATAAGAAGAAGAAGAAGTCGACGAAAAGGTGATGTTATGAAGCCAACGCATGACGTGAATTGCATACAAAGACCATATTTTTACGCATCTACAGAATTAGTGTTATCAATGTAGTCCCTGCTTCTTTACGGTTAAAACATAAGGAACAACCTAGTCGTACCAGAAATGGGAAACCCATGTGGAGCTGGAGGAGGGGAAAACGTAAGTGTCGATGGAGGTGGAAGTGGAGGGTTGGCGGAGGCTTAGTGTGCACGCGGTTTACAGAGGGACATCTTGCGTCGGCAATTAGGACGTCAAGGTTGTTGTTCCGAAAATGAAACTAAAAGTCAACGGCTTTCTCTTTCTATAGCTCTAAAGAACAACGACAAGATGAGGGAGGGAGGGAGAGAAATGAAAGGAAGTGTGTCTGAATTGGGTTGGGAACTGTTTTTTCGAATTTCCGTTGTAAATCTATTTTATACGGTGTAGTAGTTCTTACTCTTTCAGGAATATATCAGATTTTTGCAATTAATTTAGTAAAAAGAAAATCAGTTTTCTTCCAAATGACTAAACAAAACTTAACAACTAACAAATACATGTAAAATTTACTATTTTAATTAAAATGTATATGTTAATTAGTCGAGGGATTGGATGTTGTGACTAAGAATAGAATAATACGAATTAATTAAAAAGAAACATCAAATATACGTAATGCATTGCCACATCACCTCGTTCTGGGGCCTTTTTCACAACTGCGATAGATTCAGAGAAAGGTGCATGGACCTCCAAAGTTGTCTACATTTTTGGGTAAGTCTTTTTTATTTTTTACAAGTTTTAGAAAAATGAAATAAGATAAGAACAAGTCAAGAATGAGATAGGTTCCCCAAGACTCGTATAGTCTTATTCAAACAAAAATAAGAAGGGGTTGAACTTGAAAGTTGAGAAAGAAAAAAAATGAATAGAAAAGGTTCAACTTCTGCTTTGAGGAAGTCAAAAAAAGAATAAAAGTACAAGCACAACTACATAGAATACAATAAATATAATATTTGGACACTAAACCCTTATTAATAGAGGCTTAACCAAAACCCAGCCCCACCCCGTTTGGATATAAAAAGAAGGGCACGAGCTTGGAGGATTGACTGGGCCTTGAGGACTATCGGTAACAATGTGTTTTCCCTTTCCTTTCCAGGCAGTCAAACGATATGTTGTAATAGAATACTACCACCCAATTCAACCCAAGTTTAACGGTGGGGCAGTGCTGTTATTTTGAACAAAGAACAAATACATGTAAATTAAGTATAAATTGTTCTATTAAAATATTCATTTGGTATCTAAAATGGAGTTTTGTTAAATTTATTATTATTAATCAAATATTTAAATTGGCAATCTTTTTGAATGAGTTGATAAGGCAAAAATTAAGAACAGTGGAGTGGACACATTGCAAAGTGACCCCTCCGCGTACGCCTTCACTGTTGACATTGTAGGACAACAAAGTCATTTGCCATTGCCAAGAACTTGTCGAGCATGGCTGCAAGAGAAAACGAAAGTCCAACCCCAAAGGTTACGTCTAAGGTGAAGTACGCCCCACCTTGGCAACATAAGCGTGCAGTTCTTTTAACAGTTCAAGTAATACAGAACTGCATTTCTTAACCATATTCATAAATTAGCTTAAGCTTTTGAAGGATAATGTCTGCATGATTAGAAAGTCTCTATAAACTATAATCATAGTCGTTGGAAGATGCGTGTGGAAGTCTACGTCAGAAGAACGGTGAGCTTAAAAGCTGTGTCTTTAATTTGGTCTTAGGTTCAACGATTTTAAGATCCATTGACTTGATCAAGGTTCAACCAAGCAAACTCTTGACAAACACCAAGGTTTTCCATAATTATAGTCCACTAATTCCAGACACTCTTAAAAAGTAATTTACAACTCAACCGATCACCTCAAACCGCAAGTTTGGTAGGATTTTCCCAGGAGAGTATTGATATCCACTTCCATTGTCAACTTCTTTGAAATAACTGATTAAGACAATACAAGTAAAAGGGGCGAAGACAAAACAGTAACAGCAAAAGGCAGGCATGTTCTTGCTCTAGAAGCCAGCCAGCATGATGTTTCAAGCATTGTGTTTCAGCTCTTCAGAAGCTGGCTAGACGTCAGACTTGACTACATGAGATACTTGAAGCCATAACTTCTCTGCACGATTACAGATAGGTTCCATTTACTTGAATGTTTCCTTTCGAGCATTTGACTGGCTAACTATTGCCAATACAGCACACTACCACTTGGTATTTACAGGTTTAAAATCCTACATTTGAAATAAGGTATAACCTCAGAATTAAAAGACGATAAGAGCTAGGAAAATATTTCATAACAGAACCACAATTTATTAGAAGTTTCTCCAAAACGATCCACTACTGGAAGGAAAAACGAATAACACTGCTGGTGGAGATCCATGCATAACTGCGCATATTTAATAATTATGGACTGATCGTTTTAATACCAAGATATTTCTTCCACTACAACGGCCTATCAGATCTGATAGGCCAAAACCATCGAGCTACATGCATCCAAGCCCAGTCGCTTTAGATCTATCCATGTCCTAATCCATTTGTTGCAACTCAAAGCATCATATAAAAACCACAATAATTGGTAAAGCAGCAGATTTATTCTTTAAATGCTTCTTCCCTTCAGTTAGATTGATCACAACCACAAAGAATTTCCACATACAATCCAATGTCTATACCACCATAGGCTCTGAGGTCCCCAAATTTGTGGGAACAATCTTACACAAAGGATGGTTATCAATTTTAGTCAGAAGTTTCAATGATGAATCAACCTCGACATCATGAAGAAATACTCTATCTCCAATGTCCAAATTGCTCACGTCCACCTCAATCTTTGGGGGAATTTTTTCAGCAGGACAGAGAAATTTAAGAGATGTTCTAATCTTGTTCAAATGCCCTCCTGTTTCATAATGAAATTGATTATGAATTTAACATAAGGAAATACCAACTACAGTTGGTTGAGCTTCAATGACAATTTCAGCAATTTAAATATAAGTTAAAAAACCCTCCCACTTAACCTATAAACATATGCAACATGAAGAATCCAATTTTGTTCAATAATTTTCTAACTGTTCATTGAAGGCAATTCCACAAACAATGTACAGGAAAGACAACAGCCCATTTCACATAGAAGTTACACTGTACGATAATTCCATACTGTGAATTTGGTATCATAATGGCTTATGTTGCAAAATTTCTCAATTATTGGATTGAAAATCACAAGTTGTTCCTACTAGAGAGCATCACACACTGCAACAATACCCGTACAAACACCCAAACATGAAATGCTTGAGTTCTATTTAGAAGGAAACTGTAAATGCTGTATTGTAGCATCCAAATTAGGAAGCCATTATTAAGATGGTGGTCATTTCTTTTCATGTTGTGATCACATTGATGGTTCCTTAGCCATACTAAGGGTATAATTTTGATATTACCTGTTTCCCAAGAAATTTACAATTGGGTTTACTAGGTCTCAGTTCGCATTTTATTAGATCTATCCTTGTCCTTATATCTAGATTTCTAATTAGTTATTTGCAAGCTTGTGACCCTCAAGGCAGTCAATTGGCTTGTGTGTAAAGTTCATTTCCCTTTTTCTTCATCCTCTCTCCTCGTCTAAAGTCTGCCTCTTATTAATCGTGTCAATATCCACAATATCAAAGCTCCAAAGTTCCAGTACTGTTCTATCGATCTAGGGTTCTATAATTCTTCCATTATGACTACTAGATTACGAAGTAAACTTCAGCGGGAGTAAAAAGCTCCATAATTATCTTTTGACTTAAAAAACATAAAGCTAACTTTGAGCACCAACCACTAGCAGACACATGTTAAAAGATGATACGAAAAGCGTGTAAATCACCTTTCTTGAGGCCAGGACAATCCTCTTCTCCTCTGAAAACAACAGGCACGTCCACTTTCAGCTCTGTTCCATCTTCAGCCCAAACAAACACCAAGTTCAGTACCTTCCCACTCTCCTCATCCCTATGTACCTATAACACAAATTCAAAAACCACAAAATCAACAAAATTCCCTCAACAGGCAACTAATTTGATTACAAAAACGAACATTACAAACGATTTACCTTAATGGGTAAGACTTTTCCGGATTCAAGAACCACCGACGACCCAGACCCGGCACGGATCTGAAGAGCAAAGGTTGTGGAGCAAAAGAACGGAACTTTAACAGATTTAAGAATGGAATGAATCTGCTTTCTTTCAGTGGTCAGAAGGCGTTTTCTCGAGATGATACCGGAGCGAGAATCTGGTTCCTTTTCGAGGAGGCTCTGGTTAAAAACCACAGCCGGAATTCTACCTTGTGCCCTCTCTCGAGATGAGACTCTACTCCCTGAGCACTCTCGTGGGATAGCTTGAATCGTATGGTATTGATGAGACGTTGATTGTACTGAGGACGGCGGCTGTGATAGTTGGGACTGAACCGCCGTTCTGAGGCCTCGCCACCACCTGCCCATGACGATATTGGGTAGCGAAAATCGTGGCCTAGTGGCAGCTGATCAAAGGGTTTTTATGTTATGTGAATTTGGGGGTTTAAGGATGGTACGTTAGAGATGAACTTTTACGCTTCTTGTAAGATTATGAGCCCAAGAGGTTATGGAAACTTTGAGGCAATTATTGTGGGCTTAAATTATAGGCCGTGGTCTTTGCGAACTATGAGCTATTTCTTTGTCTGTTCATTTAGGGCAGATTAACCAATTTGGAGGCAACAAGAAATGATCTTCAAGGCAAAAAAGCAATTTTTGGTATGGAACTTGTTTTCATTTTAAGAAGGAAGAACAAGTAAATGTTATTTCTTCTAACTGTTTATAGTACAAGTCAGTGACCAAGTATATTTTATTAGTCACATGCATAATATTAATATCATGCTTTAGTAAGATCATTCATTACTAAGATTGCAAATTGAATCAATTGATTGAGGGAATTGTTATGCATTGAAACTTATAGTATAAATATAGTGTACATTTGACTGATTAAGCTCCCAAATTAAAGAGTATACAATATAAATTCTTATTTACACTACTTTCAGAATAAGAATGATGGTACAAATAAGAAAGTATATCAATAAGGTTAGTGAAAATTAACCATCTATATTTAGAAAGATTTGGTTGTAGAATTTTTTAACATTTCTCAAGTTTAGAATGTATATTGATGATTCTTAACTTGCTAAGTAGAGTTGAGAAACGCTGAGAACTTAATGACTTTATGAAAATGTCAGTTAGTTGATTTAATGTGGGTACATGAACCATTTTGATCATTTCTTATTAAACCTTTTATCATATAAGATGACAAAAATCTCTATATATTTTGTATGTTCATAGTAGATCGACTTAAAGCAATGTAGAGCGTACCTTGATTCTCACATTATAGGTTTTATGAAATGAGAATGTAAAATGCCCAAATCTTCTAAAATTGTTTTCAACCATATAGCTTCACAACAATTGTTGGTCATTCATCGATATTTAACTTCTACACTAGACTACAATACTATTTTTTATTTCTTATCCTTCCAAGAAAAATAATAAACCACCAAGAAATATACAATATCGAATAATTGACCATCCAGGGTTGTGACATCTAGCCTAATTAAGATCACAAAATGCATTTAGTTGAATTGAACTTATTGAAAGAAAGAATATTCCTTATCCCGACATTTGTTTCACTTATTATAGGACTCAATGGGTTACTTCCAAATGTGAAACTTGTGACTTGTCCATGAATTAACTCGGAACACCACCTAATAAATTTTTTATATGAAGATGGATCCTCAATGTAATTGTCCTCATATTTGCTAAGTGACAAGTTTTGTTCCATAGGAAATAAGGTTGGTTTTGCTCCAGAGATATCTATATCTTCAAGGATTTCAAGTGCACATTTTCATTGTGATAGTGCAATTCCTTTATTGAGCCGTATCACCTTTATATCTAGAAAATACTTCAAATTGTCCTAATTCCTAACTTCAATTGGTTTTTAAGAATAATTTGGTGTGTTTAATATCTATAGATCATTTCCTGCTAAGATAACAACATCCACATAAATGAAGAGAATAGAGAGTTTGTCATTTTGAGATCGGACAAACAGAGAATAATTTGACTTGGATTGTTTAAAGTTAACTCTCTTGAGGGTAAAAGAGAGCTTGATAAACCATTGATGCGAAGTTCGCTTATGGTCATATATTGACTTGTGGAGCTTGCATACATGAGTCTCCTCCTTTCATTTGAAACCAAGTGGTAAACTCACATATACATATCTTTATCAAGTTGTCCATACAAAAAGGCATTGACCTTATTTGACAAATAGCTGATTGTATTAGTTGTTAGCTAATAACTGATTTTATCAGCTGATTTGACCAGTAAATTGCATTAGCTGTTTATTAGATATGTTTAGTAAAATTAGTTGTTTATGTGTAAAATAACTTATGAGGACATGATTTTAAAAAAATTATAAAGATGTGAATATTATATATCTTAGTATTTTGTTGGATGTTCTTAGTAAAGAATAATAAATTATTTAATGAATTAATAAATTAGAGTTAAATAAAATTTTTAATCTAATCAAAATTTAATATATTTTTGTTTATAATTTATAATCGTTAGAAAATAAACGTGTGGAAAATCTTCAAATTGCTACATTTTGCACTTGTAAGTCGTAAAAAGGGTTTAAATTTCAACCCTCGGGTCCACTTTTACGAAAAAATATGACTCATTTTTAATATTTATAAAGAACAAAATGAAGTAAAATAGGACGTACTTTTAACCCTTATAAAAAACAAAATAAGATAAAATATAGTCTACTCTTAATTCTCGTAAAGATAATTTTTTTATGCGTAACGAAAGTTTTTGTTAAGAATCTTTCATTTTATTTCCAAAATATAGGATCTAATGGATTGGATTTAGAATTGAGCCAACACATGAGGTTTATCTCCTGCATTGCATTTTAGTAATGTATGTATCTTCTTTTATTTAAAAGATACTAATTATATTTTTGTGGCTTTGTCAAATTTACTAAAATTCTTTATGATTTAAAATTTTTGTAAAAATTTCTTCTACTTTGAAATAAATCTCTATGTTAAATTTTATTATTAATTTTCACGTACTATACATTTTTAAGATACATAACATTATCTATAGTGATTATTAGTAATACATTCATTAGTTTAACATGATAGTAATTTAAGCATTTTATTAATTTTTATTATATTATTAATAAAATGAATTATCATTTAATATTAAAATTTTTTTGTACCTTTTGATATAAGTAATAAGATATTATAAAATTTTACAATTTTATTTATTGATATAAAAATCAACCAAATTAGCAAGATGACATAAAACAATAATAACTAATACATTAAATATCCTTTGTGGCTTAAAAAGAGAAATACAGATGTGATATTGAGGTGCTGTTTATTTAAAGGCATTGAAGAGAGGATGAATAGAAATGTGAATGTTACAATTAAGCATAAATAATATTGCAACAAGTAAGCTAGGAACTCAAGTGCCTGCCAACTTATGAGAGATTGGGATAAGCTACAATGAAATTGCAACAATCTAAGTAGCATTAAGCAAACCAGCCCATGCACGTGTTCCCAGCAACTTTATGTTACCTTTTCTAAACTTTCATCCCTGTCAACCAAAGTTGATGGTCTCACCCTTCCTCAATAAACTTGAACCCGCAAGTTAACAAAAGCCATATGGCCATGATTTTGAAAAAGAAAAAGTACAAACTGGGACCGCGCCAGAATTAAAAACTCACTGGAACAATTTCCCAGGAGAAAAGACCAGCATTTGGAGCAGCAATTCCACGTTCAAAGCTCCTAATAGCATATGAATCCTGCAATACCATCGTAATTTGATGAGCATTTTAAATTCTGTGTTTAGAACATATAGTGATAAACTAAATAGTTTCAAAATATTCTAATAAGGAAGAAGATATCAGATAAGGAAAAGGATTAAAGCAGAATCCATTTGATTGCTAAAGACAAACTGTTCACAAAGTTTTATTGATATGTGAATGCAAACTTGCTCTTGTCTGGTTATGGAATACTGATCGGCGCAAATTTCTGCACAAATTCCCATTCCAAAATCATCATACACATCCCACAGACCATCTTTGAGCATGCCATCAATAATAGTGTCATGTCCTAATCGAGAACCCTTTCTGTGTAAAAAAAATAAAGGTAGGAATGGATCACAAAGAAATATCACTGCCAAACCCATCCATCTGGAAAGTAACAAATGGGTCCAAACAAAAACACAGAACAATGTTGAGCTACGAAAAGGAAAAACAGATCTATATGCAACACATAAACTGGTTTAGCCATAGATAAAGCACCAAAAGAAAGGAAATGTCACGCAAGAATAGAGGTGTGAATCACATATGAAAAATGTAAAGGATAGATTTGAACCAAATGAATTGCAAAGATGGACAATGAAATACCCAAGATGGTGATTAACAATGACACAGGGGGCAAAAATTACACCCAGAAGAAGAAGAGAAGACTCAATACAGGACAGAAAACACTTGAAATCATACAGCCTGACATCTACCTCAAACAAAACTAAACAGAAAACATTGGGAACGGAGTTTATTTGGTATCACAAGTCTCTAAACACAGGGAATCCAACTGACCTATTCCTTAGAACACCAGTGACCAAATTATCACCAATGATCTAGTTCACCTATCATGTCTTCAGGAGTCCTCAATGATTATACACAGAAACACTATTTTACCATCACATGACTTTATAGAAGTGAAGAAATGCAAACCTTGCTACAACAATATACTTTGGCGCATTAGACATGCTTTCCATCCCACCAGCAACAACTACAACAAACACCATTTTTCTGAAAATCTAAACTTTCACCGAAAGGGGATTAAATTTCCTTGCTCCGATGGATGAGAATTACAACTAAAGAAGACAACTCCAAATCTTAATTATAATGCTAATATCTAAATGAAACCCAGAAAATGGTAAAAGCAAGGCTCAACTAACAGATTATACACAAAGCAATGACAGTAAACCTAAATAATTACACAAGGAAATCAATATACTAAATCCAGAAACTCAAAGATTAAGCACCTAGATCAAAGCCCATAGTTACTTCTTTTGACCACAGCATCAGCAGGAAGACAAAATCCAATTACAAGCCAAGTCTCTTATTTGCAGGAGACTCAGATCGCATAAACATAAAATTACTTAAGACAAGTTTTCCCATAGGAAACGTAGTAACACCCAGATCACGATCCATAGAAGAAAGCCAAAAACAGCAAAGATCACAAAGTGTCCATATCACAAGTTGCAAAGGAACTCCAAGAAAAGACTCAAGCTTTAGAAAAATCAACGAAAACCCATAACTAAGACGCCAGTAAAAATGTGGAAACAAAACAGAGAAGCAAAGGAAAACAAACCTTTCTTGGCTAGCAGTGTCCCAAATCTGGGCCTTGATAACCTTGCCATCCACATTCAAGCTGCGAGTAGCAAACTCGACTCCAATAGTGGATTTGGACTCCAAACTGAACTCGTTGCTGGTAAACCTGGAGAGAAGATTGGACTTGCCCACACCAGAGTCACTGATTAGCACTACCTTGAAAAGATAATCATAATCGTCCTCAGCTCTGTAACCAGCCATGGCTTTTTGTCCCCCCTGTTTTTTTCTTGTATTTTTTCAAAGAAGACTACAAAGCTTCTCTCCATTTGGTCTACTTTCCTTCGTTGATGCGTGGGAGTGAACAAATAAAGCACCAGATGGCGTGAGGGTGAGACGGTGAGAGAAAACGAGAGTAAGGAAAGAGTGAAGAAGACTCCGGAGACAACGAGGAGTGAGACGGTGAGACAGTAAAATACAACGTGGGCAAAATGGAGATTAAGAAAAATATATCAGCTGATTGGGGTGAAATACTTCCATAGAGGAGCTGGTTTAAAATTAACTGGTTGAGTTCAATCAGCTAACTCAACCAGTTCTTTATCAAACAACTCTAATAGCTTTTTCATGAAGTCAATAAGTTGAAATTAGTTAAATAATCAAAAAATAGCTTATCAGTTCTTTACCAAATGCAGCCACAGATATATGTGATAAATGAAGATATGACACATCACATATGTTCTTTGCTATGCCCTTACACTTTCTTCATGATTTATCCCTCTAACTTTGCTACATTACAATTGATCTTCATCCACAAAATGAAAGTTAGCCAAGTTCTAAGTCAATTCGCATACGGTCTGATCGATGCATACTTATGGTCTAGTTCGCTCGTCCATAATCCATTATCTAAGCATAAAATCATCCTTAGTCCAATCAAGAATGTCTAAGACAAGTCTAACTCACCTAAGTCAAGCCAATCAATTACTTACAATCTATAAAAGCTAAAAAAAGCTTGAACCATGCTTGATCCTACCTAGTTAAGTCACCTTGCTTCCTTTGTCAAGCCTAATCCTTGCTAGACATTGGCCAAGGCTCTCTAATGGCTAGCAAAATGGTCTTGCAAATGTTAATGGCTAAAAAACCACCACAACTAAACGAATCTAATGCCCTCATTGAAACAAATGGAAGGTAATCATTTATCTATTTTTTAAATTGCCACAAGGTTGTGTCTTTCTTTCAGATAGCTTCCAAAATTGGTTTGTTCTTCCATTGAATTAAGAATTTTGTTCTTTAATTATTCTTGTTTTGCCTTATTGTTTGATGATCGAAAATCTTCTTAATTTGGTCCTTGAAATGTTTCCTTACAGTAGTTTACTTAACTCCTACTCGGATCAGTTGCATCTTCATGATACAGTTTAAGAAAACTAACATGAAAAGTTAGATGTACCGTGAATCATTCGGTAACTTTAGTTGATATGCCACATTTTTAACCTTTCCAATAATTTCAAATAACCTATTATAATTTGGCATTAAGCTTTAATGCACCTTCTTACTACTAATTTTCTTCCAAATATGAGAAGGAAGTTTAAGAAGTACCTTATACCTGATTTTGAATTCAAGAGGCCTACTTCATTGATATGCATATTTCTTCATCCGTTTGAAAGCTTTGCGAAGAATATCTCTTACTTCATCTAACAACTCCTAAGTTATAAGACATTTTCCTCTTGACTTTTATTATGCTACCTCAAAAGGAGTAAGGGGTTATTATCTCAAGATAAGCCTAAAAGGATTCTTCTTTGTAATTAGGGATCTATGCAAGTTATAACAAAATTGTGCATTATTAAATAGCCTTAACTAATTATATTGACTTGCACTTATATAGTGCTGCAAGCACTCCTCCAATAAGCCATTAATCCTCTTCATTTGGCCATTTTTTTGTAGGAGATTTACAGTAAGAAAAAATAATTCACACCCAATTGTGTTGAACTGAGATCTCCAAAATTGGCATATAAATTAGGCGTCTTAGTCATTTATAGTATTTGTCAGAACTCCAAACTGGATATCAGATGTACCTAATTCTTGGTTGATGTTTGCTCAATTATGTTTATATTTCTCTCCACCCATTATAACCTATTTTAAATCATGTTTTCTCTCAAACCAGAATAATCTAGAGGCAACCCGGTGTATGTATGATCTGATTAGCAATTGACATAACCCAAAAAAAAAGTCCTCATGTAATAAACTTCAATTGTAAGAGTAAAGAAACCATTAAGCAATAGCAAAGACAAAAACACTCTTCGCATTCCCTTAACCATGTAACTGCTTCACTTTAATAGCTCAATCCCCTAACATCTTTCCACTATAACAATCACACTCATTAGATCCTGATTCACTTACAAGTAAACCAAAATATCCTTAACAAAGACAAAATATCCTCAACAAAGATTGGTGATAATAACTAAATTAGGTACCATATAATTCGAAACCTCTTATTATAAAGACCTATATATTAAAAAGATTCAAATATACAAAAGTTTTACAAAAAGGATGGTAATAAAGAGGGGAATGAAGCAAAAGAAAGTTGATTTGATTATAAAGGTAAGCTTTATAGGTCTATCATATAATTTGTGTAAAATTTAGACAAAGGGGGAAAAAAAAGGATAAAGAGAGAGATAGAAAATGGCAGGAATAAGCATATATATGTATATTTATATTTATATATGTATATACATACATATATATATATATATGTATATATGTATATATAAATTTAGACAAAGGGGAAAAAAAGGATAAAGATGTGTGTGTGTGTGTGTGTGTGTGTGTGTGTATAAAGAGAGAGAGAGAAAATGGCAGGAATAAGCATATATATATATATATATATATATATGCTTATTCCTGCCATTTTCTCTCTCTCTCTTTATACACACACACACACACACACACACACACACATCTTTATCCTTTTTTTCCCCTTTGTCTAAATTTATATATACATATATACATATATATATATATATGTATGTATATACATATATAAATATAAATATACATATATATGCTTATTCCTGCCATTTTCTATCTCTCTCTTTATCCTTTTTTTTCCCCCTTTGTCTAAATTTTACACAAATTATATGATAGACCTATAAAGCTTACCTTTATAATCAAATCAACTTTCTTTTGCTTCATTCCCCTCTTTATTACCATCCTTTTTGTAAAACTTTTGTATATTTGAATCTTTTTAATATATAGGTCTTTATAATAAGAGGTTTCGAATTATATGGTACCTAATTTAGTTATTATCACCAATCTTTGTTGAGGATATTTTGTCTTTGTTAAGGATATTTTGGTTTACTTGTAAGTGAATCAGGATCTAATGAGTGTGATTGTTATAGTGGAAAGATGTTAGGGGATTGAGCTATTAAAGTGAAGCAGTTACATGGTTAAGGGAATGCGAAGAGTGTTTTTGTCTTTGCTATTGCTTAATGGTTTCTTTACTCTTACAATTGAAGTTTATTACATGAGGACTTTTTTTTTGGGTTATGTCAATTGCTAATCAGATCATACATACACCGGGTTGCCTCTAGATTATTCTGGTTTGAGAGAAAACATGATTTAAAATAGGTTATAATGGGTGGAGAGAAATATAAACATAATTGAGCAAACATCAACCAAGAATTAGGTACATCTGATATCCAGTTTGGAGTTCTGACAAATACTATAAATGACTAAGACGCCTAATTTATATGCCAATTTTGGAGATCTCAGTTCAACACAATTGGGTGTGAATTATTTTTTCTTACTGTAAATCTCCTACAAAAAAATGGCCAAATGAAGAGGATTAATGGCTTATTGGAGGAGTGCTTGCAGCACTATATAAGTGCAAGTCAATATAATTAGTTAAGGCTATTTAATAATGCACAATTTTGTTATAACTTGCATAGATCCCTAATTACAAAGAAGAATCCTTTTAGGCTTATCTTGAGATAATAACCCCTTACTCCTTTTGAGGTAGCATAATAAAAGTCAAGAGGAAAATGTCTTATAACTTAGGAGTTGTTAGATGAAGTAAGAGATATTCTTCGCAAAGCTTTCAAACGGATGAAGAAAT
Source organism: Erythroxylum reticulatum (assembly GCA_025504915.1). NCBI lineage: Eukaryota > Viridiplantae > Streptophyta > Magnoliopsida > Malpighiales > Erythroxylaceae > Erythroxylum > Erythroxylum reticulatum. The sequence goes on along the minus strand of JANSVA010000218.1, from coordinate 6,473,677 downwards.
ATGCATATCAATGAAGTAGGCCTCTTGAATTCAAAATCAGGTATAAGGTACTTCTTAAACTTCCTTCTCATATTTGGAAGAAAATTAGTAGTAAGAAGGTGCATTAAAGCTTAATGCCAAATTATAATAGGTTATTTGAAATTATTGGAAAGGTTAAAAATGTGGCATATCAACTAAAGTTACCGAATGATTCACGGTACATCTAACTTTTCATGTTAGTTTTCTTAAACTGTATCATGAAGATGCAACTGATCCGAGTAGGAGTTAAGTAAACTACTGTAAGGAAACATTTCAAGGACCAAATTAAGAAGATTTTCGATCATCAAACAATAAGGCAAAACAAGAATAATTAAAGAACAAAATTCTTAATTCAATGGAAGAACAAACCAATTTTGGAAGCTATCTGAAAGAAAGACACAACCTTGTGGCAATTTAAAAAATAGATAAATGATTACCTTCCATTTGTTTCAATGAGGGCATTAGATTCGTTTAGTTGTGGTGGTTTTTTAGCCATTAACATTTGCAAGACCATTTTGCTAGCCATTAGAGAGCCTTGGCCAATGTCTAGCAAGGATTAGGCTTGACAAAGGAAGCAAGGTGACTTAACTAGGTAGGATCAAGCATGGTTCAAGCTTTTTTTAGCTTTTATAGATTGTAAGTAATTGATTGGCTTGACTTAGGTGAGTTAGACTTGTCTTAGACATTCTTGATTGGACTAAGGATGATTTTATGCTTAGATAATGGATTATGGACGAGCGAACTAGACCATAAGTATGCATCGATCAGACCGTATGCGAATTGACTTAGAACTTGGCTAACTTTCATTTTGTGGATGAAGATCAATTGTAATGTAGCAAAGTTAGAGGGATAAATCATGAAGAAAGTGTAAGGGCATAGCAAAGAACATATGTGATGTGTCATATCTTCATTTATCACATATATCTGTGGCTGCATTTGGTAAAGAACTGATAAGCTATTTTTTGATTATTTAACTAATTTCAACTTATTGACTTCATGAAAAAGCTATTAGAGTTGTTTGATAAAGAACTGGTTGAGTTAGCTGATTGAACTCAACCAGTTAATTTTAAACCAGCTCCTCTATGGAAGTATTTCACCCCAATCAGCTGATATATTTTTCTTAATCTCCATTTTGCCCACGTTGTATTTTACTGTCTCACCGTCTCACTCCTCGTTGTCTCCGGAGTCTTCTTCACTCTTTCCTTACTCTCGTTTTCTCTCACCGTCTCACCCTCACGCCATCTGGTGCTTTATTTGTTCACTCCCACGCATCAACGAAGGAAAGTAGACCAAATGGAGAGAAGCTTTGTAGTCTTCTTTGAAAAAATACAAGAAAAAAACAGGGGGGACAAAAAGCCATGGCTGGTTACAGAGCTGAGGACGATTATGATTATCTTTTCAAGGTAGTGCTAATCAGTGACTCTGGTGTGGGCAAGTCCAATCTTCTCTCCAGGTTTACCAGCAACGAGTTCAGTTTGGAGTCCAAATCCACTATTGGAGTCGAGTTTGCTACTCGCAGCTTGAATGTGGATGGCAAGGTTATCAAGGCCCAGATTTGGGACACTGCTAGCCAAGAAAGGTTTGTTTTCCTTTGCTTCTCTGTTTTGTTTCCACATTTTTACTGGCGTCTTAGTTATGGGTTTTCGTTGATTTTTCTAAAGCTTGAGTCTTTTCTTGGAGTTCCTTTGCAACTTGTGATATGGACACTTTGTGATCTTTGCTGTTTTTGGCTTTCTTCTATGGATCGTGATCTGGGTGTTACTACGTTTCCTATGGGAAAACTTGTCTTAAGTAATTTTATGTTTATGCGATCTGAGTCTCCTGCAAATAAGAGACTTGGCTTGTAATTGGATTTTGTCTTCCTGCTGATGCTGTGGTCAAAAGAAGTAACTATGGGCTTTGATCTAGGTGCTTAATCTTTGAGTTTCTGGATTTAGTATATTGATTTCCTTGTGTAATTATTTAGGTTTACTGTCATTGCTTTGTGTATAATCTGTTAGTTGAGCCTTGCTTTTACCATTTTCTGGGTTTCATTTAGATATTAGCATTATAATTAAGATTTGGAGTTGTCTTCTTTAGTTGTAATTCTCATCCATCGGAGCAAGGAAATTTAATCCCCTTTCGGTGAAAGTTTAGATTTTCAGAAAAATGGTGTTTGTTGTAGTTGTTGCTGGTGGGATGGAAAGCATGTCTAATGCGCCAAAGTATATTGTTGTAGCAAGGTTTGCATTTCTTCACTTCTATAAAGTCATGTGATGGTAAAATAGTGTTTCTGTGTATAATCATTGAGGACTCCTGAAGACATGATAGGTGAACTAGATCATTGGTGATAATTTGGTCACTGGTGTTCTAAGGAATAGGTCAGTTGGATTCCCTGTGTTTAGAGACTTGTGATACCAAATAAACTCCGTTCCCAATGTTTTCTGTTTAGTTTTGTTTGAGGTAGATGTCAGGCTGTATGATTTCAAGTGTTTTCTGTCCTGTATTGAGTCTTCTCTTCTTCTTCTGGGTGTAATTTTTGCCCCCTGTGTCATTGTTAATCACCATCTTGGGTATTTCATTGTCCATCTTTGCAATTCATTTGGTTCAAATCTATCCTTTACATTTTTCATATGTGATTCACACCTCTATTCTTGCGTGACATTTCCTTTCTTTTGGTGCTTTATCTATGGCTAAACCAGTTTATGTGTTGCATATAGATCTGTTTTTCCTTTTCGTAGCTCAACATTGTTCTGTGTTTTTGTTTGGACCCATTTGTTACTTTCCAGATGGATGGGTTTGGCAGTGATATTTCTTTGTGATCCATTCCTACCTTTATTTTTTTTACACAGAAAGGGTTCTCGATTAGGACATGACACTATTATTGATGGCATGCTCAAAGATGGTCTGTGGGATGTGTATGATGATTTTGGAATGGGAATTTGTGCAGAAATTTGCGCCGATCAGTATTCCATAACCAGACAAGAGCAAGTTTGCATTCACATATCAATAAAACTTTGTGAACAGTTTGTCTTTAGCAATCAAATGGATTCTGCTTTAATCCTTTTCCTTATCTGATATCTTCTTCCTTATTAGAATATTTTGAAACTATTTAGTTTATCACTATATGTTCTAAACACAGAATTTAAAATGCTCATCAAATTACGATGGTATTGCAGGATTCATATGCTATTAGGAGCTTTGAACGTGGAATTGCTGCTCCAAATGCTGGTCTTTTCTCCTGGGAAATTGTTCCAGTGAGTTTTTAATTCTGGCGCGGTCCCAGTTTGTACTTTTTCTTTTTCAAAATCATGGCCATATGGCTTTTGTTAACTTGCGGGTTCAAGTTTATTGAGGAAGGGTGAGACCATCAACTTTGGTTGACAGGGATGAAAGTTTAGAAAAGGTAACATAAAGTTGCTGGGAACACGTGCATGGGCTGGTTTGCTTAATGCTACTTAGATTGTTGCAATTTCATTGTAGCTTATCCCAATCTCTCATAAGTTGGCAGGCACTTGAGTTCCTAGCTTACTTGTTGCAATATTATTTATGCTTAATTGTAACATTCACATTTCTATTCATCCTCTCTTCAATGCCTTTAAATAAACAGCACCTCAATATCACATCTGTATTTCTCTTTTTAAGCCACAAAGGATATTTAATGTATTAGTTATTATTGTTTTATGTCATCTTGCTAATTTGGTTGATTTTTATATCAATAAATAAAATTGTAAAATTTTATAATATCTTATTACTTATATCAAAAGGTACAAAAAAATTTTAATATTAAATGATAATTCATTTTATTAATAATATAATAAAAATTAATAAAATGCTTAAATTACTATCATGTTAAACTAATGAATGTATTACTAATAATCACTATAGATAATGTTATGTATCTTAAAAATGTATAGTACGTGAAAATTAATAATAAAATTTAACATAGAGATTTATTTCAAAGTAGAAGAAATTTTTACAAAAATTTTAAATCATAAAGAATTTTAGTAAATTTGACAAAGCCACAAAAATATAATTAGTATCTTTTAAATAAAAGAAGATACATACATTACTAAAATGCAATGCAGGAGATAAACCTCATGTGTTGGCTCAATTCTAAATCCAATCCATTAGATCCTATATTTTGGAAATAAAATGAAAGATTCTTAACAAAAACTTTCGTTACGCATAAAAAAATTATCTTTACGAGAATTAAGAGTAGACTATATTTTATCTTATTTTGTTTTTTATAAGGGTTAAAAGTACGTCCTATTTTACTTCATTTTGTTCTTTATAAATATTAAAAATGAGTCATATTTTTTCGTAAAAGTGGACCCGAGGGTTGAAATTTAAACCCTTTTTACGACTTACAAGTGCAAAATGTAGCAATTTGAAGATTTTCCACACGTTTATTTTCTAACGATTATAAATTATAAACAAAAATATATTAAATTTTGATTAGATTAAAAATTTTATTTAACTCTAATTTATTAATTCATTAAATAATTTATTATTCTTTACTAAGAACATCCAACAAAATACTAAGATATATAATATTCACATCTTTATAATTTTTTTAAAATCATGTCCTCATAAGTTATTTTACACATAAACAACTAATTTTACTAAACATATCTAATAAACAGCTAATGCAATTTACTGGTCAAATCAGCTGATAAAATCAGTTATTAGCTAACAACTAATACAATCAGCTATTTGTCAAATAAGGTCAATGCCTTTTTGTATGGACAACTTGATAAAGATATGTATATGTGAGTTTACCACTTGGTTTCAAATGAAAGGAGGAGACTCATGTATGCAAGCTCCACAAGTCAATATATGACCATAAGCGAACTTCGCATCAATGGTTTATCAAGCTCTCTTTTACCCTCAAGAGAGTTAACTTTAAACAATCCAAGTCAAATTATTCTCTGTTTGTCCGATCTCAAAATGACAAACTCTCTATTCTCTTCATTTATGTGGATGTTGTTATCTTAGCAGGAAATGATCTATAGATATTAAACACACCAAATTATTCTTAAAAACCAATTGAAGTTAGGAATTAGGACAATTTGAAGTATTTTCTAGATATAAAGGTGATACGGCTCAATAAAGGAATTGCACTATCACAATGAAAATGTGCACTTGAAATCCTTGAAGATATAGATATCTCTGGAGCAAAACCAACCTTATTTCCTATGGAACAAAACTTGTCACTTAGCAAATATGAGGACAATTACATTGAGGATCCATCTTCATATAAAAAATTTATTAGGTGGTGTTCCGAGTTAATTCATGGACAAGTCACAAGTTTCACATTTGGAAGTAACCCATTGAGTCCTATAATAAGTGAAACAAATGTCGGGATAAGGAATATTCTTTCTTTCAATAAGTTCAATTCAACTAAATGCATTTTGTGATCTTAATTAGGCTAGATGTCACAACCCTGGATGGTCAATTATTCGATATTGTATATTTCTTGGTGGTTTATTATTTTTCTTGGAAGGATAAGAAATAAAAAATAGTATTGTAGTCTAGTGTAGAAGTTAAATATCGATGAATGACCAACAATTGTTGTGAAGCTATATGGTTGAAAACAATTTTAGAAGATTTGGGCATTTTACATTCTCATTTCATAAAACCTATAATGTGAGAATCAAGGTACGCTCTACATTGCTTTAAGTCGATCTACTATGAACATACAAAATATATAGAGATTTTTGTCATCTTATATGATAAAAGGTTTAATAAGAAATGATCAAAATGGTTCATGTACCCACATTAAATCAACTAACTGACATTTTCATAAAGTCATTAAGTTCTCAGCGTTTCTCAACTCTACTTAGCAAGTTAAGAATCATCAATATACATTCTAAACTTGAGAAATGTTAAAAAATTCTACAACCAAATCTTTCTAAATATAGATGGTTAATTTTCACTAACCTTATTGATATACTTTCTTATTTGTACCATCATTCTTATTCTGAAAGTAGTGTAAATAAGAATTTATATTGTATACTCTTTAATTTGGGAGCTTAATCAGTCAAATGTACACTATATTTATACTATAAGTTTCAATGCATAACAATTCCCTCAATCAATTGATTCAATTTGCAATCTTAGTAATGAATGATCTTACTAAAGCATGATATTAATATTATGCATGTGACTAATAAAATATACTTGGTCACTGACTTGTACTATAAACAGTTAGAAGAAATAACATTTACTTGTTCTTCCTTCTTAAAATGAAAACAAGTTCCATACCAAAAATTGCTTTTTTGCCTTGAAGATCATTTCTTGTTGCCTCCAAATTGGTTAATCTGCCCTAAATGAACAGACAAAGAAATAGCTCATAGTTCGCAAAGACCACGGCCTATAATTTAAGCCCACAATAATTGCCTCAAAGTTTCCATAACCTCTTGGGCTCATAATCTTACAAGAAGCGTAAAAGTTCATCTCTAACGTACCATCCTTAAACCCCCAAATTCACATAACATAAAAACCCTTTGATCAGCTGCCACTAGGCCACGATTTTCGCTACCCAATATCGTCATGGGCAGGTGGTGGCGAGGCCTCAGAACGGCGGTTCAGTCCCAACTATCACAGCCGCCGTCCTCAGTACAATCAACGTCTCATCAATACCATACGATTCAAGCTATCCCACGAGAGTGCTCAGGGAGTAGAGTCTCATCTCGAGAGAGGGCACAAGGTAGAATTCCGGCTGTGGTTTTTAACCAGAGCCTCCTCGAAAAGGAACCAGATTCTCGCTCCGGTATCATCTCGAGAAAACGCCTTCTGACCACTGAAAGAAAGCAGATTCATTCCATTCTTAAATCTGTTAAAGTTCCGTTCTTTTGCTCCACAACCTTTGCTCTTCAGATCCGTGCCGGGTCTGGGTCGTCGGTGGTTCTTGAATCCGGAAAAGTCTTACCCATTAAGGTAAATCGTTTGTAATGTTCGTTTTTGTAATCAAATTAGTTGCCTGTTGAGGGAATTTTGTTGATTTTGTGGTTTTTGAATTTGTGTTATAGGTACATAGGGATGAGGAGAGTGGGAAGGTACTGAACTTGGTGTTTGTTTGGGCTGAAGATGGAACAGAGCTGAAAGTGGACGTGCCTGTTGTTTTCAGAGGAGAAGAGGATTGTCCTGGCCTCAAGAAAGGTGATTTACACGCTTTTCGTATCATCTTTTAACATGTGTCTGCTAGTGGTTGGTGCTCAAAGTTAGCTTTATGTTTTTTAAGTCAAAAGATAATTATGGAGCTTTTTACTCCCGCTGAAGTTTACTTCGTAATCTAGTAGTCATAATGGAAGAATTATAGAACCCTAGATCGATAGAACAGTACTGGAACTTTGGAGCTTTGATATTGTGGATATTGACACGATTAATAAGAGGCAGACTTTAGACGAGGAGAGAGGATGAAGAAAAAGGGAAATGAACTTTACACACAAGCCAATTGACTGCCTTGAGGGTCACAAGCTTGCAAATAACTAATTAGAAATCTAGATATAAGGACAAGGATAGATCTAATAAAATGCGAACTGAGACCTAGTAAACCCAATTGTAAATTTCTTGGGAAACAGGTAATATCAAAATTATACCCTTAGTATGGCTAAGGAACCATCAATGTGATCACAACATGAAAAGAAATGACCACCATCTTAATAATGGCTTCCTAATTTGGATGCTACAATACAGCATTTACAGTTTCCTTCTAAATAGAACTCAAGCATTTCATGTTTGGGTGTTTGTACGGGTATTGTTGCAGTGTGTGATGCTCTCTAGTAGGAACAACTTGTGATTTTCAATCCAATAATTGAGAAATTTTGCAACATAAGCCATTATGATACCAAATTCACAGTATGGAATTATCGTACAGTGTAACTTCTATGTGAAATGGGCTGTTGTCTTTCCTGTACATTGTTTGTGGAATTGCCTTCAATGAACAGTTAGAAAATTATTGAACAAAATTGGATTCTTCATGTTGCATATGTTTATAGGTTAAGTGGGAGGGTTTTTTAACTTATATTTAAATTGCTGAAATTGTCATTGAAGCTCAACCAACTGTAGTTGGTATTTCCTTATGTTAAATTCATAATCAATTTCATTATGAAACAGGAGGGCATTTGAACAAGATTAGAACATCTCTTAAATTTCTCTGTCCTGCTGAAAAAATTCCCCCAAAGATTGAGGTGGACGTGAGCAATTTGGACATTGGAGATAGAGTATTTCTTCATGATGTCGAGGTTGATTCATCATTGAAACTTCTGACTAAAATTGATAACCATCCTTTGTGTAAGATTGTTCCCACAAATTTGGGGACCTCAGAGCCTATGGTGGTATAGACATTGGATTGTATGTGGAAATTCTTTGTGGTTGTGATCAATCTAACTGAAGGGAAGAAGCATTTAAAGAATAAATCTGCTGCTTTACCAATTATTGTGGTTTTTATATGATGCTTTGAGTTGCAACAAATGGATTAGGACATGGATAGATCTAAAGCGACTGGGCTTGGATGCATGTAGCTCGATGGTTTTGGCCTATCAGATCTGATAGGCCGTTGTAGTGGAAGAAATATCTTGGTATTAAAACGATCAGTCCATAATTATTAAATATGCGCAGTTATGCATGGATCTCCACCAGCAGTGTTATTCGTTTTTCCTTCCAGTAGTGGATCGTTTTGGAGAAACTTCTAATAAATTGTGGTTCTGTTATGAAATATTTTCCTAGCTCTTATCGTCTTTTAATTCTGAGGTTATACCTTATTTCAAATGTAGGATTTTAAACCTGTAAATACCAAGTGGTAGTGTGCTGTATTGGCAATAGTTAGCCAGTCAAATGCTCGAAAGGAAACATTCAAGTAAATGGAACCTATCTGTAATCGTGCAGAGAAGTTATGGCTTCAAGTATCTCATGTAGTCAAGTCTGACGTCTAGCCAGCTTCTGAAGAGCTGAAACACAATGCTTGAAACATCATGCTGGCTGGCTTCTAGAGCAAGAACATGCCTGCCTTTTGCTGTTACTGTTTTGTCTTCGCCCCTTTTACTTGTATTGTCTTAATCAGTTATTTCAAAGAAGTTGACAATGGAAGTGGATATCAATACTCTCCTGGGAAAATCCTACCAAACTTGCGGTTTGAGGTGATCGGTTGAGTTGTAAATTACTTTTTAAGAGTGTCTGGAATTAGTGGACTATAATTATGGAAAACCTTGGTGTTTGTCAAGAGTTTGCTTGGTTGAACCTTGATCAAGTCAATGGATCTTAAAATCGTTGAACCTAAGACCAAATTAAAGACACAGCTTTTAAGCTCACCGTTCTTCTGACGTAGACTTCCACACGCATCTTCCAACGACTATGATTATAGTTTATAGAGACTTTCTAATCATGCAGACATTATCCTTCAAAAGCTTAAGCTAATTTATGAATATGGTTAAGAAATGCAGTTCTGTATTACTTGAACTGTTAAAAGAACTGCACGCTTATGTTGCCAAGGTGGGGCGTACTTCACCTTAGACGTAACCTTTGGGGTTGGACTTTCGTTTTCTCTTGCAGCCATGCTCGACAAGTTCTTGGCAATGGCAAATGACTTTGTTGTCCTACAATGTCAACAGTGAAGGCGTACGCGGAGGGGTCACTTTGCAATGTGTCCACTCCACTGTTCTTAATTTTTGCCTTATCAACTCATTCAAAAAGATTGCCAATTTAAATATTTGATTAATAATAATAAATTTAACAAAACTCCATTTTAGATACCAAATGAATATTTTAATAGAACAATTTATACTTAATTTACATGTATTTGTTCTTTGTTCAAAATAACAGCACTGCCCCACCGTTAAACTTGGGTTGAATTGGGTGGTAGTATTCTATTACAACATATCGTTTGACTGCCTGGAAAGGAAAGGGAAAACACATTGTTACCGATAGTCCTCAAGGCCCAGTCAATCCTCCAAGCTCGTGCCCTTCTTTTTATATCCAAACGGGGTGGGGCTGGGTTTTGGTTAAGCCTCTATTAATAAGGGTTTAGTGTCCAAATATTATATTTATTGTATTCTATGTAGTTGTGCTTGTACTTTTATTCTTTTTTTGACTTCCTCAAAGCAGAAGTTGAACCTTTTCTATTCATTTTTTTTCTTTCTCAACTTTCAAGTTCAACCCCTTCTTATTTTTGTTTGAATAAGACTATACGAGTCTTGGGGAACCTATCTCATTCTTGACTTGTTCTTATCTTATTTCATTTTTCTAAAACTTGTAAAAAATAAAAAAGACTTACCCAAAAATGTAGACAACTTTGGAGGTCCATGCACCTTTCTCTGAATCTATCGCAGTTGTGAAAAAGGCCCCAGAACGAGGTGATGTGGCAATGCATTACGTATATTTGATGTTTCTTTTTAATTAATTCGTATTATTCTATTCTTAGTCACAACATCCAATCCCTCGACTAATTAACATATACATTTTAATTAAAATAGTAAATTTTACATGTATTTGTTAGTTGTTAAGTTTTGTTTAGTCATTTGGAAGAAAACTGATTTTCTTTTTACTAAATTAATTGCAAAAATCTGATATATTCCTGAAAGAGTAAGAACTACTACACCGTATAAAATAGATTTACAACGGAAATTCGAAAAAACAGTTCCCAACCCAATTCAGACACACTTCCTTTCATTTCTCTCCCTCCCTCCCTCATCTTGTCGTTGTTCTTTAGAGCTATAGAAAGAGAAAGCCGTTGACTTTTAGTTTCATTTTCGGAACAACAACCTTGACGTCCTAATTGCCGACGCAAGATGTCCCTCTGTAAACCGCGTGCACACTAAGCCTCCGCCAACCCTCCACTTCCACCTCCATCGACACTTACGTTTTCCCCTCCTCCAGCTCCACATGGGTTTCCCATTTCTGGTACGACTAGGTTGTTCCTTATGTTTTAACCGTAAAGAAGCAGGGACTACATTGATAACACTAATTCTGTAGATGCGTAAAAATATGGTCTTTGTATGCAATTCACGTCATGCGTTGGCTTCATAACATCACCTTTTCGTCGACTTCTTCTTCTTCTTATTCTACTTCTTCTACTTCGTCCCCTAATAGACCATTGACTTCATCTTCTTCCTACTCCTCTTCTTCCGCCGCCGCTGTTGTCCCGGACGATGCTACGTCGCCCACCAAGAAACTTACCAATCGTAAGAAGGGCAATATTGGAGTTGTGAGTTTTGGTGGCGGCGCTAAGCTCACGCGTCAGAGGAAGCTAAGACATTTGACCGACCAGGATGTGGCGGGTCCCAGATTGTCCGCCGACTCGGCGGATATGGCGCTGATGTCACGATGTGTGAGTAGCTCCGCCCTGCCGGGGTCATTGAAAACGTCTACTTCGGTCCCTCTGCCGCTTCCTCTTCCGCTTCCGTTGCCTGTGCCGGAGAATTCGGTCTTGGGGGATGGTGATTCTCGGCTGCCGTCTCCTATAGACGTAGATCGAGAAAGAGATAGAGCTGATGGCGCAGGAGAGGTTGTCTCTCCTACAATTTCTCCGACCTCAAGGTATGCACTTTTTCTTGCATCAATCTTATTGGAATTATTTAATTTTGTGTTGATTCGTAGAATTATGCCTCAAATATGACGGAAAAAATTATAAGATACTTCCAAATATAAGTGATCCATAGTTCTGCTAAGTGATGGGAATCACTCAAATGCTATCGTGCAAAACATTGATTGCAACCCTAACTTGCGGGTAACAGTGACAAATTCTCTTCCCCAATACATGAAGATAATGTTCTGTGGGTGAATTGAGCTTCCTTGGTTCTGTACTTTTACTAAAAGACATATTGTATGGCAGTGGATTTGGTGGCAGGGACATGAGGAGGACGGTAGACCATCTAGAGACAAAGCCGTCTAATATGGTGCTTCCAGAACTCAGTACTCTGGATTGTTCTTGTGAAAATATGAGACTTAATATTCCTAGAAGTGCTCCAAATAGCCCATTTGCGAGTCCTGTAAGGAGTCCGCAACGAATCTCTAATGTCCCTGAGTTGCGTCCTTTCTACCTGATGCCTAAAACATGTCAGGGCTGCTCTGCAGCGGAGATGCTGGCATTAGACATGCCAGCGCTTCTTCCTCCAGGTGGACATTTTGAATATGGTGCTTATAGTAATGAGAGTTCCCCCCTTCATAGTCCACAAAATAAGAGTCCCCGCTGGAACCCCAGAAGTCCCACTAGACCTGGTTCACCTTTGAACACCAAGTTGTCAGCTGAAGCTTCAACTGCACGACGTGAAACCACTGTAAATCTTGAGGTCCACCCGTTGCCTCTTCCTCCAGGAGCAACTGCACACTCAACAGGAGCAGCTGTGTACTCATCAGGAGCGGCTTTGCAGTCGTTATCAACTGTCATTCCCCAAGTTATAGCTAGACAACCAGAGTCTACTCCCTTGAAAGGTCAATGGCAGAAAGGGAAGCTTATTGGACGTGGGACTTTTGGAAGTGTATATGTTGCCAGTAACAGGTACATACTCTTTTAACATCTTATGCTAAGTTCCTTTGCTCCAAAAAACTATACTTATATCACTTTCCTGGCAGGGAAACTGGGGCTCTATGTGCGATGAAGGAAGTTGAGATATGTCCAGATGACCCAAAATCTGCAGAGTGCATTAAACAATTACAGCAGGTTCTTCACCACAATTTTTTTGTCCGTTCTTAACCCATTGAAGTGAAGATGTTGTTGCACAACCTCTATAGCAATTGAAAATTGCATTCCTAATAGTTTTTAAATTCACATACATTATTAGATTGTTATCTCTAGTTTCTATTCTAACTTCTTTCATTTGTTTCAGGAAATTAAACTTCTTAGCCATCTGAAGCATCCAAACATCGTCCAGTATTATGGTAGTGAAATAGTACGTAATATTCCAGTGTCACCTGGTGCTTTTTGTGTTTTTCTCTTAAACCATGTTTGACTTCAAGAAATTGGTTGATTATAATCCCTGTAAATGTGTAGGTGGGAGATCACTTTTATATATATCTAGAGTATGTTCATCCTGGTTCAATCAATAGATATGTGCGCGAACATTGTGGAGCCATTACAGAAAGTGTTGTCCGTTCTTTTACTCGTCATATTCTCTCCGGTTTAGCTTTCCTGCATAGCACAAAAACAATACATAGGTAAAATAATATGTGTGCTTTAATAGCTTGATGATGATCTCGGCATATACTTTGACAGTCTCTTGGGGTAGAGCCTGTAAACACTGTTAAATGTCTGTGACGTAAGACTAATTTGGTTCCTTGGTGATGTAGGGACATAAAGGGTGCAAATTTGCTTGTTGATGCATCTGGAGTTGTGAAGCTAGCCGACTTTGGGATGGCGAAGCATGTGAGTACTGTTTTTTCTTTTGTTTTTTAAACCTCTAACAGCCACCGAATCGTGCATATAACCATGTATCTTTGGACCCAAAGCTGAAGTAATATTTGTTACACAGAATCTTTGGTATATCTCTTTGTTGCTGTTGTGTTCTTGATGTTTTGTAAGTACTAGACAATCTGTCTCAAGTTGTATCTTTTATTTCTTTTAGTAGGAATTTGGGGGAGAGAGAGGTTGAGTCTACAAGTTTTAATATATCTTATGTGCTTTATCATCATGAGAAACATTATTTGTTTGTAATGATTTCTTTCACTGCACATGATCAACTAGAACTCTAGTGATCGGTTTGACAATATTGGAACCTTAAATTAGCCAAAAATGTGACTGTTCTGTACATCAATTTTTATTGCAATGGTAATAAGCAAAACTTGTGTAGATGGAATTAGCATGATGGTTTTACAGAATCACATGCATAGTTACTTCATCTGGTTTATTCATGATCAATTCGCTGATTCTTGCAATGGGCTAATGATGCATGAAATTTGTTTCCTATGCAGCTCAGTGGACATGCTGCTGAACTTTCTTTAAAAGGAAGTCCATATTGGATGGCTCCAGAGGTACCTTATCACAGCAACATTGATTGTGATGTTTTAGATCTTATAGTTCTGTCATGATATTCTGTTTCTATTTCTGTTTTTGCAGCTCATGCAAGCTGTTATGCAGAAAGAGACCAACTCTGACCTTGCACTTGCAGTAGATATTTGGAGTTTGGGTTGTACAATTATTGAAATGTTCACTGGGAAACCTCCATGGAGTGAGTATGAAGGGGTAAGTTCCATGCTATCACTGATTTGCTTTCTTAATCAAAACTCAGTTTTTTTCTTCAAATTGCAGGCATGTAGGTGGTGCATTTGAGTCACAAGGGAGATAATGACTATTTTTTTTAATGACCCCAAATTCTGAAAAACTAGTTTCAGTGATCATAGGAATTACAACAACACGAGTACATCTATTTTAACTTTATTGCCTGAACATGAACATGATATTGTTTCTACTCTTTGGTTTTTCCTTTTAACATTTTGTGGCTATGCTTGATGTCTAGGATTCTTGGTTCTATTCTCCTTATATTTTGAAGTTGTGAGTTCCTTTCTGTGGTAGGACATGTGTGGATGGGGTCTTCACGATACAATAGTAAATGAAATGATATAAATTAGCATTAACAGATGAACGCTGCACCATCCATTTGTATGATCTCATTGTCCGTGTTTACAATCATATTGATTCTTTACCTCATCCCACTGGCCTGGTCACGGCATCTCCTTTCTCCCTTATTTTTGGCTTCTAATCAAGTAAAGGGACATTATTATCTATGCCAAAGGCTGAACTTTGAACTTGCTACCTGTTATGCTCTGTAATGGCTGCATGGTATCCTTGGTATTAGTCAAGGAGGATCATTCCCGAGCACAGTCACTGCATAGTTTTGTGATATGATGAGTATGTTGATTTTATTACTAGAATTTTCCGCATTCGTATCCTCTGCATTTGGTAAGTCCAAGTGTATGAGTTTTGTTTGATTAACTATGCAGTACTGGAGTAGTTTTGTGTGCAAGGGCTATATGGCCTTCTACCCTATAGTTGGATCTTATTATTGTTTCACCATGCAGGCCGCAGCAATGTTTAAAGTCATGAGAGATACTCCACCTATACCTGAAACATTGTCACCTGAGGGAAAGGATTTTCTGCGTTGTTGCTTTCTTAGAAATCCGGCAGAGAGGCCGACTGCTAGCAAGTTACTAGAACATTGGTGGTTGAAAAACTCACCGCAAATTGATGGTCCCCATTCCACCACATCATCACATGCAACAAAATTGATCGTAACCTCGCAGTCATTTTCATTTCCCTTTATTTATTTTTCCTAATGTCTTTCCCTTACTTAAAACAGATTATTATGGTTTCATGTTAACTAGCAGGATATGCCCCTCAGCCCTCAATCAGCTGATATGAAACTTGATCAGTTTCCGCTATTTACAAGCTCAAAAATTACAAAAGGAAAGCTACCCTCTGAGAGGTAAATTTTACTCCATTCATGTGTCCTACACCCCTTTTCTTTTGTTCATCGTGTATTTAGTTCTTTTGACTCTTTATTCTTCAATGACATTTTACTCCAGCTTCATGCATTATTCTTTCTCTCCTGTGGCAACAAGACTGACGAATGATCTCAGCATGAAACTTCCAACTTAAGGTGACAGTGACAACCTGTTCTTTTCCAATCATTACAGAGGTTCTTCCTCCTCCATCTCCTCCGAGCATGCTCGGGTTCTTCATCTATTCAAAATGGCGCCATATTTAATAGTCTGGAGATGGGTCAGGGAATTCGGAGAACAACATTTGCTTGTTTTCTCAACTAGATAACACTTTTATAGAGAGAATGGAACTGTTTTACTGTTCAGGACGGAGTATTGTAGAAGAGGACCACTGGGTCTAGGTTGTTTAAGTCGAAAGGTTTTATGGGGCCTCACAGTTGTCGTCAGTACTTACTTCCTGACGTTTCAAAAACTTTTTCATCCTCCAAATATATGTTGGACTGGAGATTTTAGAGGTAGGTTTTGTAGACTACTTGGACTAAAATATAAGAGCTTCAACAATTGCAGAAGCTCATTCCAATTTCCTCCATGTACATATCACATTTCCTCCATGTACATGCTAGGAGCCAAAGAATTTGGTTAGATGTACTTTTGTTCTATCATCGTTTTGATATAACAATAACAGCGATATTAAGGTATTCTTAATTAAATTTGGAAGCAGCTAAATCATCATAAACATGACTTGTTGATCCGCCTACAGTCGTATCATTTGATGATGTTATAAACCCTGTAGACTGTAGACCATTAACATTGAAGTGGTGAAAGGAAGGCCCAATTAGTGAGAAGAATAACAGTTTCTACAAAGGAGGAGCTCCTTAATTCGAATCAATCTTATCCATCTTCGTTGATGTTTCAAGTGTTTTATGTAATTATATTTATATGAATTAATATAATTTCCATTCATTAAAAACAATTTTATTACCTAATCTATTATGTGCAAGAATGACAATGATTTACTCATTTAGGGAGGTTTGAGTGTTTATTCAAAACTCGGATTACTTCAATTTCAACTTTGATTTAATTTCTATATAAAAAATAGGGAAAGAAGGGCATAATGGTAATAAAGAAAACAAAAGAAAAGGAGTTGGTTCGCCATAAAATTTTAAAATAATTAAGAATAAAATATTGAAGAGTTTTTTTTAACACAACCCTAGTTTAGGCTTAAATTATGATTTCATCCCTAATTTATATTCAACTTACTCGCAGGATTGACCAGCGAACATGATGCATTTTTTTTTTATAAGAAGGAAAGAGATTAATTATAATATGAGCTGCGAGAAACAGGTTTTTGAGAGATCTTCTAAAAGAAGGGTGCGACATTCTAAAGGTGGAGTGTCAAGAAAAAAAGTTCCTAAATCATATTGTCCCGCATAATCGGCTAACCAATCGATACATCTGTTACTCTCGCGAAATATATATCGAGGTATTATCGTCCAATTTCGAGTAAGTAATTCATTAATACTGTGCAGTATTGAATTGAATGTCATACTCCGTCTTACCGAGAAAGAAAGAAGATTGATCGCCGCGTATTGTAATTAAGAAACCGCGTATGAGTCCACTGGTCGGTCAGCTGTGGGGATAAGTCCAAGGCGGAGAGTGTTTTTAACTTAAATTCCGGACTACGTGTCAAGTGATCCAAAAGAAGAGGTCTGGCATCAGATTATTGGAAACTTGGGGCCTCTGTTGACTATTTCTTGCCGAGTACAGGAAGGAGTGAGCACACCGTATAATAGCTTGAATGCAAACTCTTTGACTTAACATCTGCATATCAAGCAGTTAGTTGCTGTCATTTTTCAAATGTCATAAAAAAGTAATAAACTACCCTTTTAATTTTAACCCGTCATTTGACATTTGGTCAACTACGCTTCTCAGACAGCAAAGTAAGTGGTAAAACTCTCTCTCTTAAGACGAAGCTTAAAATTCCTCTACTTTATCTAGAGTCTAGACAGTAGACACATACAAAACAAGGGAAGGAAAGCGGAGAATTCACTGCCAACACCATATCTCTATCCAACGATTTCACAGAGAGAGAAACAGATGGAGCCACCTGCAAGTCAGTCCATAGACAGGAATTATCAGACGTCAAATGATGAACAGCAAACGGCTGTAAATGAATGGTATGTACTTCTATTCCACTTTTCAACGTTTCTTTTTTAGTTTGTTTTGTTGGGTTTTAGTTTGATTGCTCGTGGGGTCAAATGCAGTTGTTCTTGCTGTTATGACTGTACACAGAATTGCTTCGGTTACTTGTGTTCCGAGGACTGCTGTTAGAATCAGAGACAACCATGAATTTGTGGTGTGATTCTTAAGACTTTTACTTCGCACGATTTAGTCGTACCTGCTAATTCTCCATGAACGATACGCAAAGATCTGATCTTTGTATGTCAAATTCATGAATACTGCCTTTCTTCCTTCTGTTTTCTGGCTCTAGTCTCAAAAGGTTGGAGTCTTGTTGAAGATCTAACTATTCAACCTGATTTTCTGCCATTATCATGTCGATATAGGTCCTAAGACTTTGCGATTTCAGCCTACTTGCTTATCCAAGTATCGGTGTTAAATTATTGACTTGAAAACTGTTGCAATTGTTCAAAAATGTTGCGTGAAAATTTCTTATTGGGGCATTTAAAGTTTGATCAGAAAAACTTCAGTGAAGGAAAACGACAATGGAAAGATAAGCCATCCCAGACATGGCGTATGTAGCTCACCAAGGCCATAACAAGTAAAGAAGCATGTTCCTTGACAATTGAAGATTGCTTGCTAAGAACAAAGAGATCAAAAGGATCTGCTTTCTTCGATTGACTGCCAATTGATGCAATCCTTGTATGACACACACGATTTTTCTCAATTAATAGTTGAGGTTTCCCAGCTAGGCCTAGCAATGTCACATTGAGTTGGATTAAGCAATTTTTGGATTATTTTGATATGGAATTATTTCGGAGCTAATATATTTTTTGGTTAAGATTTATATTGGTTTTAAACAATAATTAAAAAATGATTCGACTAGGTCATTATTAAAATCTTGAACAATTCAACTTTTTAATTCATTTACTTTAATAACTTTTGTTCTTAAAAACCAATTAGTATATTAATTAATGGATTAATTCTGTAAATTAATATTTTTTATAAATTAAAATAAATCAATTAATTTTTATTTAATAATCTTTTTAAATTAAGCTTCAAATTCTTTTATGAATAAGGATAATCTCTTTTAATCATATTTAAATTTTTTAATTTTTTCTAATTTTTTGTAGTCTAATATCGGTTGAATTTTTTAAATCTTAAATGTTTTGTCTTATTGGTTTAATTTCTAGTGAGGTTTTAAAAAAAATAGTTTTAAGTTATAATGTTGAGACCTAGCTTCAAATTTATTTATTAGGATAACTCCTTTATAATTTTATTTATTTATTTTCAAATTTTACATAAAAATAAAATAAAATAATTGTTAAAGAGAAAGTCCCGAAGCCCTCCTCTCCTCCCGTCATCATTTATAGTTGCCGTACATACTACATTGTGTTAAAAATTTAAATACTCCCTTAATTTTACTTTTCTAATAATAGTTCATATTCTTGGTCATTGTTACATCAAAAAGAAAATGCTATTTCTTAAACATGCCAATGACATGTGAAGTTACTCATAATAATCGTTTATTAGATGACAGTTAGTTATATACAACTTCTGTCCATGACTAAAACCATAATGCTAAATATTATTAATTAAAAAGAATTAAGAATTGGGGACTCTTAGAGCAAAGTCCTAGAAGGTCGGAGGCTATAGGGTACTCTTTGGAGGATGATGTTTTCACTTGGGTAGGCCTCCATTAATTTACTAGATAGTATCATCTTGGTCTTTAAGGGGATTAGTACCCAAGAGCATCAACTAGTGCTGCCGGAAAATTTTGTCCCTTTTTTATTTTTTAAGAATATACTGATTAAATTGTGTAATTTGATTCATATAAAGATAATAAAGTGACCCAACAAATTATCTAAATCAATGGGTCAAAGTCTGAGTGAAAAATGAATCTCAATCAGTATAGACCGGACTTATACCGGTCTTATAATGGGGAAGCCTAATATGGATGCTATATATAAAGGTTAAGGTCTCTTGTAGTTGCTCATATATCAATCGTAAGCATAAGGATTATCTGACCAGTTAAGAGAGCTTATGTTTAAAAAAAAAACTATAGAAAGACCTTACTCGCGCCTTAGAGAGTAGTTCCTGTGAAGACGGTAGTGGATTCGTGCTCGTTTCAGCTTTGAAAAATTCGTTTGAAGTTACAGAGACCAAAATCAGGTATTTTCTGCATTTTTTCGTTTCTTGCCTTTTTACGTTTGATTCGGGATACGTAAGTAAGGTATCGTTACGTATTACACGTGGTATTAGAGTGGTGACATAATCCGGTGCTTAAAAACGAAGATTTTTCGATTTTCTCTTCATAGGGTTTTTGGAGATTTAACTTCTATTTCTCAGTTTTTTTCTTGTTTATTATTGCATAAAAGTAGTATATGTATGTTTAGCCTTGAGAAACAGGGTGAAAACAAGCCCAGAAGAGCAAAAAATCAGCCCGAAACTAACCAAAAAATGCCAATTTCTGGCAAGGAAAACGGAGACACGGGCCTGACGACACATAGTACCTCCTTGAGGGGTGGGACTTTTGGCATGTGTGTTGCACACGCTAGACACGGGTTGACACGTGGGTGGACCGTATTGTGCCACATGTCAGCACATGCAATGCACGCATCATTGAATAAGCAATCGTCTGGCGCGTGCATTCACTGTTGAGGCGTCACTAGGTGGCGCGTGCAATACACACACTGCACTTTCTACTAGCAACTGACGTTAGCGAAGATGCCCCAATATCCCCTGGAAGGATACGAGAGTGCCACATCAGACGTACAAACAAAAACAAATAATAGACTGATGCGGAAGCATTTCAAAACATACTAAACATTCATTACATATATTTTTAGAAACTGAAGCAAACATACATTACAAATCATTCCAAACTTGTTCAAAACATACATACATTATATCA
>JANSVA010000218.1:6436398-6453053 GCA_025504915.1 Erythroxylum reticulatum | reverse complement strand
TCTATGTTTTAAGTCTCTATTGATACTAAGATCATTCAATTTGGTTAATTATTCTATGAGTTATGCTCAAAATACCATAGACTATGTACATTTGAGATTTTGGCTCGAGCATGATTATGCATTCAAGTTGTACAACCCATATCTCTCAATTATAATATCCAAAAATTTCAAACTTCATGCCAATTTAAATCTAAGAGAATAAGATACAACTTTGGTGAAGACACCTTAGTCTAATTCGGCCTACATCAATACATTTCTTTGATAACCTCATGATATAACTTCTGTCTCAATTAGTACTACATCCTCAATCAAGACTCAATTTCAAACCAAATTTTGAAAGTCTTAAAGAAAGAATTAATCTATTTCTTAAGAAATTTGTAGATATATGTCTCTAATTTAATCTGAACCATGAATCACCTCATTTAGATCAAGATATCATCAAAATACCAAAACATGTTTAATAAAAACAATAAACATATCAATTTTCTAGATTTTTCTTAGGCAAAATTTGGGTCTGATTTGCACAACCATTTTGACCTCGACAATGGGGTATTTAGGCAACATCTTCTATTAATTAAATATTCCTCAATGTTTTGAAAGTCCAATATCATGCATTTTAGTTCAATATACTACAAGTTATAATAAAAAATCTACAGATTGTTTTCATACCTCGACAGAGCACCCATTTCAAATTCAAGCCAAATTTCCAGACTCTTAAGTATATAATTCAAATTCAATTTCTTCTTAACAATTATAGCCGTGTCTCTCTAGTTTAATCTAAATTAAGAATCATTCCATTTGAAAATCTATAGATCAAGTTATGGATAAAATACAGAAGCTTAATCAGTGGAAACTGTTATAGCTAACATTTTCCAGCATATTCTTCATCACCATTTAGTCTCTCAATCTTCCCTTAAAACAACTCATAAATACCATTAATACATTAAAATAGAACATACATCTACTTATTGTAACATTGTCGTTACACATATCTCAACTCTTCCATCATGATCATTAAAAACTAAGCTATCATCATATATGCTTCATTTAGCACAACCATAAAGATTGATAATAATACTCTTACTTGTTTTGGCTCCAAAGTTGCAGATCTTGTAACCCTAACTCCCAAACATCCCAATATCATCTTCATTTATGAAAGAGAGATGAGGTTTTTCTTGTAACAAGATGAAGAGCACACTAAGAGGGTGAGAAATGAGTGTCATGGATGAGAACAAATGAAAAAGAGGAAAAAGGTGAGAACATTTGGCCAGAGAAGTCAAATGCAAGACCAATTAAAAGATGGTCTTTCCAAAAGTTATGTGGGTTTAATGTTTGGCTTGGCAAGTGACATTTGTCACTTGCCACTTGTCCAATTTCTAAGGCTTTAAACTAGGTTCTCTTGTTTAACTAGTCCAATCAATTCTAATTCTTACTCCAATTGTCTCCGAATTTTTGATGACACTTATCAATAAATCACAAAGTCATTTATCAAAATTTCCATTGTCATTTGATAGTAATTTCTACTAGCATTTATCAATTGTTTTGCCACTTGACATTTTTCCTAGTCCAAAAATTTCGTAAATTTTACCAAAATTTTGAAATAATAACTATTATCACCAAATAAATTTTATAAAACAATTAATCCAAAATTCACACTTTAATCACATTAAAAATCACTTATACCCGAAAAAATGTCAATGAACGCATGAACAATTATTTTAATGTATTATCAATAAATATTCACATGTGCGTGAATATACTATAATGCATGAGCATGAAATGCACTACCATTTTCTTACTGTACTCTAAATTCACTATTTTGAGATCTAGTCCCGAACATGAGATGTTACATCAGCGCTACAATGCGTTGACGTTAGCTGTATGAAATTTCTACAGTATTTTAAAAAACAAAAAAAATTTAAGATTTTCCGTACGGGTGCCCTGAGATGTTTTAGGTCAATTTTCGAGTCCACAAAATTCATAAAGTGAGTTTTTTCATTTTTTTGGATCTATTACATTAGTAATAAAATAAAGTTTAACTCCAGAAAAAGAATTAAGGTATTGTGAATCCGATTTCAAGTGAATTTTTATGCTTCAAACATCACATGTGGGAGGTACTTCAAGTTTTTATGTCTCGGGTTTCAGGCACATTATTCGGGATTGCATGATAATCACTCAGAAAAGGAATTAAGACATTCTAAAGCTATTTTTGAGTGAATTTTGGTGCAACGAACTTGCCATAAGGTAGAACATGAGGTTATCGTATCTTGGTGGTTGGTTCAATGTCTAATGATGCACGATAGTCGCTTTACTGACATTTTCCTTTGCGAAAGTCTCAAATGAAGTTTTTAGATAATGTCTTCAGCACGAGTGTTTGACAATGAGACTCTGCACTCGATTTTTTGCATTTTTTGATGTTACATTGTCACATACCATATGCCCATAAAGAACGTGAAGATAACATAAAGATGTATTCCTTGTGTTTGTAGACTTTTTGAGTGCTAAAAAAGATGTAGTCACCACAGTGGCCTTTTGAGTCAATATTTTGAATTTCTGCTTACACGTTAGGGGGTGTCTATGCTCTCATGTTTGGTTATTCTACCCATAGGTGTTGGCTTTACATGAGATTACGTATTCAGTTCATAGGTGTTTCATAATATGTGTGATTGAATTTTCAAAAAAGATACTACTTAATGCCTTTGAGTATAACTGTTGTCCTACATTTAGGCTGATTTAAACCTTATCATTTTATAGTCACCTTTTTGGTAAATAAAATTAGTGTCACTATTGAAACCCTGACCGGTTTCAATACGAAGAAGTGTACAGAGGATGTATTGAATGTTATAGAGATAGTTGATATGGTCATACTGACGAATAGGTTATCTCCACCTATATCCATAAACTCGAGAGTTCATAAACCAGCCTATGAAGCCTAGGATCGGTCTAATAGATTATGTCTGATGACCATTAAGAGATCCATACCTGACCATCTGCTAAGTGAACTTTCGGATATAAACATAGCGACGGAGTTTCTTGGTAATGTCTCTTAGAGGTACACAGTCTCACCTAATGTTGAGATAAGTGCTTTGATGACAGAATTATTCTCCATGAGATATACAAGAGAAAGGGGAATGAAGGAGTACATATCGAGAATGATCTATCTTCATAGTAGACAGAAGATGTTAAACATTCCTCTTCCTGATGTCTTCATAGTTCACTAGACTCTGAATACACTCCCTTCAGAGTTTAGTAATTTGGTGATGACATATTATTCGTATGATGAGGAATGGGACTTCAATGCTTTGATTGCCCATTGTGTTGCTAAAGAGGAGAAACTCAAGCTTGCTACTTTTACAACCATCGAAGCAACTAAAGGGAAGACAAAGATGAAGTGCGCTAAGTTCAAAGGTAGAAAGCTCAAATCTTCTCCACATACTGATGTTGGTTAAGCCAGTGTTAGTAAAGGTCTGCATGAAATAAAGAAGCTAGCATTATGAGGCCTAGAAAGAAAGACTATGATCATCAGGTAACTCCTTAGCTTATCAATATATGAATCTAATTTGAAATAGTCGCATTAAGTATTTGGTGGCTATATAATGGAGCATCTGATCAAGTTGCTTCCACGATGCAGGGGTTCATATCTAGGATAAAGCCAAATAAAGGTAAGGAGGAACTGATGGTTCTCAGTAATGAAGAAGTAGAAGTAATATTTATGGGGAATGTATGTACTGAACCTTGTAGTAAGGTTCATTTGGGTTTTACAAAAATTTTATATGTGGTCTTTTGATCAATTTTGGACAAAGAGGGTTAATGTTTTCTATTTAATGCTTCTGTTGTATAGTTGTTGTTTAATGCAAAACATAATGGTACAACTTTCTTGTCATATGGTTTATATAGAATGTGTCTTACCCTAAATTAGATATATGCCTCTTCATATCTTGGCAAACAAGTTATGAATTGAAGAATCTTAATGAATGGGAAGTCAGACATGGTGTGGCACAAAAGTTTAAGCCACATTTCCAGAGCTAGGGTTAAGAGATTAATCAAGGAAAGCATTTCTCAATTATAGATTATGATGACCTAGGAACATGTGCTGACTGTTGTAGGGGTAAGTTGACTAATAAAGATGTTTAGGTCAACTCATGCTTTTGACTTATTGATTCTGATACATAAAGATATCAGTAGACCTTATACAGTTGCATTGTGTAACTCCAAATGTATTCTAACATTTGTTGATGATTATTCCGTTTACAATTATGTGTTCTTTCTTAAAGACTGAAGGTTGATAACCAATTCGAAATTTTTTTCAAGATAGTCATATTAGATCTTAGGGAGAATATCGTGGCAAACATAGTGTTTCAGGACTTTAAAAGGTCTGCTTGCCAGATATTTGGAATCAGTTAGAATAGTAACTTAATTCACTATGCTAGGTAGTTCTGAGCAAAATCATGTGTTACTGAAAGACATAATTGCACCATAAATGAATTGAAGAAGTCGATGCAAAACATGGCTATTCTACCTGATTATTTAGAAGTGTGAAAATCCAGCCTTGCACACATTTGTGTATGAGGATGCCCTACTGAGGTAGTATAATCCTTATAAAGATTGCATGTTGATTGTGTTCATTTCTATTTAATAAGATATCCTGACCACTTTAAAGATACA
Organism: Erythroxylum reticulatum; assembly: GCA_025504915.1. NCBI lineage: Eukaryota > Viridiplantae > Streptophyta > Magnoliopsida > Malpighiales > Erythroxylaceae > Erythroxylum > Erythroxylum reticulatum. The sequence continues at coordinate 6,448,388 of JANSVA010000218.1, read as the reverse complement.
TATTTTACTGTAGAGAAGGAGGGGCTGGAATAGTGGAATCACAAACAGCTAAGTTTCTAGAATACAATGCTTATGATAATGGTGGGATTTTTGACCCTTCAGATGATAACAGGGCAGATACTACATTTATTCTGAACCCAGTACTCATACAGTTAGATTCGGTGGATCTAGGTATCTGTATGGTGCTTGTACAGGAACAGGAACCCATACTTATACATATAGAGGTTCTTAGGGGTACAAGATCTAATGCAGTTAGGTAAATCCACCAGAGTGAGATGATCATCTATCTCATCTGATTACATAGTCTATCAGGTGTACATGATTATGATATTAGACATGTTACGAATTTAGTTACTTTTATAGAAGTTGTTTCTGGAACTAATGTGGATGTGTGGTGGGATGCAATGAATGACGAGATGCAATCCATGAAGCATAGTAAGATTTGAGAGCCAATTGATTTATATTAGAACTGCAAACTTGTCAATTGTAAATAAATATTAGACCTAAAGGATTTCAGGATAAAGTTCAGCGATTTATCGGCACGCTTAATTGCCTAATGGTTCACTCAGGGAGAAAGGTTGACTTTATGTTACCTTTTCTCTCATATCCTCGTAAGATACATTTTGAATGACTAAGGCAATTGTAGCTTATGATAATATAAAGTTACATTAGATGGCTATCGAAACTACTTTCCTAAATAAAGATATGAAGAGGTCTATATGGTACAACCTAAAAAATTTCAAGATCCAAATAGAACTGACATGGTTTGCGCGTTAGCATATCAATATATGGTTTATATCAAACCTTTCGAAAGTGATACCTTACAGTTGATGAGGATATAACCTCTTTCGTCTTCATGGAAAATAAAATTAAAAGATGCTTGTACTATGAGATTAGGGGGAGCAAAGTTATCTTCCTATTACTACATGTGGAAGATATATTGCTCACGTTAAATTACTTGATCATGTTGTATAAGGTTAAGCAACTTTTGGTCAAAAACTTTGACATAAAAGACCTTAGCATAACATCTTTTGTCCTAGGTATTCAGATTCACCAGTACAGATCTCAACACTCATTAGGCCTCTCATAGAATGCATACATTGAGTATGTATTACAAAGGTTTAATACGATTTACAGTAAACCTGTTGTAGCACCTATCTGTCATAACGAGAGATAATCTTTGGCACAGTATCCAAAGAATAAAGTAAAGAGAGAGGTTATGAGTAATGTTCTGTATACTAGTACGGTTGATAGCCTGATGTATGCTTAGCTATGTATTAGGTGAGACATTGCATTAACCATTTGACTGTTTGGTCAATATCTGGTTAACCTAGGTGTAGACTATTGAAATGGAGTCAAGCTAGTGTTGAGATACTAAAGGGAATTAAGGATTATACATTGACATATAGAAAAGTCGACAAACTAAACCTCGTAGGGAATTCATATTCAAATTTTATCCATGTGTCCGAATGATCAAAAGTCCACTTAAGGTTACAGTTTTAAGTTTACAAATGGTACAAATTCGTGAAAGTGTGTCAAGTAGATGTAGGTAACTTCCTCAACCATGCATGCAGAGTGCATGCTATGAGGCTACTTCACAGATGGTTTCACTCATAAACTTGATTTTTGAGTTATCTGTGGTTGATTCAGTGACTAGACTCATTCGGTTGTACTGTGATAATCTTATTGCTATGTTGCTTAATAATAACAAAGAATATCACAGGGTCTTAGCATTTAAAGGTCAATTATTTGGCCATAAAGGTGTTCATACAAAAAGATGAGATTAAGGTTTGGAGTATTTAAAGATTGAGGAAATATTAGTCGATCCTTTAACCAAAGGACTTCGCCCACTTGTGTTTGTGATATAAGTATACAGTATGAGTATTTTGAAGTACTTAGACACTGTTAGTTAATGGATCGTTACGTTTGCTCCATGTACATTTATACATTTTGATGTATTATGATAGTATGGTGGTCCATCAATAGAGATGATCATCATTTATCCTCAGTAATACATGTTATCGTATATTGTCGTAATACATATAAAAGGCTTAAGATTTATGTCGATCTTAAGCATTTAAAGGTCATTGAGCATATATACAAATTGACCTTGAGCCTATGTCATTTTGACATATATAGTTTAGTACGGATATCCATAAATTTAACATGACGTAGAAGGGTATAAGTTTTTAATCTCATAAAGGTTCTCTAGGGCAGTTTAGCATTCAATTGGAGAACGTAAATGTTTTTTGTAATGTAGTTTAGCATTTGGTGAGAGGAAACAAGTTTTCTCTAATGCTGTTTAGCATTCGGTGAGAGAAAATAGGATTTCTCTAATGCAATTTAGCATATACGATTTATCATAAAGTTGGAGAAATCGAGACCTACAAACGAATATGATACGTTTTAAATCATAAAGGTATCATCTTAGTTTGTCACACTCCATTTTCCCATTCATGTTAGTGAGGTATTAGGTATATATGATTGTATTAGATTTGTGTCACACATCACACATGCATTTGATACTTTTCGATATCGAAAGCTTTGCAGGATGAAATGATGGACTTTCGTTATCTTTAGACCAAATATTTTGTTTTTAAACCTAGTCAAGTTATTCAATAGTGTGGCTTAACCAAGTTTTAAAACTGTTTTTAAACTTGAGTCAAAAATATAATTAATGCTTATCTAAGAGGGCGAATGTTGGACAATTTAATCCTTTCTCATAAAGTTGGACAACTATTAATTGCATTTTATGATTTTTTTAATAACTTATTGGTTAAATTACGTAATTTGATACCGGATAAAGATAATAAAGTGACTCAATAAATAATCTAAATCAATCGGTCGAAGTTTGTGTGAAAAATAGATCCCAATCAGTGTGGACCTGACCATATTGATCTTATGATGGGGAAGCCCGATATGGATATTATGTATAAAGGTTAAGGTTTCCTACAGTTGCTCATATATCAATCGTAAGTATAAGGATTTTTTGACCCATTAAAAGAGCTTACGTTTTGAGAAAACTATAGAAAAACCTTACCGCATTCCGGAGAGTAGTTCCTGTGAAGACGACAGTTGATTCGCGCTCGTTTTGGCTTCAGAAAGCTTGTTTGAAGTTACAGAGACCAAAATCAGGTACTTTTTGCATTTCTTTGTTTTTTGTGCTTTCACGTTTGATCTAAGAAACGTAACTAAGATACCATTATATATTACACTTTCTTTTCAAACTCGAATCCTACCCGCATTCTACAAATTTCAATTATCTCCATGACTAGTCGAAATCCTCAAGGCTATGGTAAATGAAAAAGATGAGGGTCTTGTTTTCTAGGATTCAACTGGAATGTACAAGCACCTTTAAATATTACGAAGAAGGATTGCATTGTTTAAATAATTTTAAAAATTACTTGCTTCAAATTTATCACTTAATTTACTAATCAACTTAATTTAAAATATATAGTTAAAAATTACGTGCTTCAAATTTATCACTTAATTCACTAATTAACTTAATTTAAAATATATAATTAATAAATTTATTCGGTATACATTTAATAGATCGTAATAACAAAAAAATTCTAATTGGTGGGATGAGTGTCATTGGAACTTCACTGTCACATCACAACTTGCATAGTACTACGCTTTACAGCCATGTATGCAGTCTTCATAGCATAAAATAGTGCCCACAAGTCTTGGACAGGTCCACTCCATCTAACCCCATTATGTCCACAGCATGCACATATTCCACCACTCCAACTGAGAATGAACAAATGGCACTTCCAGAACTTAGACATGATGTTGGACTAGCTCATTCCAATATGAAATTTGCAATTATATAATCCAAACCTAAAGTATCTTTTAGAGGTGCATTTTTTCTTCACATGTGAAGATTTAAGTCAAACTTGAGAGTATAATCAACAGTAGCTTATACTTCTTTGTCCAGGTGGTATGCCTCATCCTACCACTTAGCTCTAATAATTCTCCATGAAGTGGGGTTTGCTGATATCTTTTCCCATTAACGACAGATGGAATTGTACCGAACTCACTGATAGATACATTACTGTTTGAAATGCTTCTTGAAAACAAGACAATTTACTTGTGCAGCATTTGTTTATAAATCGCTTCTGGTTGCCATGACTTTGGCACAGAATATTGGTCTAGCTATCTTATACTCTCAAGACATGGATCAAAAGTCCTGTAGACTTCCCGTAATTTACTTGCTCTGCTTTCTGCTCCTGAGTCACCTCATCTTTTGCCAACTTGATTACAGATTCTACGACTCTACATGTCCTAACCTGACAAAAATCGTCCGATATGGTGTCTGGTCTGCTATTGCAAATGATACTAGGATCGCAGCCTCTATCCTAAGACTTCACTTCCATGATTGTTTCGTTAATGTAATCATCAGTTCAGTTTTTAAAATCTCTACCCAGTACGAGTAGCACAAAAACTACTCCAGACATTATATAATCACAACCAATTATAGAATTTAGACTAATTATGGAGCACCCAAAATGACTGCTGAGACTTGACAAAAAGCCCGTTTCTTTTTACTTACTCTTTGCCACTTATGCAGGGATGTGATGGTTCATTGTTACTCGATGGAGGGGAGAAAAATGCATTCCCCAATCGAAATTCTGCGAGGGGCTTTGAGGTCATTGACAGAATCAAAGCTTCCTTAGAGAAAGCTTGTCCAGGTACTGTTTCTTGTGCTGATATACTGACTCTGGCAGCGAGAGAGGCTGTTTCCCTGGTAAGAACAAAATCTGTATATTACATTCTTTGTATCAAAATAACATTATGGCTTTTAATGTTTAATTCTTTTGATGGGAGTTGTGATAGTATAGGTCGGAGGACCGTTCTGGTTTGTACCTTTGGGTCGTCGAGATGGCTTAACAACGATTGAGAACGATGCTAATACGCAGCTACCGTCACCTTTTGAGCCTTTGGCGAACATCACTGCCAAGTTTACTACCAAGGGTCTCGACTTGAAGGATGTTGTTGTGCTTTCAGGTTTCCTTCCTATATGAGGCAGCAATGAGATCATAATAATTCCCATTAAAAGATATATATAATAATATAGCCTACATTTTTTTAACTCCACAAATCTTACTTAAGTAATTGAGAAAAAGGGCTAAATTTTCATAAAAATAATAACAGAAAATAACAAATTAATTATCCATGCTATCATAATACAAAATTGAAGGGCTGAAAAATTGAGCTAATTTTAAATTCAGATACTGAAGTATAAAATTATATTCCTATGAATAATATTTTCAATATTGCCTGCAATTCACGATCTACTAATACATTTAATTAATTGAACCATATAACTTGTTTGATATTACCAAATTTCTGTTACGCTTTACAACTTCTATTTTTCATGTAAGAGCTATGTTTAAACATTTGTATGTTTTGTTTTATTTACTACAAATATAGGTGCACATACTATTGGCTTTGCTCAGTGTTTCACATTCAAGCCAAGGCTCTTCAACTTTGGTGGGTCAGGGAAACCAGACCCAGCACTTGATTCATCACTCCTGCAGAATCTGCAAACAGTGTGTCCAAATGAAAATGGTTCAGATACTAACTTGGCTCCTTTAGATTCAGTCACATCCTCCAAGTTCGACAACTTTTATTACACACTCCTGGCCAACAATTCTGGGCTTCTTCAATCAGACCAAGCTCTTATGGGAGATAATACCACTGCTTCAATGGTTATTAATTATAGCAAGTTCCCTTACTTGTTTCATCAGGACTTTGGAGCATCAATGATCAAGATGGCTAATATTGGTGTACTTACTGGTCAAAATGGGGAGATAAGGAAGAATTGCAGGGTGGTGAACTAAGATAATAATCATGATGTTTATATAAATGTGCAAAACCCGAAATAATTTGCACGTCTTGTATGGTTTTAACATGATGAAAGTTCGGTTTTCTTCCATCTTTTTTTTTAACCCAAACTTATCAAGTGAGTATTCAACTCTCTCTTCCTATACGATTCTATACACTGAACTCTCTCCATGAATCATAAAAATTCACCTTGAATAAGGTAACGAAATTATTTCCTGTGGAAAGGTAAAACCTTAGAAAGGCCTGGGAAGTGATACGAAATATAAGTTGTGATACCTCTCTTAGAGATGAGTATCATAATTTCATACGAAGGAAACGAAAAATAAAGATTTTATAAATTTATAAAAATTATTAATTAATTATTTGAAATTTATAATTATCTTAATCTCAAATTAGGGTTATTACATGAGACTATTAACTAGATCTCATTTTAATAAATAGAGAATATATTGACTGCACTGAAAGAATAACAGAACACTAACGTCTTACCAAAGGTGGTAGCATATGACTGAAGATTTATATATGGGTGTCAGTTGTATTGAACCCCACAAAAATACATTATTTTCAGCTCTGTAATACAATTCTTAACTTTGATAATTGAATGACAACCCCAATTTTTATCTCATAATAACTATTATATCGCTGCTTATCCCACATTCATGATTAAGGCAAAAATTCATTGAGAGCCTCCAAAACTCGTTTATCTATTACAATACATGAGGCATAACCCAAATCTTTTTTTTTGTTTTTTCCTGATTTTTTTCCACCTATTATACAAACGCTTGTAATTTCATGAGTAGACAATATGGAGCGACAAAAATTCAGCAAATATTGAGATAACCAAGAAAAGAACTTTATGAGTTAGATGTCTAATTTTAATAAAAACTCTAATTATGATAAGGAATATATACTCACCAAATTTTCATCCACTTTTCTTTAATGTTTTTATCTGTTTGCTTGGTCTTATTACTCTCATTTATAGAGCGAGATGTTGTTATGCAGAAAGATATTTCTTTAGAATTCATGAAAGAGTTAAAATCGAAAGTAATGCGAAATATCTGATTTCGGTTCCATCTGAACTTCTAAAGCAGTTTTCGAGGCCAAAACAAACTCCAATCTCCTGAGACCTTCACAGAAAACATTCATGGACGTGTGGTTGATGTCTTTCTACAGTTTTCTCAAAATGTAAGTGCTCTTAACGGATCAGAGGATCCGTATGCTTATGAATGGTATGAGCAACTGCAGGAGATATTAACCTTTATATAACTTCCATATCGGGCTTTCCTATCGCATGCTTGATATGAGTCCAGTCCATACTAATCGGAATCCATTTTTTCCAAGACTAAGACCCATTGATTTAGATCATTTATTAGACCACTTTATTATCTTTGTCTGGATCAAATTACATAACTTAACTGATAAGTTATTGAAAATTCGAAAATACAATTAATAGTTGTCCAAATTTATGAGGAAGGACAAAATTGTTCAACATTCTTCCCCTTGGATAAGTATTGATTGCAGTTTTGACTTAAGTTTAAAAAGGTTTAAAAAATCGATTAAGTCCCACTACTGTATTAGTACCAAATTTTAAAAATTAAAAACATTTGATTAAAAGGTAATGAAAGTCCAACATTCTATCCTGCAAGGCTTTTGATACCGAAAAATATTAAACACATGTGTTATGCGCGACATAGGTCCAATATAATCACGAATATCTAATACCTCACTAACATGAATGAGAAAATGGAGTGTGGTAAATTAAGATGATATATGTATGATTTGAAACGTATCATCTTCGCTCTGTAGCAGAGAAATCCTGCTTTCTCTCACTGAATACTAAAAAACATTAGAGAAAATTTGTTTTTCCCTAACTGAATGCTAAACAACATTAGAGAAAACTTTTATATTCTCTAATTGAATGCTAAACTGCATTAGAGAACACCTTTATGGGATTGAAAACTTACATCCTCCTATGTCATGTTAAATTTATAGATGTCTATACTAAACTGTATGTGTCAAAATGGCATAGGCTCAAGGTCAATCTTTATATGTGTCGAATGACCTTTAAAATGCTTAAGATCATCATAAATTTTAAGACTTTCATATGTATAAAGATTATACACTAGAACAGTTATTACTAAGGATAAAAAGATGATAATAAATAATCACATTGTCATAATACATCAAAATGTAACTTTTAAGGAGCAAATACAATAATCCCTAACTATTGTTGTCTAAGGACTTTAACACGCTCATATTAGATACATGTTTAACAAACACTAGTGGGCGGTGTCCTTTAGTCAATGAATCAGTTAACATCTCCTCAGTCCTAATGTGCTCCACTTCAACGTCACCCTTCTAAATCAACTCCTTTATGGTCAAGTGTTTGACCTCTAAATGCTTAGACTCTATGATATTCTTATTGTTGTTACTGAATAATACTGCAATAAGATTATCACAATTTAACCGAATGGGTCTAGCTATTGAATCTACCACAGACAACTCAGAAATCAAGTTTTCGAGTCAAACCGCCTATGTAGCAGCTCCATAACATGCAACAAACACTGCATGCATGGTTGAGGAAGTTACCAGTGTCTGCTTGACACTCTTCCACGATAATGCACCATCTGCCAACATAAAAATGTATCCTGAAGTGGATTTACGATGATCCGGACATATAGCGAAGTTGGAGTCTGTATACTCTGTGAGGTTTAAATCGCTGACTTTCCTATATGTCAACGTATAATCCTTGGTACCTTTTAAGTATTTCAACACTCGCTTAACTGCATTCCAATAGTCTACACCTAGGTTAGCCAAATATCAACCTAATAGTCCAACAACAAATGCAATGTCTAGTCTAGTGCACACCTGGACATACATCAGGCTACCAACTGCACTAGAGTATGGGACATTCCTCATAGCCTCTCTCTCAACTTCATTCTTTGGGAACTATACCAAAGATAATCTCTCATCATGAGAGATAGGTGCTACAACAGGTATATAGTCAGCCACGTTAAACTTTTGAAGCACTCGCTTAACCTATGTTCTTTGTGAGAGGCTTAATGAGTGTTGAGATCTGTCTTGATGAAGCTACATACTGAGGAAAAAAATGCTTTACCTCAATCCTTTATGTCAAAATGTTTGTCTAAAAGTTGCTTTACCTCATGCAACATGGTCAAATCATTTGATGCAATCAAGATATCATCCACATACAGTAACAATAAGATAACTTTGCTCCCCCTAGCGTTATAGTATAAGCATCTTTTAACTTTGTTTTCCACAAAGTCGAATGAGGTCAAAACCTCATCAAACTTTAGGTGCCATTGTTTGGAAGCTTGTTTCAGACAATATATTGATTTAGTTAACTTAAACTTTGTCAATTACATCTTGATCCTTAAATCCTTCAGATTTCTCCATATAAACCTCCTTATAAAGGCCACCATTTAGGAGAGCAGTCTTAACGTCCATCTGATGTAGCTCTATATCATAATAAGCTACTATTGCCATAATCACTCTAAATGCATCCTTCAAGGGTACAGGAGATAAGGTAACATTAAAGTCAACTCCTTTTCTTTGAGTGAATCCCCTGGTAACCAAATGCGTCTTAAACCACTCAACTTGACCCTGTATGTCCTTCTTGGTCTTAAATAGCCACTTACAACTGACATCCCTGTAATGTTGAGGTCAATTGATAAGCTCCCATACGTTATTATATCTCATAGATTGCATCTCATCTTTCATCACTTCCTACCACATATCCACTTAAGGTCCAAAAACGACTTCTATAAAAGTAATTGGATCTACAACATGTCTTATGTCATAGTTTTATTTAAAAAAAGACTATGTAATATGGTGAGATAGTAGGTCACCTTTCTCTAGTGGATCTGCGCAATTGCATAGGTTCTTATACTTCAGAAATCTGTTCCTGAATAGGCATAGGCATGGTACTTGGACCTTTATCCACTGGACTTGACTGTATGAGAAGCAGATACGAAATAATCGTAGTATCCATCATGTTATCTCCTGAAAGATGTGAAGATCCTCCCTCATCATGGATATTGTATTCTAGAAACTTAACAATCTGTGATTCTTTTATTCTAACCCCTCCTTTTCGACAGTAAAATCTGTAGCCCTTAGAGTGGTCGGGATAACCTACCAAATAGCCACGAGTGGAATGAGGTTGCAATTGCTCTCCGAAGGATTATATAACCTTACCTAAGTAGGGCAGCCCACACACGAATGTGTGCAAGGCTTGGCTTCCTTCCAACCCAGAGTTCAAAAGGCATCTTTGGTATTGACTTACTTGGGACTTTATTGAAGATATAAAATGCCTTCTTGATGGCTTCACCTCAAAGGTATTCAGGTAGGTTAGTCCCGATCTGCATTGACCTTATGATGTCCTTTAGGGTGCGATTGCGCCTTTTGGTCAGACCATTTTGCTCAGGATTACTTGGCATGGTGAACTATTCTAACTATTTCTAAATACTTGGCAAACGAACCCTTTTCTTATCCTATAATTTCATGTCTGCCATAGTATTCCCTTCTACTATCAGATTTGACAATTTTTATTGATTTTTCTATCTAGTTCTCAACCTTAGTCTTAAAGATCTTGAACATATCAAGAACTTCAGACTTTTTCTTAAGTTAACACATAACCATAGTGAGAATAATTGTTTATAAACATAAAAAAAATCTAGCATTGTATAACGTGACTGTATAGGGACCACTTGTTGGGCACCGATTTCAGAGCCTAACATTCGGAGTCATAAAATGTGTACTTGTGCTTGTTACCATGTATCGTTATTCCAATTAAACCTCATTAGTCATCCTCGGTTGATCTTCATTCTCTGATACCATAAGCGTCGGGCCTTATTTTTCAAATCATTCTTATACTGAAGCAAATATTCTATGCTAAACTTCCATCTAAATATTGAACATTTTAGAGACTGAATCATAATTCGACCGCCTCATATAATTTGTAAACCTACGTCTTTAGTTTACTCCACATTGAAAATCATCTAAGTTAGAACCCTACAGATCCAGATATATTCAAAATGTCGAAGCATGTTCAGTAAAATAACACCAGTTCATACTATTCCAAAAAATTCCTTCACTTTCCTTCAATCAAAACCTTTTCCCAATCAATTTGGAATGCTACCAATTTTTTTGTGAAGAGATAGTGCAATAAGTGAGGAATCTATTGTCTCAAGGGTCACTTCGTTTAGAGGTCGGATAACAATTTCCATCCAGAAATTGTAAGTCTTAGGGAATGAGTTAAAATTTTATTCCTTCAAATCATTTGTATCTCTATGTCTTTAGTTTGTTTAGACACAAGATTCATCTCATTTGGAGGTCGGATATCAAAGTTATGGCTGAAGGAAATCAAACAAGGTTCTGTCCTCAACCATATTGAACCTATTTTGGTACAAAAGGCATAACTTGCTCTAGGGATATTAGATCAAGGTCATTATTGAAGGGTTAGAAAGAGGACTTCAATATATACATCTTTCATGAAGACTTTGAAGTGAGATTTTGTCACATAAAGGGTCAGAATTTGACTAGATTATAGGGTCAGATGAAACCAGATGAAGGGTCAGATGAATTGGGAAAATTGTCATAACGTTCCCTAGAGATATCGGATTAAGGTGTTCTTTAGTTAGTTTGAAATAGGACTTCAAGATCTATAACTTATGAAGACTTGAAGACAAGTTATATCATCTGTAGGGTCAAAAATGGGACTAGAAGAAAGTATTAAATGAACCCAGATGAAGGGTTAGATGAATTGAAAAAATGGTCATAACTTTCTTTAAAGAAATCGGATTAAGGTGTTGTTTAGACGGTTTTAAAGAGAACTTCAAGATCTACAACTTTTATGAAGGCCTCAAAGACAAATAAGATCATCTATAGGTTCAAAAATGTGACTAGACGATAGGATCAGATGAACAGTGCACTAGACAATATGACATCATCACCAGACGATATGTCCTCACCAAACGAAATGTCTTAACTAGACGATACGTCCTCACTAGATGAAGCATCCTCAGTAGATGAAATGTCCTCACCAGACGAAGCATCCTCACCAGACGTTATGCCCTCACTAGACGAAGCATCCTCACCAGACGATCTGTCCTCACCAGATGATA
>JANSVA010000218.1:6414015-6427009 GCA_025504915.1 Erythroxylum reticulatum | reverse complement strand
TAAAATTGTCTTGGCATGTTCATGAATACACATACATGGAAATAGTGACATAGCTCACCCTTATCGGAGGATATGTACCAGAATGACCTGCGGGCGTCCCGGTGTATGCCTTGCGGTAAGGGGGCACTACAGTTGGAGTGTACGCTTGTCTGGTGAAAAGGTAGGATGATATAGACCTGTCGATAAACTTGCAAATCTTTCTTTCGTATAACATTAACTTAGCGAAGTGGGTGAGAGCTACTTCATTTGTTCTCCCTCTTCCAATTTCTTCAAACATCCCAGTGCCCAAAAAGGTAATGGTCATCATTGTTCAGGCACTGAAAGAGAGTAGAGATGTGTAATCCACTGTATCAGAGTTTGAATATGCTACAATGTCATTTAGAGGTGTTTTGCCTTTGTTATATACCCAATTGAGCAAACCTTATTTTGATGCCATAGCGGCATTACATTTCTCTTCATACTTGCCTGTGCCTGTTCCTAATGACAGGACCAACATTTGCTTTCTCTCCATCTATTTTAGTGTAAAGCCCATTATAAAACAAAACCCAAAAGCTAGTTGATAAACTATTAAACACATATAAAAGAAGTCATCAGTTACAAAATGTGAAAACACTAACGAAACAACTTCTTCTTCATTTTTCTTTCAACTATTATAGCTAGTAAATGTGTTAAAATTTCCTCTTTCTCCTACACGTGACATTTCTTTCATAGGTTCCCTCATTGTGTTTGTTTTGTAGAAATTTGGGAGGAAGTTGTGAAGATTAACAATCTTAAAATCTCTTAAAACATAGGTAAAATTTAAGCTGCTATTTTATGTCTTTTTTGTGATTTTTGATCATCTTATACTAGTTTATAGTTAGATTGCATGATGTGATTGTTTGGGACAATAATTGAAGTCATGTAAAGGGATAAAAATGGAGAAAATGCGGCTGTAAAATGAGAAAAGAAGAGGAGATAGGAGAAGAAGAGAGGGTGAAGAAGATCACATTTTTGAAAAATTTAAGTTACATTAAGGGGCATAATAGGAAATGTAAATAATGAAGGGCAAATATGGAATTTATTTCCAAGACTAGTATTTTTAGTATTAATTGAAATAAATGAGGGTAAAATAGGACCTTTAATTAGTCAAGGGTATTTTAGTAACTATGGTGGTTAGGTTAGTCAGGATATTATTTTTTTATAATTAAGAATAAAGAGGAAAAGAAAATAAAATTAGATTATTAAGTGTAATTAGATTGGAAATTTTCTTAAATTGGTCTAATAGAATTTTGTAATTTCTAAGTTCAAAAGTTCGATTAAGGAATAATTTGGATTATCAATTAGTTGAGTTCGAAATTGAGATAAAGATAAACTTAGAATGTACTCTTATAATAGTGTACCATTTTGTTATTAATAAATTATTTTTAGTGAATGAGATTTTGAATTAATTAATTCATAGTTACATATATGAATTATGTTTATTTTATTTCACAATTAATTAATGACGTATAAGGTGGTTCACTCTTATATTTTGTTACATATATTGAGGTGTATTGCTAGTTAATTCAGTAACAATGTGTTGTTAAATAGGCACTAGCTGATAATATGTTGTAAATAATAAGTGAAAATCAAGAATTGGTGGCTTGTCTAAGATAGGCTACATTTGATGATCGTAGATTGATAGGTTGTTTAGAAATGAGGGAGCGATGACTAGGTATCTATTTGTGGAGCAAATATCAGGGCATCTTGAGTCTTAGAAATGTCCTGTGCCGATAGCTAGGTACTAAGTGATACTGAGATATTCTAATTCTTGTAAATATCCTGTGTCAATGGCTAAGTACTAGAGTTATCAAGAGAAATTTGTAAATTAAGATACCCTATGTCGATATTTATACATTTAATTACGTTTTCACTTGGTGAGAGATTATAATGAGTTGAGATGAACCAGTAAATCATTGAATGTAAGCCTAATATGTTAGGCAAGTTTAGTCAATTTAGTTAATTATGAGATAAAACATAAATGACAGTTATAAATTAATATTTTTGTTAATCATTATTTGGTAAAATTTTGAAATGTTTGTTAATTGTTCGGATTAGACTGAGTAATGTTATGTATCTTCGTATTATATGAATGTTCTAATTACTTGCCTAAGTTTTATATTATATTGTATTGAGTTATTTGATTTTAAGTGTACGATTGGTTACTCTAATTGAGTAGGCAACTCATCCCTTATCACTATTTCTTTTAGGAGATTGAGTGATTGTCGATAACCCCAACGTACGTGATTGACAAAGTGAAGATTAGGCGAGGCCAACAAATTAATTGAGTAAAGCTATGTAAATGGATTTACTTATTTTTTTAACGTAATAGCTCAAGTAGTTGTGTTATATAGAATAATTTTATATCAGACAAATATCTTTCTTTTAGAGCTAATGATGATTTTACTAATTAATATTATGTTTGGCAACGATTTGGATAATTATAGTTCAAAAATTTATGGGAGCCTCACATTTAGGTCCATCAACTTGGGGTTGCTTTTCATTATCTCCTTGTGGATGTGACTTATATAAATCAAACCATCTTTGACCCTTGCAACTAATCTTCATCTGTAACTAAGGTCTCCAAAATCATGGAAAAATTTTACAAATGGGATAGTTGTTGAATACATTATTGGTTGAGAAGAACTTGATGTCAAATGCAGGTATCAGCACTTGTGTTAGTGTTTGAGATACCGTTAGGTCTGCAAGCAATTGGCTTATCAGTGACCTAAGATACTTTCCGTCGTACTTTGGCCCCATGAACTCACGAGTAAAAGTTGTCATCGAACCAATGAAGCCGTTTCTGACAATGATATCCTAGCTTTAGTTCAGGGAAATTATACTGATCGTGATCAGAATTTTCTGATAGTAAACACAAAGTGATAATCTGATTATCATCAGGAGATTTAGGACTTGAGTTTGCACCAAAGTATTACCTCGTTTGTGGGAAAATTTTGGAGCGTGTTCTAAATAGAAAATTTTAATGTCCTTAGCAGCATATAATGGCCTGTTTTCGTTACTAGGAGTAGCCAGCATGGTGGCCAGCAGCCCACCAGTGCTTGTCCCTGCAATTATATTGGAAAAATCTGCAATTCTCACAATTGTTCCGTCCGATTCCTGACAAGACATAGAAAAATATTAATGTGATAACGTCAACAAGTAACAACAATGACACCAAAAAATCAAAGGAAGCGTCTGGAGGAAAAGAGACGCAGTTCAAAGAGAACAGTGCCTGAAGCTTAGATTCAAGAAAGGCAAGAATGGTCCACGGAATTATGCCTCTAGTGCCATCTCCATCAATGCTCAACACGGTTATCATTTTCCGCTGATGGAAATAAAAATGGCGATTATTAAGAATCAAGAGATATAGAAGAGATAATTAGATAATTTCTTTATTAAAACTTTTGTTTTTCTCTCTCTATCTTTCTTACAATAGCATACATATCTTTTTATAGCCTTAAACATCAAGTTAGACTCCTAGAAATTCGTACAAGAATAAATGCAAAACAACACTCTTAATTCTGACGTCTTTGTAATAAACTGGCTATAATTTCTTATAGGGAACTCTAAACGACCTAAGATTTGAACCATCAAAAACTATACTCGAAAGCATCCCAAATGCATAGGTCATACACTAAAAATAGATAACGTTTGCCCCTTCAACTTCTTATTTAAAACAGCCTTAAAATATATCCACTATGTTGTTACGAATTTAAAGACAAATTAAGTTAGGTCATCAACACCCCTCCTTAAACTTAATTCTCTTTTGTCCTTGATGCCAAGAAGATTCTTGAACTTTTCGAACAACTTGATTGGCAACGGTTTTGTAAATATATTGGTGACTTGATCTTCACTTTTAACATGAATTAGCTCAATATTTTTCTCCTTCACTTTCTCCCAAATAAAATGAAATAGCACATCAATATGTTTGCTCCTTTCATGATGCACTAGATTTTTTGCCAACTTGATTGCCGACTTGCTATCCAAATAAATTGGTGTTGCCTCATCTTGATTGAAACTAATCTCCTTGAGTAGCCTTCTTAACCAAACTGCATGGCACATGCATGCCGCTGCAGTGACATATTCCGCCTCACACGTCGAAAGTGTCACAATTGGTTGCTTCTTCAAAAACCATGTGAAAGTCATATTCCCCATGTAAAATGCAAATCCCGAGGTGCTCTTTCTATCATTCATGTCTCCGCCCCAATCACTATCTAAATAGCTAAAACTTGCAAATTTGTTAGCGGATGAACTATAAAACAAACCAAGGGATAGAGTACCTCAAACGTAATGGAGAATCTATTTGATTGTCTTCCAATGTGTTGCTCTTAGCTCCTCCATATATCAGCTTACCAAGCCCACCACATACAAAATGTCCGGCCTAGTGCATATCAAGTACCTCAAACTACCAACTAGGCTCTTATATAATGTCGCATCGATCACCTTTCCTTTATCATGCTGAGACAACCTAACACCGCAATCAACCGGTTTGCAATCCTCCATCTTGAACTTTTTTAATATTTCCTTGGCATATGCCTCTTGTGAAATAAAAATGCCTTCATCTCCTTGCTTTATCTCAAGACCAAGAAAATAGGACATTAGCCTTAAATCCATCATTTCAAATTCTCCCATCATGGCTTTCTTAAACTAATCAACCATTTTACAATTACTACCCGCAAAAATTAAATCATCAACGTACAAGGCTACCACCAATATGTGACCATTTTTTACCTTCATATACATAGCATCTTCATACAGGCATTGCACAAAACCGTGCGACTTGCAATATTGATCAATTCAGGTGTTCCAAGCTCTAGGAGCTTGCTTCAAACTGTACAACGCCTTCTTCAATTTTAACACTTTACCTTCATTACCTTCTTTCACATACCCGGGTGGTTGCTCAATATACACTTCTTCCTCCAAGACACCATTAAGAAATGCTGACTTCACATTCATTTGATAAATGCGCCACTTTGATTGAGCTGCAACAGAGATCAAAAGTCGAATAGTCTCCATTCGAGCCACCGATGCAAACACCTCCTCATAATCGATGCCGACTTGTTGCTTGTAGCCTTTTGCTACCAATCTTGCTTTGTATTTCTCGATTTCACCTTGAGGATTCATTTTCTTCTTGTACACCCATTTGACACATATCGCCTTGTGATCTTTTGGAAGAGAAGTTAGCTCCCATGTATTATTTTTCTCGATTGCTCGCATTTCATCATCCATTACGACTCGCCACTTGTCATCTTCAATCACCTCTTCAAAAGAAATATTTTCTCCTTGTGCCAAAAGATACACCAAGTGTAACTCACTTGTCGCCTCATATAAATCGCGTATACTCCTTATTTTTGGTGTTCTTTGCTCGTCATTCGATGAAGTTACTTCGTGTGTTGTGATTGTTAGTGCCTCTTCATTGTTGTTGGATGTCGACTTTGGCATGTTCATCGGTATGTGCATCGCATCTCTTGCCTTCTCATGAAAAGTTTCCACCATTACATTCCAATCCCACATGGCTTCTTCGTTTACTTGCACATCATAGTTAATATGCATCTTTTTGTTATTAGGATTAAAAAGCTTATATGCTTTAGACCTTTCATCATATCCAATAAAGATCAATTTCAAACTTTTATCATCCAACTTCACATGCCTTTCATCCGGTATATATGCATATGTTACACTACCGAATACTTTTAGATACGACACTGTCGGTTTTATGCCGCTCCATGCCTCTTGGTGTGTTATGTTCTCCAAAATCGATGTCTTGCATCGATTTAGCAAATAAACAGAACAATCCACCGCTTCCATCCAAAATTCTTTTGGCATATTCTTGCTATTGAGCATACTTTGAACCATGTCGAGAATAGTCTGATTTTTGCGCTTCACCACTCCATTTTGTTGAGGTGACTATGGCGCTGTCAAATGACGCCGAATACCATGTTCTTCACAAAAAGAATTAAAAACGAATGAAGTCAATTCACCGCCTTGATCCGATCTCAAAACCTTGATATAAAGACCACTTTGTTTCTTGACAAAAACTTTAAACTTCTTAAAAATTCCAAAGGCCTCCGATTTTTCTTTCAAAAAATAAACCCAAGTTTTTCGAGAAAAATCATCGATAAAAGTTAAGAAATATCAGTTTTCCCTAATTGAGCTTGGCTTGATCAGTCCACAAATGTCGATATGCACCAATTCAAGAGGCTTCTTTGCTCGATAACCCGCCACTTTCGAAAAACTACTCCTTGGATGTTTGCCAATCACACACCCTTCACAAAACTTGTTCAGAGAGTCAATTGATGGCAATCCATGCACCATCTTCTTGTCAACCATTTCTTTTAATCCTCCAAAATTCTTGTGCCCAAATCTTAAATGCCACAACCAAGTTTTATCTTCTTTGCAAGCTTTCAAACACTTTGCTTGAATATTATCCAAAATCAATTTAAACATTTGATTTTTCTCCATTTCAACTTGGGCTAGCAACTTTTTATTTTAGTCTCTCAAATGAAGGGATCGATTTTTCATGAAAATCAAATAATCTTTTTCCAACAATTGTCCCAAACTCAAACTATTGGTCTTCATGTCCGGCACATAATAAACATTTGAAATACTTTTGTGCACCATCTCTCAATTGAATAAAAATGTTACCTTGGCCTTTTACTTGCACCTTAGAAGCATTACTAAAGGATACGTGGCCATTTTCTATCTCCTCCAATTTGGTAAACAAATGCTTATGCCCGCACGGGTGGTTGGTTGCACCCGTATCAAGATACCACACATTCTCATTTTCGGGACCATTCTCCTTATTCGTCAATAGCACCACATCATTATTCTCGGTCTCCTCCTTTTCTATGAAATTCACATTCTCATCTGCCTTTTTCTGGGAATAACATACTCTTGCATAATGACCATATTTACCACAATTGTAACAATCAATATTGTACTTATTTGATCGACCGCCTCTGCCTTGGTCGCGTCCTTTACCACGCGCATTGTTGTTGTTTCCTCTTTCTTCATATTCATTTTGTCCATGATCACGGCCTCTACTACAATCACGACCTCTATGGCTTCCGCGACCTCGACCACGTCCTCTACCTTGATCACCATGGCTCGTTTTTTCCTCCTTAAGCGTAACCTTTGCTTGCAATGCTTCTTCTAGCAATTCTTGCTTCTTTTTTTTTCCCTTTGTTTATGAGCCTCAAGAGAACTTGAGAGATCGTCAATGGTCATTTCTTCCAAATTTTTGGATTCTTCAATTGCACACATAACATTCTTGAAATCATTTATCAACGTCTGTAGTATTTTCTCCACCACTCTCACATCGGTAAGAGTTTCGCCATTTCTTTTCAATTGGTTGACAACGGTTTGCACCCTTGTTATGTACTCGGATACACCTTCGATTTCCTTCATTTTCATCTACTCAAGTTCGTCGCTAAGAGTTTGTAACCAAACTTGCTTCACACACTCGGCACCTTTGTACAACTTCTCCAAAGTCTCCCATGCACCTTTCAATGTAGTAGCGCTGGCTATTTTTTCAAAGCCGGCGTCATCAACCGATTGATACATGATGTAGAGTGCGATTTTGTCTTGCTTGCGACTTTCTTTCAATGCCTTTAGTTGGGCTACCGAAAACCCGTATGTATTTTTCGGCTCTATGTACCTGCTCTCAACTACTTCGCATGCATCTTGAGAGCCGAGCAACACCTTCATTTGGATGCTCCAATTTTCATAGTTATTTTTGGTAAGATGTGGGACCGATATGTGGCCGCTCGCTATGCCGGTAGTAGACATGGCTTTGATACCATTTTGATGGAAATAAAAATGGTGATTATTAAGAATCAAGAGATATGGAAGAGATAATTAAATAATTTCTATATTAAAACTTTTGTTTCTCTCTCTCTATCTTTCTTACAATAGCATACATCTCTATTTATATCCTTAAACATCAAGTTAGACTCCTAGAAATTCTTACAAGAATAAATGCAAAACAACACTTTTAATTCCGACATCTTTTCAATAAATTGGCTATAACTTCTTATAGGGAACTCCAAATGACCTGAGATTTGAACCATCAGCAACTAGACTCAAAATCACGCCAAATGTATAGGTCATACACTAAAAATAGATAACGTTTGTCCCTTCAACTTCTCATTTAAAACAGCCTTAAAATCTGTCCAATGTGTTGTCACGAATTTAAAGACAAATTAAGTTTAGTCATCAACATCCCCCTTGCTTTGATACTCATTTTGGTTCTAAATGGACTTTCTAGAGATTGAACTATCTTCAAGAATAGATCTTTTAGTAGTATGATTATATAGAGAACGTAATTACAAGGTTAAATGCTCTAACATATGCATAAATCATTTATTTTTCTGTTTAACTCCTTAATTAACTTCCTCTTCTATCATGTGCACACACCTTTGTTGATTTTGACAGGGGAGAATTAAAAAATAGAACATGCTTTTTGGCCATTGATAAGATTCCGATTCAGTTTATTGACTATAAAAAATTATTAGGAAATCAAAATTGAATTAATCTACAGTGTGTTTGACCATTAATGAGACGTGATTTGTGTGGAATATACACCCATCCAACCATAAGATGTTCAGAATATATATTTTTTTTTGCATTATAAGGAAATTACATCAAAAGTTCCTGACAAGGGAAAGACATCCCTGTGATGTTCTCTAAGAGGATTTTAACACAGTCTGAAGATGGGCGCTGAAATGTGATTGTCCCAAGTTGAAAGGATTGAGCGTAGTTGGCCAGCCAATCCTCACATTGATTGGCTTCCCTATATATGTGTCTTTGCTTTACTATCCAATCTCTAGCAAGCAACTCCTTAATGGCCCTAACTGATGAATTGCAAATACCTCGTTGTTTTTTTGGTGAGGAAAGTATATTAATAACCACAAGGGAATCCGCCTCTAATTCTATCCTTTTATATCCCAAATCCCATGCAAGTGATAGCTCCGTGAATACACCCCAAAGTTCCTCACAGACCGAGGTGGTAAAGCCCACATTTTGAACAAAACCTCCGAGCCAGGTCTCGGTGTAGTCCCGAAGAACACCTCTTGCAGAAGTAGCATGAGAAATGTGCTTATAAGTGCTATCAGTATTTAGGTGAGTCCAACCAAAGGGGGGTGTTGACCAGCCTATGAGAGTCTCCACTCTCTGATAGTTAGCTAAATGGACCCGAGAATACAACTCTTTAGACTTATATACCCACCCAACATAAGTGAGGATAATTCCTTTAGGATTAGTTGGCCACGAAAAGTTAACATGAAAGATACTTTTGTTTCTCCAAAACCAAATGAACCAGCAAGTGTTGCCAAAGATGACAGGCCAAGCAAATCCATATATCTTTATATGGGATTGCAAATTCATCCGTAACCAGTTGGATTGTATTGTGTCAAGAAGTCAGCCTACATTGTCACTACTAAGAACGTTAGCCACACGTTCTGAACCCTGGGGCAATCACGTATGGCATGCAACGAGTCTTCGTTTCTTTAGCATGTCAGGCATGTATTATCTAAGGAGAGGTGGCGAACTACTCTTTGGCTGTTTGTCAAGAGTTTGGCACGGTAGAGAAGCCATAGGAAGGCCTTTATTTTTTGTGGCCCTGGCCATTTCCAGATCAACATACATATAACAATCCTTTGTTCTATTCCAAAACTTGCAATTAATGAGTAAGCTGAAGCAGTACTGAAGTTCCCACTTTTCGATATACCCTATACCCTCCTATCGTTTCCAAGTGTAGGTCTTGGAGGGAGGATACTGGCAATATACATGCACACCGATGAGGGGAGGTGGGCTTGGAAGCTCTCCCATTTCCGGCAACCATTACCATCAACGTAATCCTCTATGTGAAGTAGTAACATATTATCCAAGAGAGATGCGGTTATGTAAGACTTGAGAGGACCAAGGTTAGCTACCCAAGCATTTGTATGTACCTGCTTACCGTTACTAATTATCCATTTCATACCCTTGATCACATATTGCCATACGGAAGATATACTGTTACCAATTATCCATTTCGGTTAACAAAATGTCTCCCAACTAGCGAGGCTCATCTTTCGTTGATTGTTAGTCGATCCTTATAGGAAGACTCACATGATTTTTTCTAATTAGTCGCAGAGTTTACGTAAGAGTCGTATTGTCTACATCGTGTACGTGGGCAGGGTGGAGAGAGCCGATTGAAGTAGGGTTACTTTACCGGCCAGGGAGAGGTGTTTTGCTTGCCATTCTGTCAGGCGTTGCTGCACTTTGTCAAGGATATATTGATAGCTACTGCTGGATGACCTTTTATGAATGTGAGGTATGTCTAGATACTTCCCAAGGTTAGTTGTGAGTTTGACGCTCAATCTCCTACTGATCGATCGAGCCTTTGGATGATCAATATTTTTTTGAGCAGTAGCAACGAGTCTTGGTTGTTCTCACTTTTTGTCCTGAGACAGAACAGAAGATATCTAAGACATCCATAATAATTTAAGCTTGCTTGGTAGAAGCTTCTGAGAATAGTATTAGGTCGTTTGCAAAAAATAGATGTGATAATTTTGGGCCACTCCTTCCCAATTGGATAGGTTTCCATTTACGCCTCTCCACTGCTTGATTAATCAGCTGGCCCAATCTCTTCATACATAGGATGAATAAGAATGGTAATAAGGGATCGCTCTGTCTAATGCCACGAGCTAGGGTAAAGACCTCCGAAAGATCACCATTCCAGTTAACTTGCATAGTCACCGATGTTATACATTTCATAATAAGGCTAATGAGAGAATCAAGCAAACCAATATTTGTAAGGTTGTCTTTGATGAAGTCCCAATTGAGTCGGTCATATGCTCTCTCCAGGTCCACCTTGATAGCCAAGAAGCCCTTTTTGCCTTGTTTCTATCACATGGAATGAATCACTTCCTACGCAATAACGATGTTATCCGATATAGATGGACCTGGCACAAAACTACATTACGTCGAGGCTATTATAACAAGCATCAATGGTTTTAGGCGATTCACAATGATTTTGGTGATTGCTTTATAGATTACTAAGCACAGACTGATCAGACAAAATTGATGAATAGACGTTGAGTGATTAATTTTGGGAATGAGCACCAAGATGGTTTTGTTTAACTCAACTTCCCACACCTCATGTTTAAAAATTCTTTGAATGAAGGTTATCACCGCTTGTCTGACAATCTCCCATTGTTTTTAAAAGAATATGGCGTGGAAACTGTCATAGCATGGCGCTTTGTTTGGGTGGATGCTAAAAATAGCATCTTTAACCTCACCAGAAGAGACGTGCTTGTGAAGAATCTCCATCGTTATCCGAGGGATGGAAGGGAAATCTCCTTTGAGATGGAAATCGACAATATGGTTATCGTCAATTGTATAAAGAGACTTAAAGAATTCCCTGACCATTCTTCAAAGAATTATTGGATTTGTAATGATGATACCTTTGTTGTTTTTCAGCGAGTTCACTATAATGCATCATTTCTTTTCCATAATGGTAGTGATAAAACTTCGTATTATAATCTCCTTGAGCCAACTATTGCCATCTGGATTTCTGGTACCAAAACAATTCTTCTAGGTCGCGGAGTCCAGCTGAGTTCCCCCAGTCTATAATATTTTGGATTCTCGCAAATCTAGCTAGAAGGCAGTTTTTCGTTTGAAAATGTTTTCGAATACCTTCCGGTTCCATGAGCTTAGATTGGTTGCGAGATCTGCAAGGTGACCGCATAAATCATTTTTCTCTGGCCTCCAGTGAGTTTAAAGATAAGTTGAAAAGTGGATATTGGACATCCAAGCCACATGGAAGATGAAAATTTTCGATTGTGGTTGTGCCCATTAATGTTTCTCAAACCGAATCACAAGGGGCCGATGGTTTGATTTAAGGAAAGGTAAGTGGAGAATTGTGGTTTCTGGGAATGTGTCTTCCCAAAGGGTGGAGTAGAAAGCCTTGTCTAATTGTGCGAGGTAGGTTCCCTGTCTCCACGTATATCTTGGTCCAGAAAATCCAAGGTCATGTAATCCACAACTATGGATGCGATCTTGAAAGGCTCTGCTAACAACCGGACGTGTGTTGGCCCCATTATACTTATCAACTACTTCCAACTTTACATTAAAATCACCTCCTAGTAGCCATGGATCTGTAGTGGTCCGTGCAATGATCTTGAGGTAGCTCCATAGATGTCTTTGCGGAGAGTAATGCGGGCTTGCATAAACAGCAGTAAAGATAAATGAGTTACCATCTATAATGATCTTCATATAAATAAATTGTCTATGAGCTAGGAGGATAATTACATCTACGTCCAAGTTCCATAAGAGCCAGATGCCCCCTGAAAAACCCATGGCTTCAACTTTATACGATTTTACAAAGCCCATATTGTTGATAATTTCATCTACTCTTCTACCGCTATTCTTGGTTTCCACAAGGACTACCAAAAACGTTTTATTCAATCTTACATAATTTCGAAGTATAGGTTTGAAGGTTTTCCCCCTAACCCCTTGGCAATTCCAAGTTAATATGGTCATAATATAGTTGTAAAGAGATGATGCTAATGCGGTTAACCCTATATTCGCATGAAGTCTATGTTCTTTGATGCTCCTGCATGTATACTCTGGGTCTCTGCGACCACTTCTATTACTTCATTTCCTGAGGGATCCTCCACCATCAAGTCTATATTGATGTCCGGGTCGGATGGGCGTGGGGGTGGTGATGAATACTTATTATTTAGATTGTTCTGGTGGTTGGTGTTAAAAGAGAAAAAAATTACTACAACTCTGCTTTAATAACTATAAAACAGAGTATAACAGAGGTTTTAGGATGCAACTGGGGAATTGTATTTAACTGAATTTTTTAAAGAGCAATACCAATCTCAAGCAACCTGATACAGCTATATATATAGAAGAAAACAACAACTAACTACCGAAAATAAAGGTGCATTATTCAAACAACTAATTCCACAAAATCTGCTTCCACTAA
>JANSVA010000218.1:6402920-6413915 GCA_025504915.1 Erythroxylum reticulatum | reverse complement strand
ATAAAAGAAAACAACAACTAACTACCGAAAATAAAGGTGCATTATTCAAACAACTAATTCCACAAAATCTGCTTCCACTAAAAGTAACCTTATGACCACGTTTATACGAGATTAACTCCAACAGTTGGTGGCCAAATCCTCCAATATCTCATTCGGTTGACAACAGACCATGGCTTCATCCACAGGTATGGGAAGAGGGTTGTCGGTGTTATCTATAATTTCTCGGTGGCTTGGGATCTGTACGACTGTATGATTGCCTCGGTTTTCTATTGTGATCCTCGTGGGGAGGTCTGGGTCTTCCTTGTCATGTGTTAATTCCCTGGTATTGCTCATGTTTGCACTCTTCAGTGGATGGAAGGTTTTCTCGTTGTGGTAGTTACTTTTTTAGTCGGTCCAGTATTCTGCTGAGCCAGCAAAGGCAGTTCTCCTCGTGTAGCCACCAGTGTCCTACTCCTGTCTTGATGAGTAGTGGCTTGATTAGGTTGGCTGCTTTCTCTAACAAAGTGACGGTTACTTACATTACTGATGTTTTCTTTATCAGAGAGGATGGTGTATCGTGATCCCCGCATATTACCTGATGTTTATCGATATTTGGCCTCTGACCCTGATGATTGTCTTGAACTGTAGGATGTCTGCTTCTTCTTTGCACTTGTATCCAAGGCCTATATTCATCGTTTTTGCCAGGAGTGGTCGACGCTGCGTCAGTTGTTTCCACCAGAAGTGTTTTGTTCTTCTCACCATCTGGGTAATTTTTTTCTACTGCCCCTTGTTTTATTGCCGGACAATCTACTGTGGCATGTCCCACACGTCCACAGGAGAGACAAATTTGGGGCAATCCTTTATAAGCCACCTTTATTATCTCGCCATCAATTTCTACTCTTGATCGCAAGGGAACTGTAATATCCACTTCTACAGCCACCCTTGTGAATTTGCCCCTGTGTGTTTTGGTAGTATTATCATCGATTTTTACTGTACGTCCAACCAGGTTTCCTAGTGCTTTGAGGATGAAGGGGTGGTATCGTGATACCGGAAGTTCCGAAAATCAAAACCAAACCACTGCCCTAGTTATCTGTCCAGAAGAGGGTCGAAAGGTTGGAGTCCATTGTTGCACGGAGAGTGCATGACCCATGATTATCCAAGGTCCCTTCGTGAGTGCATCAAAGTAGTCATCTTGCTTTATAAATTTGATGAGGAAATAGTCGTTATCAAGGTCGATGATCTTCAGAGGTCCCGAAGGCTTCCACATACTCCTCAATCTAGTACTAAGCATTTTGTAGCCTATGTGACACCTTAAGAGTTTAGCCATCACTGCAAGTTCCCACTGTTTGTCCAGTCGATTCTTGAACGTAGGGGAAAGTTCTAAAGCAGTCCCGAACTCTCCCGGTACTAAGGTAATGTCTCCCTCCTCGAAAGTAGCTGGTTGTTCTTCTGGCCAATCTTTTATCTTCCTCCTCCTCACTTGCTGGGTTACCGATGACAGCTGCGTTGTAGCTAGGGGGAGTTTGGGCTGGTGGAGGGTCTTCTTTCCTTTGGCGTATCCGAACTTTCTTGTGCATGCGTTGTTCTCCATTCTTTAGAGAACTCTTTCGCTTTTTGTTGACACAACCAACTAACCACTAGACTCTGTTCATCGCCGTTGTTCAGAATATAGTTTAAAACATAGAATTTCGCACTTAAAACAACAATGTGATTTGCAAGGACGTTGTATTTTTAAATGTCTTTTAGGTTCAAGATAGAATAATGAGCTGGTTAATTTTGGATTACCCTTAGTTTTTGAATCTTCTGGACTGCTAAATGCCTTTCCGAATCGCATTTAACTCTTAGTCTTTGGAAGATTCAATTGAATTACAAAGATGCAACTGATTGAAAACTGATGCACGGAGTCGGGAACATACATCGTCAGGATATGGAGGTAGGTTTCCCTGGGCAAAATAAGGGTTGTCTTATACCTTGTACAAAGTCGTCAATTTCCAAGCAGAAGGAAAAAAAATCAGAAGCACCCCATTCGAAGCTTGATTTCTGTCTGAAACCTGGACTTTATACGTTTATTGAAAATGGAAAGTAATTAGCCAATTTTACGTACCATTTCAGCTCATTTAAACAGCTTTGATATACTTCTGACAAGAAAGCTTTTGATTTGACCGAAGATGGAAGCTTTCTTCTTCTTCTTCTTCAGAAGCCTTTTCCTGTTATGACTTCTTGAGCTGTTTATTGAACTCTTCCTCGACGTTTTCCTGCCGTCGGACATAGAACTTGATCTGTTTTGAGTTTTCAGCATTGCAGCTTCTATCTCCTCCTTAAAATCATCCTCTTCTTCCTCTACAAGGGCATCATCACGATCATCTTCCGTTAATTTGTCCTCGTTTATAGTCCTTATGGAACTGCCATTAGAGTGCAGTCCTCTCAGCCTCGACAGAATCAAATTCCGGCTTGCCTCAGCGGCCAGTTTCTGCTCCATGGACACGTTGATCCTCCACTCTGCAAGTGCCTCCTCATCTTTAGCTCTCTTTGTCAACGCATAATATTCCTCCTGCGAAAGCTCGATCACGTCGTTTTCAGTCTCTGCAGAGTTGATGTGCCGTATTGCCTCCTCTGCCGATGCGCCGAAAGCTTCTGTTTCTATTCGAGTGGCTCTGAGAGTCAATTGCAGTGTTCTTAGAGTCTGTCTTCTCATCTTGAGCACAAGTTTCAGCTTCGATCTGTCTCTGCGCTCTTCATCTCTGAGCCCCCTAATGTTCTGCAATTCTTCATCTTCTTGATCCAGAGATTGAGTTAACTCATTAATAAGTTTTGTTGCTTTCAGTTCCTCTTCCTTTTTTGTTCTGACCTCTCTGCCAATGGCCTCGAGCTGGGATTCTAGCTCTGATATCACGATATTGGACATGGATGTTCGGTTCTTGGCACTTGCAAGGCCTGATTGTAGCCTTTCAAGCTCGTCAATGACGGGCCTGGAATCAAGCCATGACTCCGTAGCACTGTCTTTAGCTTGCTTCAGTTCTTCCCTAGTTCCAATTAATTCTACCATCTTTGCCTGAAGTGTGTCTCCATGATACCGCTCTGATGATTCTATTGTTTCGGACATGTAGCTCTCTCGTCTTTCTCCCGGCGATGGCTCCATTTTTTTTTTTTTTTTTGCGTCTTGTCAGGAATGGTTCAGAGTAATTATATTTACATTGTGACAACTATCATTGTGTTTCAGGTTTGAATTCTTCCTACGAATCCTATCAATGTCTTGTGTTTGGATGTTTCATCCCTCTCCATGTTTGGAAAACAAAGAAAATGTTATATTATTAGTTATTATTAAAACACACCGCCTGTTTGTTGCCAAAAGATCCCTCTCAATGTTTGGAAAACGAAGAAAATGTTGCATCATTAGTGATTATCAAAACACACTGCCTGTTTGTTTCTGGTTTGGCTAACTTTGCTGATACCGAACCTAATGACCTATCCTTTTATATTTTAGGCATTTCGTACGGCAGGACAAATTCTGAATATTACACTCTGTGCCACCTCCACAGTGTTTAATCCACCTTGGTTTTTTTTTTTTTCTTCTTTTGTTCTTACATAACTCGCTTTTCCCTCTTGTTAGATGGGTAAGAATACAAGAATTTTTAAATAAAATTTAGATAATTAAGCGTATTTTTTCAATCTTTTATGCATAGTTTAGGTTTATTACAAGTATAATTATTATCAATTCTAGTTAAAATAATTTAATATAACTTGTTCTTTTATCAAATTCAATTTAACTTGACTAGGATTTTAACAAATTCTAGATTTCTCAATTTGTATTTCATCAAAAACGAGCTTCTAAATAAGGCTGATTGTTGTATACATGGCCTAAGATTTCTTACGGAATTTGTATTCCGACAAAAATGTGTTTCTAAATAAGGTTGACTGTCGTAGATATGACCTAATCCGCAACTACGTCCAGGGTCATGGATCTCACTATTTCTTGGTGCACACCTATGTCCCTAAGCCATGAATCCTCTTCCTTCTTCGCATAGTTAGACATGGTCTGTGATAGAATTGTATCCTAGACCATAATTTTTCACGAGAACACCTTTGCAACTCTAACATGCTCGTATCTTTAGTCTACGTCTTTATCTGTGGTTTTTAAAACTGAACACGCTCTATGCTGCACCGATGTCCTAACCCTTGTTCACCCAAAGACTTCTAATAAAATACATGCATTCTGGGCAAAATACTCCAAGATTAATCGAGCACATGAGACATACACATTATTAATCTCAAACTTGGTGAATATATTATGTTCCTCCAATAAACTCCGACGGCCCCACCAAAATTGCACAATTATGTCTATAAGCCATATACAACTAAACCTTGACAACTATATGTAGGTTGAGTTGTTTCTATGTCCAAAATCCCAAGACATTAATCAAATCCAAATGATGCTTGAGATTTTTTTTGTTAACCGACTTTGTCAACATGTCAGTTACATTCACCAAAGTTTGAATCTTTTCACTAAGATCTGATTAGGCGCAATTAAATTTTCGATTTTGTAAAACTTCATACTCTTCACTGTAGTACTCATCCATCTATCTTTCATATGACTTTTTCTAGTCTCTTAAATGGTAGTTGGATCCTTATCGCTGATGGTAATGACATACGTGATTAAGTCTTACTAACTATATCTTTTTGACAGCCTAATAGTTTGTTTTGCTCTGTATATAACTATACTATATTGATGCTTTCTTCATAATATTGTTTTATTTCCAGAACCAAAATGTCCAACCACTTTAGCATTTATTCCAGGATGTTCTAGTTTCAATAGTACTATTATTATACTACCCTCTGCTAGTTCTGGCACATCCTCTCGATATATTTGTTTCAACTGTGTCGTTCTATAAAACATTGCATCCTCAAAGGTTACCCTAAACTTGTTATTAAGTGTACAAAATTACCTTAAACTTGTTACCCTTTAATAAGCTCCCTTGATAAAGTTCCATCATCTCTCACTCATATAGATGATTTAGCCATATCTATTATAACGAAGTACTATTTTCATCTGACACCAGTTTTACAACTTCTCACTTACAACTATGCTTCATATCAATCTGTAGATATCTTTTGCCAATTTTGTCCTTTTATCATAGTTATCACACCCTTTACCATCTTAATGTTGTTTCTATAAGTCTTATATCCAAAATTGTTAGCATGTAAAGTACCTAAAGAGATAATGTTCTTCATCAAATAAGGCCTGCTCATTGTCCTAACAATGTCATTAAACATCTTAATCCTAACATGTTATATTATAACAATTTTGTAAGTTTTATCATCCCTCAATTAGACAGTCCTAGGTTTCCTAACGTGTAAGGTACAAAATAATCCTTGTTTAGTGTTATATGATATGAACATTTTTTTTCCATAATCTATAAGTCCTAAAGTTAATTGGTTGAAACTTAAAGCATGTCTCCATTACTGTAATCCAAGTCCCCTCTCTACACTACATTAATAGACCTTAACAAGTCATCAATTTTTTCATAGTCCCTCTACTCCCTTTTGTTTAATTAGGAACTCCTAATATGTCCAATTTACTCACACTAGCAGCATCAAATTGTCTTTCCACCCTTAGGTTTTAACCTATAACTCCATTTAAATGAGTCATCTTTCCCTTATTTTATCTTGTGGTCCTAATTTCCCCTCACATAAAACCCTAAAACTTGAAAGCTTTCACCAACATCAAGTCTCTGTTGGATGTGAGCTAATAGCGTAGCGGTGATAACGCTCACATCGTCTTTATACCAAATATGAACATTAGATATTCGTATGAGAAAGGTAAAAAAACAAAGTAGAATCATGGCTTGATCCTTGTCTGCAATAATCACCTCAAGCCTTACCAGATCACCGATTATTTGATTGAATATATTTATATATTATTCCAAATCCGCTCCCTCTTACATCTTCAGCTTATGTAGTCTTTACTTTAGATATAACTTGCTTATGAGAAACAAGTTGTATGTAATAAGAATATATTTAGATGAAAAAAGAAACAAACAAAAAAAAAAGAACATAAGAAGATTTTTACAAGGTTCAACTAATTGGTGTACCTATGCTATTAGGATCCCAAAGTGACTAATTTCACTATTGATCAATGCCTATCGCCTTCACTAGCCTTGTAAGTCATAATGCCTTTTTAGCAGCTGCAATTACTACTATGTTATATGATATGAACATTTTTTATCTAGTATCTATAAGTCTTAAAGTTAATTTGTTGAAACTTAAAGCATGTCTCCATTATTGTAATCTAAGTCCCCTATTTACACAACATTAATAGATCTTAACGAATCATCAATTTTTCGTAGTCCCTCTACTCCTTTTTGTTTGATTAGTGCCTCCTGTCCAATTTACTCACACATGTAGCATCAAATTGTCTTTCCACCCTTAGGTTTTAACCTAGAACTCCATTTAAATAAGCCATCTTTCCATTACTTTGTCCCATAGTCCTAATTTCCCTTCACTTGTAACCTTTAAACTTGAAAGCTTTCACCAACATCAAGTCTCTGCTGGATGTGAGCTAATAGTGTAGCGGTGATATCACTCACGTCGTGTTTATACCAAATATGAACACTAGATATCTGTAAGAGAAAGGTAAAAAAACAAAGTAGAATCACGACTTGATCCTTGTACACAATAATCACCTCAGGCCTTACTAGATCACTGATTATTTGATTAAACATATTGATAGATTATTCCAGATTTGTTCCCTCTTACTTCTCCAGCTTATATAGTCTCTACTTTAGATATAACTTTGTGAGAAACAAGTTGTATGTAACACGAATAAATTTGTATGAAGAAAAGACAAAAAAAAGAACATAAGAAGATTTTTACAAGGTTCAACTAATTGGGTGTACTTATGATATTGGAATCACAAAGTGACTGATTTCACTATTGATCAATGCCTATCTCCTTCACTAGCCTTGTAAGTCATAATGCCTCTTTAGCATCTAGAATTACTATTATGTACTCTACTTTAAATATAACTTGTTTATAAGAGATTTCAATATTTATTAACTTCCAAGGTCCTTCATATCTTTATATGTATACAGTATCTATAATGAGGTATATGACCTTATCTACTAAACATAATCGAACAATTCTAGTTATTTGTGCATGTAACTCCTCTCAATTAAGCTTATATTTTTTCAACTTATTCTCTTGTAATCCCTTTAATAAGTTTTGCTGAGCCAACAAATCATTTACTTGTCACAGTCTGAAGTTCTCATTTTTATTTAACTTCCCCATTTTAAATATAAAATCATTATCACATAAATGATGCTTTAATATCACTTATTGAGTTACAGTAAGAATATATTTGAATGAAATAAAGAAACAAATAAAAATAAACAAAAAGATGAGAAAATTTTTAACAAGGTTCAATCAATTGAGTGCACCTATGTGTGTGTGTGTATGTTAGGTTTAATTGCAGTAAGAATGTATTTGAATGAAATAAAAAAACAAATAAAAATAAACAAAAAGATGAGAAGATTTTTAACGAGGTTCAGTCAATTGAGTGCACCTACATTCTTAGGAGCCCAAAATGATTGATTTTACTTTTGATTGATAACTTTCATACTTAATAAGAAATATAATTTCCTACAGAGAGAGAGAGAGATATAGATAGGTTTAAACAAGTATAATTAATTGCAAACTTTAACTAGTATAATTAAGTACAACTTGCCCCTTTACAAAACTAACTTAACTTAACCATGATTCTAACAAGTTATAAAATCCTTATAGAGTTCATATTCCAGTAAAAACATTTTCCAAATAAGGCTGATTGTTGTGGGCACAATTTAGGTCAGTCATATCCTAGGTCATGGATTCACAATTTCTCCTCATGCATAAACGTGGGTAAGGCCACGCCCTATTCTTAGATCATGGATTAGGCTTGGCAAATAAGCTTAGGCCTGGCTTGATGCTCGAGCTTTTTTTAGTCTAAATTTTTTAAAAAATAACATCAATTTCAAATTTTATTTTTTAAAAAATAAATAATCAGGTTTTGGGCTTGGGTCAAAATTTTTGACCCATTAATGAATCCTCTTGTTTCTCTACACACACTTAAATACGGTCTATGACACAATCTTTTCTTGTATGAAAACACTTTTGGCACTCAAACACGACTAAAATTTTTGGCCCATTGCCATCTATACTGTGGATCCTCCTGTTTCTTTACATACTTAAACACGGTTTATGACATGATCTTGTCATGTATGGAAAACTTTTAGCACTCAAATGCATCTATGCTTTATCATGTTCCTTCACTTCTAATTTCCATAACTAAACATGCTTTGGGCTACCCAAATGTCCCAAATTGTGTTTACTCAAAGATTTCTGAGAAAAGACCTATGTTTTTTCCTAAATACTCCCAGATTGCGCCTATATATATGAGCTATACATAACACTTCTCTTCTTTTTTGTAATATAATACGACTATAGACATTTTAGATAATGTAGGAAGGTATTTCATAAATGTTTATTCTTGGACAATTAATCACGTTAGTTAACAAAGCCTTTAGCTTTTATGCATTTGCATGTTCCTTCTAAATATGTTAACTACTACAATATGATGTTTTGTACCTAAGTTATAAAACGATCTAAAATCTTGAGTCTCTTTTTAAATACTACCAAACGTCATTGTGATATCTCATATAAGAGGTGGGTATCAAATCCATATAAAAAAAGTAAATGTGAAAGTCATAACAAACATATGAAAAATAAAAATAAAGTCCTATTAGCTATTTTAGAGCTAGTGATTCTATTAAGCTCTAACTAAAATTATCGAGTTAACTTGAACTTGAGGAGTCATAATGATCATATGATAAGGTGTTACAGTAAGCATATAATGTTGTGAAATGAATGAATCATCACTATCATATAGTTTAGTTAATATGATTTTATTTTAAACCCATGTCAAGTAATAACTTCAAAAGTTTTATATGTGTTAAGTTTTAAACCACAGATATATTTTTATTGTTTATTTATTAATGGAGACTGATATTGAATGGTTAGAAGGTTTACGATTGATTTAATTATGGTGATAACATTTAAGACAAAAAAATAGAAAATTTTGTTTAAAAAGCACATTGGTTCTATTTATTGTCATTAACGAACAGTATTCGGTATTTTGAGCATAACTTTTTATTCAATAGGTTATGGAAACTTGAGAACATTTTCAACAGTTTTTACAAGGGTACCTAGAACTGATTTTAGCTAGCAGACGGTAGTGTGAGTTTTTTTTTATAAAAAAATAGTATTCTAGTTGAACAAAATGATAGATTGCTCAAATCTTACAAATTTCAATTTTTGGAAACAGAAATGACAAAAACATATTGGACAAACTATAGCATTTAATGCCGGTTAACTTTTAACAAGTTTCAGAAAGTGTCTAAATATTTTTTGCTTCAAAGAGAGTTTTAAGGTACTTTCATACAAAAGCTAGTAGTATATGCTAATTAAAATTTTCTAGGTTAATTATTTTGTTTTCTTAGTGTTTTAAATGCTTTTTTGTGTTATTAGTAACTATAAGTGTTTTTAATGCTTTTTTGTGTTGTTTAGGAACTATTTGATCTAAATTAATTGAAATTGAGTTAGAAATGCAAAAACCCCGTGTAGGAGTTATGGTAGAATTAGAGTTTTGTTAAACTATAAGGGTTTAGGAGACTTAATGTTGGACCCTAAAATTTTTATACATTACTTGTTTAATTATTTATTTTATTTTATTTTTAGAATTGATTCATTAATTTAGTAGGCATAAATAGAGATTAGAGATTAATTGGAAAGATTAAAATTAAATTAGAATCAATATGGTGTTTAAGAGAATTAAGGAGTTAGTAGATGAAATAAATGAAGGAGGGTAAAATTAGAAGAACTAAGTAAGTGAAGGGCAAAATGGGAAAAATAAGAATAAAATGTGTCTTGAATTAATGAAGAGGATAAGAGAATTGTAAGAAGCCAAAGAGAGAAGAAGAAAACGTGAAATAGAAGAAGAGGAAAATGAGAGAGTCGTGAGAGAAGCTACGGAAGAAGAAAGAACACGTGGGAAGAAGAAGAAGGAAGAAGATTTATTCAAGGTAAGCTTCATTTTTTTTCTTGCTTTGACAGAGAAAGAGTAAGAGAGAGAAAGGAGTTTTATGTTGAGAATGAAGGGTTTGTGTTGGAAGAAGATGATTTAAGAGACCCATTGATTTTAGGGTTTCTAAGCTAGAGCTTTGGTTTGCTAACCTAGACAAACTATAGGTAGGTTAGTTCAAGCTTGATTTTTTACCCTTTTGTGATTTTGAAGCTTTATAAATTTTATTGAATTTGGATTGAATGGGAAATTGGATTGTTTTGGAAACAAGAGAACCCTATCTAAGAGCAAGGGGAAAGGCAAGCTTGACTTGAATTTTTGCAAGCCAATTAGGTGGGTAATGTGTTTATAGTTATTATGTAAACGGGCAAAGTGCCTATGTGTGTATGTATATGCTTGAATTGCTAAATTGTGAATTGTTTTCATGTGAAAAATGCATTATAATGTGTTTTATGTCATGCATTGAAAGATGTATGAAATTTTAATATAATTGAATTGTGTTTATGATCATGTTATGCCTTGGAATGTTTCATGGCAATTTGTATAAATGAAAAGAAGAAAAAAAGGGTAAAAGAAGCATGAGAATATGAATTTGTGATTGACCAAATTGAGCATAAAATTTCTTGTGTTTGGACAAGAGAGAAACCGTTTTGTTAGTCAAGTGCACGTTGACTTATAGTCTTCTCCCGGCTGCGCACTTGTGGCATATGAGATCCGAAGGATGGACTCATTTTGTTTATAGTGTAAACTTCGGTTTCACCATTTCGTTCCATGGAACTCTAAAGCCATTTGTTGTTCATTGCATCTTGGAATTTTCAAGTATGATGCATTTGAGTGATTATATTTTGATAATGAATTCTACATGATCTGTGTTATATGATAACTTCTTTAACTTTGAGTTTTGA
>JANSVA010000218.1:6385082-6402820 GCA_025504915.1 Erythroxylum reticulatum | reverse complement strand
ATTTGAGTGATTATATTTTGATAATGAATTCTACATGATCTGTGTTATATGATAACTTCTTTAACTTTGAGTTTTGAGTTATAATTGTGGATGATGGAATGATTAGAGTAAAATGAGATATAGGTGTTTACAATATTGATATGTAAACATATGTATATATGTTTGAATATGTGGCTCGTTGCCAATGGCTATAAAGATATTAGCCATTGAGCTTTATAGCTCAACCCACTATTTCCTCCTCAGGTGCAGAACGAAAAGGTTGTTGATCCTTGCAAGGCATTGGGACAAACTCTAAGATAGTTAGCTTTTGTATTAAGCTAGTCTGATCACTTTTGGATAGCTTATTAAGAATACCAAACATTGAGCATCTACTTGTATTTGTATTAAGTTATTGATGTATATGTTGAGATGTAATTAAAGCTTTGTAAACTCTTATCTTTTGATGTTAATGAAATATATATAGATTATGTTTTGCTCATGACTTTCTAAGTCTTTACATTGCATTTTCAATCTTTTCATAGGTGTAGAAATGGTGTTCTAACTTCAAGGGAAAAATTTTTATTAACCTAGGTTGAATTGGACAAAGTTGTCTTCCAGAACTTGTAGCTTGTCTTTTTAGCTTTCCAACGATATAAAATATGAAAATTTTGGATATCGGAGTTAAGAGATATGATCATTATAAGTTGGTGATATTGCGTAGGATTTATATACAAAACAACTATAGTAAGTGAAGGGATATCACACTAGGAGAGTTGAATTTGGAAAGATAATGATTAAAAGTGGTGTTAGAATGGATGTAGGATCCATTGGAGATGTCTTGGAGAGGGAGATTTCATTAAAGATCCGAGGAGTACACAGTCAGGCCATGTAAATTAACACTGACCGTGTCTTCTAATGATGAAAAGGCCATCAGACCCAAGGAGTACACGGTCTACCCATGTATTTCCATATGACCCCTGTATTGACCCTCTAAATGGCAAAATCTCTCTTTAGAGTCTTCACGAAAGTTATAGACGACCTTAATCCAATATCTCTAATGAAAGTTATGTCAATTGTCCCAAGATAGGTATAATATGATTGAGGACATAATCATGTTTGACTCTTTTATCCATAACTTCATCATCCGATCTACAAATGAAGTGATTATTGAACCAATAAATTCCTAACACATTTTTGTATCTCTCCATAAAAATTGGGTAGCCTTTGGTGTTGATTTGGAAAAGATTGATGGAAAGAAAGTGACGGAATCGATTAGAAGAGCATGACTTAGTTATAAACATACTTTGGCTTTTTTTTAAGCATATCTTGATCTATACTGATCAAAAAAGAAATTTTTTGGATGTTACGAGAATGAAGATGAACTGGTGTTGGCTAAGGAGATTTCATGTAAGCCTACGGGGAAATACGCTCACGTCTTAGAATATTTTGAATAGTTGGGCTCCAAAAATGGGGTCCAACACTTAAACATGTTTGTTGAGTTTGAAATTGTGTGAATATTGATATATAGTTGCTAATGTGTATCCATATTACATTTTCGAGGATCAAGGA
Organism: Erythroxylum reticulatum; assembly: GCA_025504915.1. Lineage (NCBI taxonomy): Eukaryota > Viridiplantae > Streptophyta > Magnoliopsida > Malpighiales > Erythroxylaceae > Erythroxylum > Erythroxylum reticulatum. The sequence goes on along the minus strand of JANSVA010000218.1, from coordinate 6,401,272 downwards.
GGTACTATTAACCACTTGGGTATTATGTGTGAATATATCTCATGGTGTTGATGCATGCACGAGAACAATTTGATAAGTAAATTGTTTTATGCATATTGGGAAGTGATGTGACACCCTTAAGGGGTGTGTGTGTGATCATTATGATTTGTAAAGTGCGTTAGCTAATACCAGAATATGTGTATTTTATTATATTACCACAAACAAATTATCCAGGTCATATTAGCGCATGTAACAACTTATTATATGGGCGAATTATTTGTAGATCAGAATGTGGCGTGTATCACTTTATTTTCAAAACATATTGTTAGGATATATGTTATATATGGGACCTATAAGATATTAATTGGATGATGACAGCTAACCAATAATCCTTGTTTGACTTGGATTTAAAAAAGCTGTTTTGGATAATGTTCGAGATGTTATAGAATCCTATCTTGAATAGATGTGTATCTTAAAAAGATGTGTGGTGGATTACGTTGATGTGTGGCCGAAGGGCATCGCTAGAATTTCCTTATGAATTAATTGATTTATGTAAAAAAAAATTAAGGTGTGCAATTTTTGGGTGTGAGACCTACGACTGATGGCTTTGTTGTGTATTGTGAGTGCTTTGAGTGGACTGTGTGTGTATTGAAGTCAAGTGTGCACAATCCATATTGTGCATGGGAGTGAAGACCTCTTGGTGATGTTAGGAATATAGGTTTTGTCATGTTCTTGGTGAATTAGAAAACTTGCATTGAGGGGTCTATGAGCGTGTAACAATAAAGATCTTGACAATGTTATTTTCGAATGTGGGCAGCTGGTTTAATGAAGAACTGATTTCATGTGTGAGATATCTTGGTGTGTTGATTGAGGGGTTGTTATTATGGCTATAGGTGTCCTATACAACTACATTGACATCTGGATATTGGTTGCACGTTTATATGTTTTTTATGGTGTGTTCTTTTCTTGACTAATAGCAATTAAAGGCATGTAGTGTGTGTTTTCTGATTGGGAGATTCACAGTTCTTTATTGATTTTGTAGGGGTTGCTCATGCTGGATAGTCATCCTTATGGAGTGGCTCATGATTAGACTGATTAGTGTGTTGCATATGACTTCTGTCGTGGGTTGTTTGGTGACTGTGTAATCATAACTTTGTTCTGTGTTTTCTGTGAATCAACCTATAATGTGGGAACAACTTTTAGATCTCTTTTAGAGGAGCTAAACTTATAGGGAATTTGTTATGTTTGAATCTCAAGTGTGTTCAAATTTTGTTATTAATTTTTTAAACACATGAGTCTTTTATTTATTGTCTTTCAATTAATAGATTGTTAAGATAAATCCTCTATGGATGTTAACATGAGTTGGTCGTGTTATTGAGTGTGAAAATCTTTCACAAGAAGTGCGGTTAAGAGATAATGTTAAGAGTTGAGTTGTGTCAGCTCAGTAAAGCCTTGGGTAAATCTATTGTCTTTCGGTGAAAGTGATTAAGTTGGGTGAGGGGCCTGTACACGAAGGCAAGGTGTGTCGAACTGTGTTAACAAATATTGGTGTTGATTTATTTTTATTGCACTTTAATTCTTATGATTTTTTATTATGTTTTAATTTTGAAAAGTTTGTGAAACTAATACACCTCTAAGGTTTTTTCAATTAATATCAGAGTAGGTCACCAAATCAAAACTTGGTAGCAAGTTGGTGCAGATCCGAATTTCGCAAACATGACTATAAGAGAGAGTGCATCAATCACCATACCATTATTGTTGGATGACTCCAACTATCCTATATGGAAATCAAGGATAAGAGTCTTCATCTATGCTTAAAGTACAAAAACTTGGCATTCAGTAGTATATGGGACGCATCTGATGATTACTGATGATAAAGAAGAGGCAGTTCAAAAAGATCCATTTGAGTGGATAAGAGTCGAAGAAGAAAGTGCACTTGGAAACTCATAAGAAATGCATACAATTTTTAGTATTGTTGATGAAGGACGCTTCTTAATGATATTAGCTTATGAATCGACTAAAGAAGCGTGGGATGCTTTGTAGACTATTCATAAAGGGTCCAAATCTGTGATAGTGTTAAAACTATAGTTGTTAGCTATGAGGTTTAAAGAAATGAAGATGGATAAAAATGAGACTATTAGGGACTTTCATGAAAGATTGCGCAGTATAGCGAATTAGGCTCATCAACTCAGAAAGAAATATTGCAATCTAAAACTAATCAAGAAGATGTTGAGATCACTACCTCTAAGATTTATTCCTAAAATTACAGCAATCGAGGAGGCTCATGACATCACTGACTTGTCGTTGGAGAAGGTAATTGGAATTCTTACCAATTTTGAAATGAATTTAATAAAGGGAAAACAAGAAAAGAGCAAAGGATTGGCATTACAAGCTGAAATTGGAAAAGACGTAAATGATGTAGAAGATGAATCTAATGAGAATGAGGATATGGAATTATTAACAAGAAATTTCAACAAGTGGTTAAAGAAAGTGAAGAAGGATAGATCCGATTTTAGGCAAAATAGTGGGAGCTCGTCAAATATTAATTTCAAACAACAAGGGAAAACTTAAAAGGGTGAAAGAAAAGTGAAGAAAATGCAATGTCATGAGTGTCAAGGCTTCGGACATGCACAAGTGGAATGTGCTAACACCTTGAAGAAGAGAAAAGGGAAGTCTTATATAAGCACTGGGAGTGAGAATGAATCCGGAAGTGAGTATAGTAGTAAAGAAGAAACTGTGAATAGTGTTGTGTTAGTTACTTTGTACAACAAAAGTCTACTTACTTGTTTAATAGTAACCGAGAAGGAAGTAACTGAAAACAAAAAAGTGAGTAAAACGGGAAATTTCAAGAAAACGTAAATGATTTAACTTAAAACTCAATGTCAGATTATGACAATGAAGACAATACTTCAGATGATAAAAAGGAGGGTATTTATGAAGCCAATTAGTTAATGTATGGTAAATGGGTCCAAACATATAAGAAAAATGAGAAGTTGAAGGAGGAAAACTCTTCCATAAAGAACATCATTCAAGATCTAGAGAAGAAGTTTTTTTCTACATTAGATGATCCTGGTAAAACAAAATTGAAGTTGGTCAGTACAGAAAAAGGAATAAGAATGTTAAATGGAGGTACCGAAAAGTTAAAAAAGTTATTGGAAATTGGTAAGGCTAAAAGAGACCTTCAAGGCATTGGCTATAGAAGTGAATGTTCCAAGTTGAATGATGAGAAAATTGGTGCGACCAAATTTATCTAAGGAGAAATCTCAAAGAAAAATCAGAGGTTCATATCTATATGTCACTTTTGTGGAGTAATTAGGCACATAAGACCGAAATGTTACAAGTTGTTACAAATGATGTTTCAAAGGGGTCAAAATCGAAAATCTAGACCCTTTCCATTAAATTTCCAGCAACATCCCATAGTACCGAAGCACAATTGGATTAAAAAAGGTCAATTACAAGCACGTAGACATTGTGAAATAAAAACAAGAAATTGTCTAGATTCACAATTAGTTACTACTTATGAAGAAATTGTTCAGATAGAGGATAAGTTAGTTACTTCAGAAGAAGAAACCAATGACAAAGATAATACGACAAGAAATAAGGCTAGGTTTGAATTTTTTCGAGTGGCACAAGGACTGTGTACTTTACATTTTTAAACTATAGTTTGACGTTATTTATTAAAAAAAAAGGAATTGTCTTCTTTAGTTCTTCTTTAGTTTTTATGTTGCCCTATCATCCCATCTTTTTAGTAGTTTGCATTTTGTCTTCTATTTAGCTCCACCAAAGATCCATCCTCATCCCCATCAAGCTTCAACTCTCTCACAAATCAGGAATCATTTTGTACTTATATCTCGGGTGTTCTTCATTTTGACACTGTTTTTTCCCAAAGGGGAGACATCAAATTGTTTTTAGTAATTGTTCAATTTAGGGGGAGATTTCAAGGTATATGCGTGACTATTCTTTTTTCTTTTTAGCATCATTTTGTCATAAAGGGGGAGAAATTTGGATGATTAGATAATTGTGATGTTCTTTGAAACTTGATATTCGATTAAGGGAGAGTATTTTTCATATGAATTGTGAATTTGATGCTTATATGTCCAATAATGTTATTTAGGGGGAGTTTCATATTTATGACAAACAATGCCAAAAAGGGGGAGATTGTTAGGATATATGTTATACATCTAAGTAATTAGTTTTGACACTCTTTATTAATTGGACCTATAAGATATTAATTGGATGAGATAGCTAACCAATAATCCTTGTTTGACTTAGAGTCAAAAAGCTATTTTAGATAATGTTCTAGATGTTACGAAATCCTATCTTGAAGAGAAGTGTATCTTGAGAAGATGCGTGGTGGATTACGTTAATGTGTGGCTGAAGGGCATCACTAGAACTTCCTTATGAATTAATTAATTTTTGTAAAACAAAAACTACGGTGTCTAGTTTTTGGTTATGAGACCTACGACTGATCGCTTTGGTGTGTATTATGAGTGCTTTGAGTGGAATGTATGTGTCTTGAAGTCAAGTGCGCATAATCTATATTATGCATAGGAGTGAAGACCTCCTAGTGATGTTAGGAAGATGGGTTTTGTCGTTTCCTTGGTGAATTAGAAAACTTGCATTAAGAGTTCTATGGGCATATAACAGTAAAGATCTTGACAACATTATTTTCAAATGTTGACAGCTGGTTTAATGATGAACTGATTTCAAGTGTGAGATATCTTAGTGTGTTGATTGATGGGTTGTTATTGTGGCTGTGGCTGTGGGTATCCTATACAGCTGTGTTGACATCTGGATGTGGGCTGTATGTTTATGTGTTTTTCATGGTGTGTTCTTTACTTGAATGATAGCAATTAAAGGTGTGCAGTGTGTGTTTTCTGATTGGGAGATGCACAGTTCTGTATTGATTGTGTAGGGGTTGTTCAGGCTAGACAGTCATCCTTTTGGAGTGGCTCACAGTTGGACTGATTGGTGTGTTGCGTGCAACTTCTGCCATGGGTTGTTTGGTGGCTATGCAACTATAACTTTGTTCTGCGTTTTGCGTGAATCAACCTATAGTGTGGGAACAACTTTCATATCTCTTTTGGAGGAGCTAAACCTATAAGGAAGTTGTTTTGTTTGAATCTCAAGTGTGTTTAGATTTTGTTATTAATTTTATACAACTATTGAGTCTTACTTTATTATCTTTCAATTAACAGATTGTTGAGATAAATCCTCTGTGGAGGTTAATACAAGTTGGTCATGATATCGGATGTGAAAATCTTTCACGTGAAGTGAGGTTGAGAGATAGTGTCAAGGGTTGAGTGGTGTCAACTCAGTAAAGCATTGGGTAAATCTATTGTACTTCGGTGAAAGTGATTAAGATAGGTGAGGGCCCGTAGACGTAGGCAAGGTATGTCGAACTGCGTTAACAAATCTTGGTGTTGATTTAATTTTTTCTTTTAATTTTTCTGATTTTTTGTGTTTGTTAGAAACGAATCGGAAAGTTTGTGAAACTATTACACTCCTTAAGATTTTTCACGTATTATCCAGGGTTAGATTCGAACATGTTCATCAACCAAAATGAATTAGTTTGTGCCAACCATGAGTAGATTTGCACTTAATATCAGAATATAAGAACTATATTTTTTATATTTATTTTATTATGTCTTTAATTTAATTAGTATGTATTACTCCATTTTGTGTATTTTTTAAGGAGAATGTACATCAAAGTATGGAGATGTAGGTGATTTATGAGTTGATTTCATAAAGTTGAACATAGGAAAGTTTTCAGATAGGGAGATGATCATATTTATTAAGTTATTTTTATTAAAGTGTTTAATTTTAACAATTTGTATTCATTAATTTGATAATAAGACTTGAGTGGTCCATCCTTACCATTTAGTAGTGATTTATTATATGTTAGGATTTAATAAGGACATCATAAAAAAATTATTGTGACATGTCATATGAGAAGTGAGTATTAAATCTATAAAAATAAGAACTAAAAATATTTATAAAATTATTAAGAATTATTAATCACTTATAACTATTTTGTCATTTTCTATAAGCTATATATGCTGAAAACAACGAGTTTTTCTTGGAGTAGTCCTCCAAGTCAATGAATAAGAGAGATATATATAAACATTGCAGGAATGTTAACAAATATATAGTTTGTCATCCCATTTACTTCAAAACAAAAGTAATCACTGTCTAGAAAGGAATCATATTCCTACAAGTTGTTACAACTCCTGCTTCCACCGGTCAAACTCTATTACTTTTTGACTCATTATTCATGTCATTTTTCTACTTTAAAGTTAAATGGAATTCTAATTACTATATAAGTAGCCATCTATAACCTTAACTGCTGACCATAATAGGAGATTCTACCTCCTCAGGATTGGAATCCTGATCAACCAACATTTTGGACATCTCAGCTAGGAGAATGTTGTTTGATTGAATCATATACTCTACAGTCTTTTTATTGGGATTGCAAACACTTTTTTCATCCATTCCTTCAACTTTTTTATCATTACCTCTATTACAAATGTAGGTTCAATTGACATGTTGAAAGAAATGCTCTAATTCCCTCAGTAAGTGCTGAGAAAGGAGCACCTTTTTTACATTTTTTAGATCTTTGATTCCTAGTATTAAGATGTGTATTTCTTTTGTTAATCTTCTTCCTAGTTAAGAAGATTTCTTGTTGTATATAGAAGGTTTCTTGTTGTATTCTTCTTAGGATTTTACTTTATTTAGGAGTATGATATATTAGGAGTTTACCTTACTTAGAAGTCTGAAGTATATAAACTAGACATCATGAATAAGAAACGTATAGATTTTTCTCTCCAGTATTCTTTGTTTTTACATGGTATCAGAGTCGTGATTGATCCATCGAAAGGAGAAGAAAATCTAGAATAAACAAAAAACCTTCAAATCCTTATACTCTCACCTTGAATGATAACCCAGGTAATATTATTACCCAAGTTCAGTTGAGAAGAGAAAATTATGATGACTAGGAACAATCTATGCAGACCGCACTTCGTGCTAAGAAGAACTATGGATTTGTTGATGGAAAGATTAAACAACTAGCTGAGGAAGCGTCGGATTTTGAAGATTGGTAGACAATTAATTCTGTGTGTTAAAATATATAGTATATATCTTATTGTTTAATTTTATTGATAATTAGATCTCCAAGATAATGAAAGACTTCAAATTCAAATCAAGATAAGGTAGAAAATACATTGGGTTTGACTTGGATAAAGAAAAATCTTCTAAAAGCAATGGATGTGCCTATAGTTGTGAATATGAAGAATTCTATGATGAGAAGACTACTTGTATAATGTGAGTATCTTGTTCTTGGGTGTATCTACGGATGGTGTATTGTCAATGTTCATTTTTTATTATTTTCATAAAATATATCATTGCCCAATAAAAGAGATGATGGTTTTATAAGTTGGTAGGTGGCTTATTTTCAATTGACTTGTTCATACAACCCATTTCATTGTTCTTAGATGGTAACATCTTAAGTTGGCTATAGTTATTGATGATATGAGACGTAGTCAATTGTGAATGGGTGCTGTGTTTTTGCAGTTAATTGTATGATTTTTTGCTACTAGTTTAGTGGCTATCTAGTGTTAGGTTGGTGGTTAATTTTATGTTGATAATTAATCCATCTTGTTGCTGCGTTTTCTATTGATTGGGTGACGTAAGTGGGCTGAATAATTATTAATGGCCAACTGCATTGTTTCCTATTGTTAAACAATAATTGAGTGTTGTTTTGGGTAATTTTGTAGTTGTCGTTTTGGTGTTGGTGTGCGAAAATTCTAGAAGTTTTCATGACTTTGTAGCTGTTGTCTTTGTTGTTGGTTTGATGCGAAAAACTCCAACAATTTTCATGGTTGTTGCAGCTCTATTGGGTTAACATTTCAATAATGAAACATTTGTTAATTTGAGACATTTGATGGTTATTGTGCGTGGCATGTTTCAGTGACTATATCGAAGATTCATATTAGCGCTCTTAGTAGACAACTTCTTGCTCTTTCATTGCTGAAACGACATATTTAGGGAAGTTGCTTTTTATCTCGAAGTGTTGTCTTTTTTTATGTTAGTTATTGTTTAATCACTTGAGTTGTTTATTTCATATCGTTATCATTAAACATTGTTTAATAAAATCCTCTATTGAGGTTAGTATAAGGCGGTCATACTATTGGGTGTGAAATTCTTTCACTGGTAGTGAGGACGAGGGATAGTATCAAAGGTTGAGTGGTGTCAGTTCAGTAAAGCCTTGTATACAGCTATTGTCGTTAATGAAAGAATTAAGTTACGTGAGGGCCCCATAAAAATAGGCAAGGTGTGTTGAATTGCGTTAATAAATTTCGGTGTTGATTTTTTATTTCACTTTTGATTGTTTAATTTTATGGTTTTTGATTGTGCTAGAAATGACTGCAACAAAATCTGAAAGTTTACGAAACTACTATACCTCTACGATTTTTTCACTATGTTTATCTCGTGGGTGTTTAATACCATTGAAACCAAACTTTGCTCAACCATCTCCAAAATGGAGATTGTGAAGGATTTGTAAGATGACATCAAGGAGTGATTTTCTATTGGGAATGGACCTCAGGCGTAGCAACTACAATTGAATCTAGTAAACTGTAAACAAAATGGGCAAGCCATTGTTGCCTATTATGGCAAGCTCAAAATGATTTGTGATGAGTTAAATAATTACAAAAAAATATTGATTTGTACTTGTACTAATTACAGACGGAATCTTACGTTTGATTTGGAAAAGAAAAGTGAAGATAAGAGGGGTTTCACGATTTTTTGATGGGGCTGGACGAAGAAGGATATAGAACAGTTCGTTCCAATGACCTTTACTTTCTCAAAAAAGTGACTTTAGCTCATGCCTACAAGATAAATAGTATTGTGTCTATTCGACTTTGGCATAAACGGATGGGCTATCCATCTTACAAGGTGTTAGAATTGATTCTTAGAGTAATTGGTTTTAATAATGATGATGATGAGAGTTGTGATGCTTGTTTTCGTGCTAAGCAAACAAGAGAAATGTTTTGTTCAAGCGATACTAAACCCAAAGAATGTTTTGATTTGAAACATTGCGATTTATGGAGAGTTCCTTCTTCTAAGGTGCAATTTATTTTTTGACTATTCTGGATGATTGTTCCTGTGCTATTAAGATATAGTTGTTGAATGGAAAAAATGAAGTAAGTTCGGTCCTTAAGAGATTTATGTCAATGATCCAAAAGCAATTTAAGAAAGATGTGAAAATTGTTATAAGTGATAGTGGTATTGAATTTATGTGTTTAAAAGAATATTTTGACGATAATGGTATTTTGCATCAAACTTCATCTGTTGGGACTCCCCAACAAAATGGATGAGAGGAAAAGAAGAACCATCATATTTTAAATGTTGCTTAAGCTTTGCGGTTTCAAGCACAGTTGCCCATTGAATTTTGGGGTGAATGTATCCTCACAGTTGGCTATTTAATTAATAGAATGTCGTTTACCCTTTTGAATGGAAAAACTCCCCATGAAATTATGTTTGAACAAAATCCATCATAGACTAATATTCATACTTTGGGGGTGCCTATATTATAGTCATCATTTGAATCGAGATAAGGATAAATTTTCTAGTAGGAGTCAGAAATGCATTTTTGTTGTTAAATATTTTATTTTTAGGTATGTGGTATTTATTGAAACTGATTTCCCTTATGCCAATGAAGATGTATCAGTTGGTGATTTAAATGAAAAAGGAGATCAAAATTGCAGTAGTAACGGTGAGTAGTTGGATAGTGATAATGAAAAAATGTGTTGATAGGATGGGCAGCGAAGTTGAAAAGATTGTGATGGGGAAAATATGGAGACTAATGATGAGGTAGACATCGTTGCTTTTGCAGAAAATCTAGGGAAGGGACTGTGGGTTAAGCTTCCTTCTATACGACTAAGGTTATGTGACTAATACTATGAAGTTAAGCCCCCCAGCATGCTCATCATTCTAATCAAATTTCTCATGTATTCTTTATCCTATAGCACATTATGTGAATTATGATAAATTATCCATACAACATCGATCCTTTTTGGAAAGTATCACTACAGGACATAAACCTAGCTTGTATGGTGAAACGATAAAAAAATGATCGATGAAGAGAAGCAATGAGAAAAGAAATTCAAGCTCGTAAGGAGAATGACATATGGATAGTGATGGACTTACCACCTAGGAAGCAAGCAATTGGTTAGAAGTGGGTGTATAATATCAAATACAACTCTGACGGAAGCGTTAAACAATGCAAAGCAAGACTGGTGATTTTTAGAAATAATCAAGTGGAAGGATCAACTATCATGAGACTTTTGCTCCCACGACAAAGATGGTTATTGTGCATACTTTTCTTACTATTACATTTTTGAAAAACTGGAGTTTGCATTAAATTGATGTGCAAACCGCCTTTCTTCATGGTAACTTGGATGAAGAAGTCTACATGAAAATGTCGTCAGGCTCCTTACTCTTTGGGCAATGTCTGTAAACTTCAAAAATCTCTCTATGGTTTACACCAAGCTCATCGTGTTGGTTCGCTAAATTGGCGAAGTTTTTGAAGACATACAAATTTTTATAATCAAGCTCTTATAATTCTTTATTTGTTTCTAAAGATAGGAATGTTCAGTTAAATATTCTTATCTATATTGATGATCTTATTATTTCGGGCAATGATGATGTGGCAGTTTAATGTTTCAAGGATTATTTGAACAAATGTTTCCATATAAAAGGCTTGGGAAAATTAAAATATTTCTTGGGAGTAGAGGTGGCTCAAAATCCTAATAGTGTTCTCTTGTGTCAACTGAAATATGCGTTGGATATCATCTCTAAAACTGGCTTATTAGGAGCTAAACCAGCGAAGACCCCTCTTGAACAAAATCATAAACTAACTTATGCAACTAGTGCAAATTTGAAGGATCCAGCTAAGTATAGGCAGTCAGTTGGATAACTTATTAACTTTCCTATTACCTAACATGAATTGTCTTATTGCGTTCATACTATTGCTCAATTTGTGCACCAATTAAAGCAAGAAAATTGGGAAGTAGCCGTGCATATTGTTCTTAGGAATTTACCTTATTTAAGAGTCTAAAGTATATAAACTAGACATTATGAATGAGAAAGATATAGATTTTTCTCTCCAATATTCTTTTTTTTACACCTAGAGTCCCAAGTTGCACTACTTAGATAGTCTATCTCTTGACTACCACCAACTTCGTTTTTCTTTTTTTTTTGAAACGTTTATATGATGATCTCACAATTTTATCGTCACTAGGGGAGGTTTTTTTTTAAATTAGAGGAACTTGTTAGAGGAGTTGCAAATGCCTGAGAAGATATTTGCAAGATTAGTAGTGAAAAAGCCTACTAGATAGGTAATTTAGAAGATATGCACCTAAAGAAAACTAGGCATGTAACCACTTTTGATTATGCAAGCTTTTAATTGAAAAACATAATGTCACCATTATCATATAGTAAAAAAATTAGACGATTAATCTATCTGCATAATAACCAAAGGTATTAAAATAATAGATGCTCAACAAATCAACCAACTCTTCATCAAATAAGATTAAATATTGGATTAAGAACTAAAACCGCTATCAATGGAAGCCAAAACTTATCAAACAACTAAGCAAAACTAAATTAGAATGACTTATAGAACAACAAATAACGTTAATGAACATTATTTACCATATGTGAACTATCACATTTAGTAAAAGAATCATAAACTTCATGAGCACATTGGAAAATGTTTCTATTGATGCCTTACATATAGTTCCTTCATAAATATTTATCTGGAGATTGGCTGAAGAACCACCACGGGTCATCATAACACAACTACGTATAAATTTTTAGGAAAAAAATCTAATGGAATTGCATGGTGCTTAACCACATGCAAACTAAAACAACACAAAAGCTCATTTTTCTTCTTTTTGATAACAAAATATCATATTTATACTTTTGGAAAAATTTATGACTTAATGATTTAAGGGTGATGACCTGCAAATATAATATAGTATTATATTATATTATATTATATTATTAAGCTTTTTTATCTACCAAAGGGATATCTCATAGCTGATATCTGTTAAGGATATATGCAAGTTGAATACGCCATTTTGGTAGAGGTTGGAAACATTTAAGGAACATCCATAGGAGATAATTACCATTTGTTGGATTGGCAAGGTGGTTGTGCACATACAAAGGAGAGAGGGAAATTGGGCATGCAAGCCTATAAATTCCATAGTGTTGACTCAGAAAAGTAGTCATAAAGCTAGTAGAGGATTCGGTATGGTGTTATTGTGTCAAAATGATCGAGTTGCTAGAACTGTGTATAAGTTTCAGGACAGTATTCTAAAAATTGATTCCTTAAGGTTTCATATGGAGGAGGCACTTAGGTGATCTTAAACACATTGCGTATGTCTACATAAGCACTAAAGTTGGCTTAACATTTTATCCTTTTGGGTAGGATTTGTAATGGAGAGGCTTTACAGTAGACACTCATCCCAATTAGGATATCTACGCTATGTAGATGATTACTAAGAACTTTAGTCTATACAACACAATCAGGGAGAAACCTTATATATATTTTCCTTTTGGTGATAAGCCTAATTTTGAAAGAATTACCATCAGTAGCAGTGAAATATTCATCATGTGATATCCTATCTTCAGGAGGTAGAAAGTTGGGCTTTACAATACTTCAACAGGATCTAGTATGCATATATCCAATAGCCTTGATTAGCTTATCATATTTATCCCATTGTAATAACTGGATATAGATACAAGGACAAGGAACAATGATAGGTTTTGATTCTACCTTCAAACTTGTTAGCATGTATAGCATGTCATCCTCAATGTCTTCATTAAATAGTTCATCAGAGGATGTAAACTCATCAATAGAAGAGTTAATTACAAAAAAAAAAAAACTTTGTTTGCCCATCTTCACTATATTGTTCTTCAATAAAGTCTTCAATGTTACCATTATCATAGATAGGCATTATAACTTCATTGGACTGCAAAAATTTCAAATTTTTTTTGTCTTATTAGGACATTAGTGAGCATAATGTCCTAGTTTGCCAAAAATGAAACATCAATCTATCTTTTTTGCATGAGGAGCTCTTCTTTCAAAAAAAGCAAACAAATTGGCATTGTTTTTGTCTTCTAAATGGCTTACAATAACCTACATTCAAGATTTGGGATTTATGAGACTTTCTGTAGGAGAATGTTTTGTGATACTTCTTTTTAGTATAGCATTCATAATCCTTTTTCTTCTTGCACTTGATCTTCAAATAAGGCTTTTTACAAGCCTTTTTCAACAAAAGTCCTCCTTTGATCGTATTCTTGAAAAATGTCTATTAGTCACAAAGTTTATCAAGAAAAACTAAAGCAACTGATAGATCTCTTTGCAGAGCTGCAATAGTTCTCTGAAATTCAGGCTATAATTCTTCTGGAAGAGATAAGATGAATTTATAGTAGAGATTGACATCATTAAAACCATTAGGTGGATAATATCTTTCCATCATACATTGAAAATGTTTCTCTAAATCCCTTTTGTCTAATGAACAACATTTCATTTCAAAGCAATATTGCATGATTTGTTCGTCAATGAGCTGGAAATCTCTAATGAATTCTTTATGAATGACTCCAAGAAGAATTCTTGCAGAGTTGACTTAAATGTACTGAAATCTATAATAGTCATCTAGACTTTGCCACCATTCTTGCAAAGTACCAGTAGAAGTAAACTAGGATAAAAAATCTCTTAAAGAATTATTTAGGCAAAGCCATTTGTAAATCGATCCAAACTCCAAATTTATGAATAACATCCTTTCCACTTTTTCGGTGGAAGACCATCAAAAGTAAACCAGGGTCCTGAAGTAGGTCTAGTTATTGGTACTTGTATTGGTAGTGGTGAGGGTATGAATGGTTCAATCCCTGTAGATTCAGCTTCAATGATGTCTAGTTCAACTTCAGTTGGTTCAGGCATAGTCATCATAATCTGAGCTAATTTGGATAAATCAGCAAATTACTCTAATTCCTCTAAAGCTTGTTCAAACATTTCAGAGGATTGTTAAGATATATTAAAATCCTCAAGTACGTGTTCTACAGATTTGTCTAGAATAGGTATGGGTGCAAGAGTTGCAATAAACTCTTAATGAGGAGCTTTATCTTTTCCAATGGATGGAGAAGGTTGAGTTTTAGGTGGTGAGGAAGGTGTAGTTTTAATCTGCAGAGGTTTTATCCATGGATTAACAAGTTTGGCATGTGAAGGTGATGGATCATCAGTTTTGTTAGTATTAGGTTTTGTAGGTTTTGTAGATTTAGGTTTGGTGGTAGAATGAATACGTTGCTTGATTAAACGATAATGCACCTTGAACATTTTCTCATAGTCAGCAGCTTTATGATAGGTTAGGGATGAATAGAAAGGTTATACAACTAGAAATTTTATAGGACAAGCTTCATAAATAGTCTTAGACTATTCTGTTTGCATGTTAGCTTCCATTCTTTGAAGTACTTCTTTCACTCATTAAAGCTCTTATTTTTTGTTTGTAAAATTAGGCCTAAAATATTGTGTTTCAATGTATCTCCTGAGATTAGCATCAAGTTGAGCCATATGAGCTTTCAAGGATGTGTATATTAGATCTGAGAAGAAACTGTTTATACCCATTATTGAATAGCCTGAGTCTATTTATTAAGCCTATCATGCTTAGTATCGATTCAGCGTAGAACTTTGTTTTGGGCCACAACAGTATCAGTGTGCTAATTGAGTATTTCATCTTTAGGATTGGATACAAGGGCACCATGAGAGGTGATTCCTATAGAAAAAATATAAGGGTTGGGGATAACCCTATTAATGTCATCAGCACTTCTTGTCAGGGGAGAAAATTCATTCTCATATTTTCTCATCATCATGCAACGAATTGCCGCTGGAGTAATAATAGGTATAAGAGAAATAACAAGTGGAGGTTTGTTAGGTATGGGTTATTTAAGGAACAAATGTTCCTTTCTAACAAATTTGAGTAGCTCTTGAAGATTCTTGGGTCTAGGTTGTGGGTTTTTAAGTCCAACCCAAGATTTTGAGTCTGGATCATGATCATTATAGCAAGAATGAACAGCCTAAAAAAGGTTGACAACAATGGATTTTTATGGGTTGTTGTTTTCTTTTATGGTGAACTTTTGCCCTTCTTTTCTAAACATAGACTTCATCTTTGCTTTATGTGTCATCATCTCCTAGTGGACATATTTCACAATCTAGTTCTCACATGGATAGGTCTACATTCCATATGGAATGTCTTCAGCAATGATTGATGCGCACAAGTTCTCTATGGTCTATGCTTGCCTTCTTTGTGAGATAACACTAGTTTAAGCATTAGGATAGGTCTAGACGTACTTTAGGCTCCTGGTTGGTCGTCATTGGGCCTAGTGTAGATGGATTTCACCGATCCATCTTTTAGTGTCCTGAGAATAGGAGGAGTAGTTGTGTGGAAAGAATGAATTTGATGAGCATGCAACACCTCAAAATAGTTAGTGATCCATTCTATTGTCATCAATTTTTCAAGCTCCATCGATGGTAATTGTTTTGGGATTTGAATAATAGTAGTTTGATCATGAACTCAATCTACTACCATATACAAAGCATCAGAAGTAAAATTGGAAAAATTAAGATCTATAGTATGGTTTTGCATGCAGTAAATCATTTAGTGATGTAAAGTAGTCATGATAGTTATAGGATCTTGCTCTGCTCTAGTGATCTAAATTTGGACTTGGATTTTTTCAGATAGAGTGGGATGGTCTAACCTGATATTAAAATCAAGGGTTATGATAAGAATGACACTTCCATTGTTGAGAGATATCAATAAAATACCAATCAGTGCATTTTGGTATGTAGTATAGGCAGTGTCAAAAAGAGAGATTCTTGCAGTGGTTGGAATTCTTTTTTGTCCAATGAGAGTAAGAACAAGTCTAGTGGCTCCAACAAGGAGATGAGTATGATTCTAGTCCCTCCAAAAAGAGATGAGTTCTTTTGGAATAACAAACCAATAATAATGAATAAAAAAAATGTGTGTTTTGTATCCTATGGCTTCTTTGTATGTTTTCCATCTCCTGAAAACTTAATTCTTGAATAATGTATCTACGGTCATAAAGAAAGAAAACTATGCCCTATACTTGCCTCTTCGTAAGGATCTTGTGTA
>JANSVA010000218.1:6346351-6384982 GCA_025504915.1 Erythroxylum reticulatum | reverse complement strand
CTGCATACATATTGTTTTCATGGTTATTGTTGTATTTGAACATCTCTAAGGCCTAATCATATATATCATATTGATATGATATTGCATATGATTGCCTTTAGATGATAGAAATTGATATGGTAGTTTGATTATATTATTCAAATCAGAGAATGTTAGAAATATATGGACTAATATAATCACAACATTAATTCTATATTCACAACCATTAATCGAATTGACTAATGTATGTTTAATAACCATAATGGGATGTTAATAATTTACTAATTGTATTTGAGGCACATGGTAGTACCCTCATAACTATATGTTGGCCTATTAAACTATAGTTCATCACATCTTTGAAATGACACCATTATTCTTTTTCTACCCCTTAAGGTAAAACATGTTATAAAAAATAACATATAGTGAGATTGTAGCATAGAAGTCGTGGGTGTGTGTTAAGAAAATAGGGTCTTCTACTATAAGTTTTCTCTATTGCACAAGATTTGTTGATATTAATAGGTTGTGGTGTCTATAATGGAGAGAATGCATCAAGATTCCATGCCAAACATTAGAGATATGTTAATTTTATTGTGGAGTTAATGCTGTAAATAAAATGTAGATATTGGCATTGTGGTTATTAATGACTATATTTAAGAATAACACTTAATCAACGCTTCACATCGTCATTGCAGAGAATTGCCGAGAAGCATATATAAAAGCAAATTGTCGGTGTTCATGTCTAATCCACAAATCTTCCATCAAATTCATAAATTATTGTTTCAGCAGCAGTTTGGTATCTCTTAATTTTTCTACTCTTTAACATTGAAACTTAAGTGAAGTGCCAGATGCCTCCACATGTTGGCTTGAACTGCTGGTAACTTGTACTGATGTGAGCAGGAATGCCTCAATCCTGTGCTGTTATCATTTGAACTGACCCGAAATTGAAGTTATTGTCTCAGAGAGTTTAGGCAGTGATTGACCTTCTCTTTAATTGCTTATTTTCATTACAGGACAATGGGTGGCTGTGGTTTCTCATGGGGTGTGTGATCAGACCACTTGATCAGCGGACTACGGAACCTCTCAGGAGGAAAGGTGTTAAACACATCTATCAACATATTCGACATATACGGCGATCGAGGAGGGCGATGTTAGACAATTCAATCAAGCAAGTTCCTCGCTGGAATCTGGTCTTGGTGGGGACAGAATGTCAGATTAGTTCGTTCAAGGTTGACCTACATATTTGTGCATTGCTGTTAGTTCTACTTCGCAATAACTTCATTGAATGCTTCAAGCAACAAACATTTGAAAACTACTGTTTCCCATAGTTCTTTCACGTAATAATTTCTCCCTAAATACTGTATGTTACAGCGCATTGCATTCTTCTACTAGGGCCATGTTTGACATGTGAAGTACTGACATCCTCCTGTTATACGCTCAATCTAATGGATCTGCCTTAGTTGGTGATAAAGATTTGCCAGTTACCATCTTGGACAGCTTCAATTACCCTTTAAATGTGCTGTTAGAAATGAAGAAAGGACAGTAATTAACTTTGAATATACAGCTAATACATGAACAAAGACGCATTCCTCAAGTTTCTTTGAGTGTGAGTGATCTACAAACAAAGACTCATTCCTCAAGTTTCTTTGACTGTGACTCGTCACCTATTGCTTCATTGTGAACCTCCGGAACTATTATAATACCTAAAACCAAAGATTTGCTAGCCATGTGGACGGTATTAGCCCAGGTTGTAGATCACGTTTTTAGGCAGATACAATAGAAGCAAATCAATCGTTTATATTGCAAGGTATTGGCAGCCATTTGTTCTGATTCGGATATAGGATACTGTCATGTTACTTCTTGGTTCAGGAAGCCTGTTACAAAGTTGGTGAAAGCGAGTCATCAAGAGGATCATACTAATGGTTTGGTTGATTCGCTATCCTCTGTCTTGCATGTGTTTCTTTGACCTTACGTCTCTCACAGTCTGTTCCCTATACTTCTCATTTTGGCCATATGTTTCTATTGGACTTTGCTTTCTTTTTCTGCCGCTAAAGTAAAAGCATGTTGTTTGACTACAGAAAAGATGGGAAATTGCACAAAGAAAAGAATATGGAAAATGTACATGAGAGTTTATTCCTCGATATAAAGCACGGAATTCGCACAGCGATTGAATTCATTAGTGCATATGTACTGTTTGCGTAATATTAAATTACCATTATATAGGTCCCACAAAACACTTGCACGAAAGAGAACGGTCAACTTCTTTTTCCTTCTTGTAATTTAAGAATTTAAGAACTGGGTAACGGGAGTAGCATCTTATTTTGGCTGAATAATTGGTTGAAAGACTGAGGTCGTCTTATTCTGGTCGCCATCTATCTTGTTCCAGATCGTCTTCGGTTAGCCACAGTCGCAAACCTCACGAACGGCCAAGGCAGCTGGTGTTGGCAGAACTTTCAACATTATCTTTCGTCCGCTGTCTGTATGGAGCTTGCCCACTGCTGTCCTGGAGTGGACGACCTAGGAGACGATAGCGTAGTGTGGGCACCTACTAACCATGAGCGGTTCATTGTGGCGTCTGCTTATAATCTTATTGAAGGGCGATCCAAGGGTTCTACTCACAAACTCTGGGAGATTATTTAGAAATGGTCTGACCCCAGCGTATTAGATCGTTCCTCTGGTTAGATGCTAAACGCAAACTTCTGACGAACCAACAACGCGTGGCGAGACATATTGCCACGGACGACCTCTGTCCAATCTGTGGGCAGGTAGAGACTACTGTTCATGTGATAAGAGACTGTCCGCGAGTGGTAACCTTCTAGCGACAGTTTCCTAAGGCGGTGATTGACACGCGCTTTTTCCAGCAAGACGAGGAGACGTGGTTACAGTCTAATTTCACTAAGCAAGATAAGGTGCACCAGGTAGCGTGGGCCATTATCTATGGAATCGCGTGTTGGTTCCTATGAAAGTAACGGAACAGTAGCCTTTTTGATCCTGAGTTTGCTTGGCCAGAAAATGGTACTCGTATTATTCTCGAGTACGTCGATTGGATCGCTAGAGCTTGAGCTATGGAAATCTGTGTTTTTCCCTCCCAGGGCATTCCCATGGGTGCCCCTTGTGGGTTGGACTAAACCTTCGGCGGGATGGGTTAAGGACAATTCGAACGATGCCGTTAAATACAGTTCTACCAAGGTCTACACTGGCGGTCTAATTCGGGATTGTAATGAGACTTGATGTGGGGAGTTTCAGCAAAGCCTTGGTAAGGGTTCGTCCTTAGAAGCAGAACTTTGGGGCTTGTATTCCAGCCTTTCTTTCACTTGGGAGCAGGGGTATTGCCGGGTCATTGCTGAAGTTGACTCCCTTGAAGTTATTAATATTCTCTCTGACCCTTACTTTGTGCTTACTGGGGTTTCTTTCTTGGTGACAGGTATACAGGAGCTTCTACACCGGTCTTGGGAGGTTCTTCTCCAGCATGTGTGCCGAGAAGGAAACTAGTGTGTAGACAGATTGGCAAATCTTGCAGTTATCCTTCGTTCGGGCCTCTACACTCTTCCAGAGTCGCCAGTTGGCATCCAGGAACTTCTCCGCAGAGATGCGGATGGCACGCTGTATTCCAGAATTTGATTTTTGTATTTTCCTTGTAAAACAAAAAAAAAGAATTTGGTGTTAGAAAAGTATATTTATGTATGAGCCAGTTAGTGTCAGCTTTCTAGTAACCTCTCTCCATCAGAGTTTCCTTGGCTCTTCGAAGTGGTTGGAGTTACTAGTACTGCGAAAATAATTTTACTTGCAATACTCTACAAATTTTAGTATTAGGTCACATTAAGGTCCACAATACAGATAACGGTTACAATACTATATTCAGTTCTCTACTCCTATACAACAAGTAAGTTACAAGGCCGGTGGTCCACGGCGGCGCAGCCTAGGTCTCGAGCCGACCTAACTGCAAAGCATGTACATCGTATGTGGGAGTGGGACTCTCTCTGTCTTTATTGCATACATAGGTAGTTGTCTGTGTTGTACGGGAACAACTTTATTTTTGGTTGGTGTTGACGTTCCAGTTAGTTTTTGAAGCTTTCATTTTCTTAAGGGTCTTGACTTTTGACTTTAAAAAACAAGAAGAGGATAATCCCATCCTTTCATTATGTGCTTAATGATGATTTGTTTTAAAGGGTCAACTTGAGAATGATGACACAATGTAGTGTTGGTAAATAAATTAATCATGTTAGAGGTTCTTAATCAACCCACTAAATATATCATTTATCAAAGAAACAAAGCATTCCACATAAGTGGCCGGCACTTGGATGAATATATGTATATACATGGCCGCAAAAGACAAATAGTTATGCAAACTCATCATAATCTTTTTTGGAAAAAGATGAAAGGTGTAAATCAAACTCAAAGGGAACTACAGAAAACAAGAAGCTCAAAACCTACCTACTTGTTGTGCACAAAAATTTAATCTCAGGCACTCAAAGTAGATTGGTGTGGATCTAAAGCTCATTTAACTCCTATATTTGTATTCTCCTATCAGTATATAAAATTAACTTGGAGCAATTGTGTTCTGGTGCTCCTGCTTCTGTGAATTTTATTTGTAATAATAATAATGTTTTCTCTGACAAAGTTAACAATACCCGGACAAGTTTGAATATTTTAACTTTTATTTTCAAATATTTTTAATTTCTTTTGCTTCCTTATTGCATAACTATCTAACTAATGTGAATATTTTTAAGTCACCCTTATGTAAAATTAGCAATAGGTTTGGTTGATCAAATTTTTATTTTTATTTTAATTTTAATTTAGACTTAGAGGCCTTATCAAACTTATATCATGCTATTTGAATCCAATCTCAATTGAGTTTCATCAAACTTAGTCCAAAAATCAAACAAAAAAATCTCACTTCTTAAAAAATTAAACAACAACAATTGACACAAAAGAAAAGGAGAAAAAAAACTTTGAGAATTGTTTGAAGAAAATAAATCAAAAAATTTAAACAAATGACTGCATAAAATAACAATAAAAATAAGAACAAGGATAAAAATTAAAAAATTTTAACAAAACTAAACTAAACTCACTAAAGGAAGAAGGATTATAAATAAAAGTGTTTACTAAGGGCCCGTTTGTTTCCTATTTTCGTGTTTTTTGTTGTGGTTTTCATTTTAAAAAAATTATTAAAACGTATTTGGTTAAATATTGTTATCATTTCTTGTTTTTAAAAATATAAAACCACAACAACTTTACAAATACGTAAGATATTTTTCTAATATTTCACAACAAGTTTTCACACATTTTTGTTTCTACTTCCTCCTCTTATAAACCTCCTTCAATGTAAAAACTCTATCTCTTATCTCTTCTCTTACTCTTACGTCCCAAACTCATCTCTTCTCTATCTCCTTCTTATTTGTTCTTTTCTTCTTTCTTACGTCCTAACTCATTCTTACGTTCCTTTTCTATCCCAAAGTGTCACTTTTGTCAACACGAGACTCAAGGTTGACTGGCTTCCTGATAAGATGCAAAGACGTGATCTCACAATCTCTGCTCCTCATGAAGATATGGACCAAAACACTCATGACAACATTATGTGCGAGTTTCACTCTGGTTCTTCTCGTGTCCTTATCACCACAGATCTTTTGGCTCGTGGGATTGATTTGCAATAGGTTTCCCTCGTCATAAATTATGATCTGCCGACTCAACCTAAAAACTATATTCATCAAATTGGATAAAACGGACGATTTGGAAGAAAAAGTATAACCATCAACTTTGTGACAAAGGATGACGAATGAATGTTGTTCAATATCCAAAAGTTTTACAACATGACAATCAAAGAACTGCCATTAAACATTGCAGATCTCCTGTGACCTTTTTTTTTGTCTTGCTGAGCAAAACATGATTTCTGATTTACCAGTACTTTTTTTAACCCTTTCTTTTTCTTCTTTATTTTTCCTTTATGTTGTTTAGTTGTTGTCTTAATTCATTCATCTGAGACATTGATTGTTCAATCTCAAGTGGTTCCTTCATATTTGGAAGGAGAAGGGAAGGGATTTCCAAGTTCCTCTTTCAGTGTTATGATCATATGTATCAGTTACAATTTTTTTTTTTTTTTTGCATCTAGGTTTCTTGTACCTTATGCCTACTTCTTAGAAGTTATATGTTCCTACATTTCGTGTTTCTAGTTTCTGTGTTTCTAGTAATTTATTTATGCATTTCTAAGTTACTAGTTTTCCTATTTATCATTTATCTGCGTTTTTGCATTTACAATTGTTTATTATTCTATGTTTTTGGTTTATTGGCTTCATCATGATACAGACATTAATATGCATACAATTTGGTTGTACTTCTAAGAATGCTATTGAAACAAGGAAAGGCCAGTTAGAGTCAACTCTGACTTAGATGTTTTTATTTTTACTTTTTTATTAACCAAACAGGTTTTTATTATTAGTCTTTATGTTACAGATCTCAATTAAGCAGGTTTTGTTTTTTAATTAGAAAACAGAAAATAAAAACTAAAAATTATAACAGAAAAGTAGAAGTGGAACCAAACGGGCCCTAAATTAAGAAAAAGAAGATTAAGTAATATTCACTAGTGAAGTAGAATATAAACTTAATCGACAATCAATAATTTTTTAGCAATTAAACTATTTTTCATTAAACTAATGATTTATACTCTCAAATATTGCAATTATAGTTCCTTTTCCTTTTCTAGTATTATAAAGCAAAGAATTTAATCAAGAATTAAAAGGAAGCAGTAAAGAAAATAGTAATATTACCTAAACTATTTAAAGCCCTAGAAAAACGCCAAAAAAGAATTTATCATTATTTATATTAATTGAAACTGGAATGCACAAAAGATTGTTGTCAAAAGCTAAATAACTTGACAATCAACAACTCCACTGCTATAATTTATAAATCCATTTGCGATACCATACGTCACCTGTAGCACTCATATAAGGAACGGTATAGCAGCAGAAGGTGAAATTGGCAAGAAGAGCATAGAGCCGAAGCTAAGACCTTAGGTGAGAGAGTGAGCATGTGTAGCGGGGTAAAAAATATATAAAATGTATAAGGATCTACACACACATTCACGATAATTACACCAAAAAATTTATAGAGAGATAGAATTTTAAAAAGAAATTGCAAGATTAGATTATGAGAGAAAGAGTTCAAAAGTTGTTGAAAAAAGACAATATATATGTGTGTGTATGTATATATATAAAGAGAGAGAGGGAGAGTTGTGATAGCATTTGTATTGGTTCGTGGTCGAGGTAGAGGCAACATGTTGCTTTTTTTCCCTTTATCGATACACAAAATAACATCGCTTTGTGTTATATGATACATTTGAGTTTCATATCAAACTAAGCTCGAGATTAGTTTAAAGTCTGATCAACTCAGTTTGAATCTATTAAATTCATGTTATTTCATATTATATTTTCAATATACATACACTTTACTGTTCAACCTATTTTATAATATTGGTTTAATTATTTTCTAAGCATTGTATTTTAGAAAGTCTGAGAGCTTAGTTTTATAATATGTTCAAAAAATAGTAATTGAATAAGAGATGGTTTAATATATAAAAAAATTGATGATGTAGCTAGGGATGTTGTCCTTGATTTTTGTTGGAAAATTGAGGTGGGATTCGATCCTACACACAGCAGATTAATTATAAAAAATTTTCGTATAATTTTTCAAAGCCAAGATGACTTAAATTCTATAAAATGACTAACACGTAAATCATAATAAAGCAAGAAACATAATTCATATCTTCTTTTAAAGTTTGATCATTTTCTTGTTATTTCCCTCGAACTATTTCTAAAATAAGTTCATCTCAATCACTGTAACTACATAAGTATTCGACCTCTGACAGTATCCACAAAACAAGTTGAAATAACTCTACAATTGTTGTAGAAAAGGTTAAGCAAGAAGTGCTAGCTCTCTTAGAACCTATGCCTATTTATAATAGGTTTTGGATATTTTATGATTTAATTGAAATTAAATTCTAATTTAATCTAACCTTTAATTATAACTACAATTAATTCTAATTAAATACTAATTAGGCCCAAATAAAGTCCAATATCTTAAATATCTTATATTTAATCATAAACTTTCCCAAACTTTATAATTAAGTCTAACTTGATTACAATACTTTTTATCTCTTCAACTTGTTCTTTATGTAAAATTCATTACGTTCTCAAATATATTAACAATGGATATAAATAATAACACTAAATGATATTTATGATTAGATAAATTAAAGTGTTGGCCCCCAAATTTTTTCTTGATGAATAAGCATGATTTAAATAAATTTTTTAGGTTCTAATAGATTAATTATTTTTGGAGTTAATTATTATGTCAAAGTTAGTAGGATTTATGGAATGGGTTTATAGAATTAAAGTGTTAAGTTTGTAAGAATGTTCAAGGGTATTTTTGGCAAGATATTTAAGCATAAAAGACATAAGGCTTATAAGGAAAGGCAAAATGGGCTTTCACTCTCATTAAGGGTATAAATGGAAGAAAGAAATGTAGTCTTGCTTTTTAAGAAGAGGAAAAACGTGAATTGAGATAGAGGAACAAAAATAGAAGAGAGAAAGAAAAGGTTTCGGTGGAGAGGAGAGAAAAGAAGGAAAGATAGTTAGGGTTTCAACATTTCTTGATTTTAAGAGAGATTTTGAGGTTGTTCAAAAAGCGAAAAAGGTAGAGGAAGAGAAGAGCTTCCATTTGAGCTAAAGTTCTCTTCATTTGGTGAAGAATCAAGGAAATCAAGAAAGGCAAGAGAAGAAAGAGGAGAGGCATTTTGAGCAAATCTTTAAGCAAGGAAATCAAGGTGGGTACATGTTTATAATAGAGCAAATAAGCCACTAATGCTTTATTTGAATCAAAGAAGTTTAATGATTTTAATTGCATTATACGTGTTGCATTTATTGCTTTTGAATGATTTGAGAAATTGCAATATGTTGTTATATGAATTGTTTGACGATTTACGAAAAGAATTTGAAAGTGATTTTTTGAAAAGATGACATATTTATGAAAATTTAAGTTTTAGAAAAGTGTCATTTTGGGCAATATATTTTCAAGATGTGAAATGCATGATTATATGGGTTTGTGGTGGTCCTTTAAGTTAAGTCAAGTACACTTTGACAAAAGGCTTCTCCCGCCTACCCACTAGTGGCATAGAGCTCCTTCATGGATTCTCATAAGTTCACGGCTACACAAAACCATTATGTGGGATTACGTTAGTAAGTTTTGTTCACAGCTACACAAGACCCTTATAGGAAATGTGTAGTACGTTCTGTTTTGAATCCACCTAAACCATTCTGATATGCTTATGTTATATTAACAAGTTTGATACATTCATGTTTTGTAATTTGTGAACTTTGGTTAAGGATTTGAGAATGATACAATTTATGATTTCAATTTGAATTTTATATTGACGAATGAACATTTCAAATGTTTTGCTTATTTTTCTGTTATAAACTATTACCCACGAGCTTTCAAGCTCACCCCCATTTCGTCACATCTTCAGGTGAAGAAAATGAGATTGAGCAACCAAGAGTTGAGGCATCATTCTACTTTTATAATGTTTTTATAAATTAAGTTAGATTTTGTAAAAGCAAGACTTTAGACACATTTCGAGAATTATTGGATTTTGTATCTGTTGTATTTTGGATTTTGATACCGATAATGTACTGTAGCTTGGAATGCTATTAAAGCTTTGGAAACTCTTATCCTTGGTGTTAATGAAATATGAATTGTGTATGGATGATGGGAGTTGAAATTAGATATACTTGAAGAAATTACCAACTTGAGTTGATGATTTTTGAACATGAATGGTGGTATATATATATATATATATAAGTGAGATGTTATGGAAAAGAAAGATAGGAATTATGAACGATGAAATGTACTTGAATGTGATGAGTCAAATGAGTTAAGATTTGAGAGTTTAATGAATTCAATTTGGTAGTTAAATGGTTATGCTCAGGACATTTCAAGTTTGTGCAGTGCAAATTTTAAGTCTTCCATGAGGGTAAAAATGTGTGTTCTGACTTCAGGGGAAATACTATATTAATATAGGATGAATTAGACAATATTGTCTACTTGGAAGTTGTAGTTCATCTTTATATCTTTCCAACGATATAAAGTACGAAATTTTTGGACATCGAGGTTAAGAGATATGATCTTTATAAGTTGGAGACGTTTTGGAGAGTGTAGTTAGTGATTTGGAACTTTTGGTGATGTGAGGAAGACCCAGTAGAAATACAATCGTCTGATACATCTTAGACTGAATCATCTGATGCATCTTAGACTAAATCTTCTAATTCACTGTAGACTGAATCGTCTGATGCATCTTAGACTAAATCGTTTGATGCATCTTAGACTGAATCGTCTGATTCACTGTAGACTGAATCGTTTGATGCATATCAGACTGAATCATCTGACCTTTCGTCTAGTCCAATTTTGACCCTCTAGATGACAAAATCTCTCTTCTATGTCTTCATGAAAATTTTATATCTATAAGTTCTCTTTCAAACAATAATAGTCTTGATTCGATATCTCTAGAGAAAGTTATGCTAATTGTTCCAAAATAGGTCTTAGACTGAAGCCTTTCATCTGGTATCATTTGGCCTTTCGTCTGGTCCAATTTTGACCCTCTATATGAAAAAATCTCGCTTCAATGTCTCATGAAACTTGTAGATATATAATTTCTCTTTCAAACCGTCTAAGAATGACCTTAATCCGATATCTCTAGTAAAAGTTATGTCAATTGTCCCAAAAGAGGTATCAGATTAAAACCTTTCATTTGACCTTTCGTCTACCTTTTGTCTGGTCCAATTTTCACGCTGTATATGACAAAATATCTCTTCAAGAACTTCATAAAAGTTGTATATCTAGAAGTCCTATTCGAAACCATCCTAATATTACCTTAATTAGACATCTTTAGAGAACGTTATGTCAATTGTCCCAAAACAAGTTCAATATGATTGAGGACAAAACCTTGTTTGATTCTTTCAGCCATAACTTTGTTATACGAACTCCAAATGAAGTGATTATTAGACAAACATATTCCTAACACATTTTTATACCTATCCATAAAATTTTATAGTTTTTTATGTTAATTTGAAAAAGATTGATTGAATCAAAGTAAGGGTATGGGTTGGAAGAGTATGAAAGTGATATTTTACTGAACATAGTTTTGTATTTTGGTAATATCTTGATCTGTAGAGCTCCGAATGAGATGATTCTTATTTCAAAATAAACTAGAGGCATAGAGATACAAATATATTTAGAAATAAAATACCAATTAAGTCCCTAAGACTTTTAAATTCTAGATGGAAGTTGAGTATGGTGTATTATTCCAGTTTAATAATAGTCTGAAAATGTTTGGGCCCTAACGTTTAGAATTCTGAACCAAATTGAATGATTTTAGTGTCATTAGAAACTTAAGACAATAGGGAACAAATGTTCTGAAGAAGTCAAATTGTAATTCCAGTTTGAGGCTTCCCAAAATCTGTTCTAAAATAGGAGAAATGAGTTTGTTTTTGATATTTGACTAGTGTGGGCACACCACCCTTGTGGGATGATGCCCAATGAGGGTCCTTTGAAATATGATATTCCGCAAGAGTTGAGTTCCGAATTCAGTGCCCAATATAAAGTCTTTTAATTTATCTTCAATTCTCCATTTAAACAATTTATATCCATAGAACAAAATTTACATCTAGTAACACATCTTGACCACCTAAATCTTTAAGAATGTTAAAGTGGTTTTAACTAATAATTTTGTTCATAATTTTTTGTATAATTCAGTACTTTCATTATGTTTTAATTGGACATAAAGTATGGAAATAATATCTACTTTATTTTAGTCCAATCATATTAGTTTCTCACCATTAGTAATTAGTTCAATTAATAATATCTGAAAATTATTTTCAAAGTTTCATTTCACTTTGACCAAGAATTTTTGTATAAATACTAATTGAAAATAATGGAACATTCTCCCTCATTGTTTTAAAGTGATGACTCGCAATGAGATTTTTCATAAAAATATAATTAATGTTCCAAATGAAATTCACATATGAGCTCAGTTCAGTAAATTATTCTTTAACAAGCACTGACATTTTTGTTTAACTATCTTCTTATTTTATTATGAGCGACTACTACTTTCATAAGAAATAAACATAACGTGTACTAATCTTTATATGCTTTATTAATATACAATCTAAATAGAACAAACTAGGATCAATTTAGGGACAATACATAAATTCAATATGAATCCCATAATTATAATTTCATTTTCAATATACATTTATCTCATAATCTTTATCGTATATATCCAAATATGTATAATGTAAAGAATGCATTTAAATAATTATATCACTAGGCTACAACCAACTGATTGGTTATAGGGCATAAATCAACAATTTTGTTCAATTTTTTTGGCCTTTGTTTCATTGTTAGCTAAAATATAAAAGAACTTTTAGGATAATTTTTTGTTAAACCATATCCACTTATTCTAGTATATGAGTTAGTGACTTAAACATATACACACAAGCTTTGTTAGTAAAATTTTTTAAGTGATGCCTCTTCCAAGTTATTTTAACTTTACTTTTTTTTGATTGATTTATAAAAAGGAGAGTTTTAAGATTAAATTAAATCTTTTGTTGCCATTCTTCACAAAAGATTATCATTTTTAAATTGATTTTTAACGGGATTAGATGATTAAAATTTTTAAAATTCAAGAATTCCATGAAGAAATCTTAAATCATTTTAGATGTCAAACCAAAATCATGTTTTTTCATTCTCAATAATTACTTTTTGAAAAATCGAAAGGACGTATTTTCGCAACAATTCTAGTTTAGTCGTAGTTGCTGTGAACTGTATCTGCGGTTATTTGATATAAAACTACTATGTCAGCAACTGTAAATTTTCTACCATAAACGAAAATAGAAAAATTAAATGCGAAATAAACAAATCAACACTTGAGATTTGGTAACACTGTTCGGCACATCTTGTCTACGTCTGTGGGGCCTTCACCCAGCTTAATCACTTTCACTAAAGAACAACAATAGTTTTACTCGAGATATTATAGAGCTGACCCAACTAACCCTTATCACTATCCCTCATCCTCACACCCCGTAAAAGTATTTCACACTCAATAATATGACAACCTCATGCTAACCTCAACGGAAGATTTTCTCAACAATGATTGATAATAAAGATGATGATAAAACAACTCAAATGATTGAAACAATAAAGATACAAATAAAGACAGCATTTGAGATAAAAAGCAACTCTCCTAAATATGTCGCTTCATCAACGAAAGAACAAGAAGTTGTCCACCAAGAAATCTACTGTGAACCTTTGATATTGTCTCTGAAGCATCCCATACATAGCAGTCACGAAAACTCAACAAAACAACAAATGTTTCATCACCGAAACGTTAAAACAATAGAGCTACAAAAGACACGAAAACTATTGGAGGTTTTCGCACAAAAACATCAACAAAGATAGCCCAGAAAATCATACAATCCAAAGAAAACGCAGCTACTAGATGTGGACAAAATCCTCAAAAAACCAGTTACACACTTAACTAAGTTTCTACACGTTTTTCCTTCATAAAGACATGGAGTAGCAGTTTAATTATTGACCCACATATGTAGAAACGTAGCTGTTAAGAATGGCTTAATAGAGCATGTAATTGCTCACACAAAAATAAAGAAACATAGCTACATAAATTGATTAATTTTTTGCCAATTTTTTCCTCACAAAAACATCACATATTCATTCTAGAAAATCATGTAAAACGTAGCAGAAACACAGCTGCAAATAGTCAATCAAATCTACACAAATTCGTCTACCTTAGATAATCATTATCACCAAAATAAGCTTCCAAAGATAGCAAAAAAAATCACCAAAAATCTTCACACTATCTTCATTTAGATATGGTGATTTTATCCTAAATAATAAATTCTATCTTCACTAGGATTTTATCTTTCATGTAATTTTATCTTTAAGAATCCGAACCAAGGTAATCTTCCAAATATATCCAACTATGTTCAATTACAAATAATGCCCAAAATTATAAGATATCTTAATACATATCTTAACATTTTAACAATCTCTCCCTTTTTAGCATTATTTGTCGCATACAGGAACTCCCCCTTAATAACATAATTGGACACTCCCTTTTAATTGAACATCGAGTTCCAACTAACAACAAGTTCAATAATAATTGTCCAAGTTCTTCTAATGAGATAACAAACAAGTTTAATAAATATTGTTCAAGTTCTTCCAAAGAGACAAAATCCAACAAACAATCATTCATTCAACAATTATCCAATTTTCTCCCAACTATATTTCTCCTCCTTGGAACAAAAAGATGTCAAAAAGCAAGACTAAGCATCATAGGAAGCTGATTTAAGTACCCTTTGCTTGAGTTAACGAAGTGCATCCAAACCACTTGAAAGATGCCCTTAATTCAATAAATCTCAACAAATAATAATTATCAACAAAAATTAACAGTAGGTGTAGCGGAAGAATTATAAGAACATAGTGCAATAGCAGAAGGCCAAGATGACAATTTACCACAAACTAGCCAACATATTATTACTCACATCGAAGTCATCCACTTACGACTGATTAAATTCATAAACCCCAAAAATGCATTCAACGAAGCATAATCAAACTTAATTAATCTCCTCCTCACATAAATTATATGAAAGCATAAAGTTGTATCATCCTACACTTCCTTATCCAAATCACAATAAAATTCTCAAACCAACTCAACATGTAGCAAATTCCTCTTAGTCAACAAAACATTCAAATTAAATTGGTTATACTTAGTTAAATTTATAGGATAATCAATAAAAAACCGGTTAAAGCGACAGTATCCCCTCGTTGTTACTTACCAAAGAAAGGAATTGGCCGACGATGATTAGTATGAAAAACCAAACAAGCAGAGGACAATGGCTGTAATGAATAATCTGTTGAATAGAAGAGAAAAATCAAAAAAGGCACCAACACAAATCCAAAACCAATAATCATCAATATAGAAGCCTCTCAACTTTAACAACACTATTCAATAGTAGGTTCATCAATCTTAGGATCTGGATTAGATGCACTCCATCTTTGTCCATAAATTTATTTACGATAATGGCATTTTGTCCATACATCATTAGAAACAAACAATCTAACAAGCCAACATCTCCCCTATAGTTAGACGTTTCTAGGCATACCTCTTATCATCTCATTCCCAGTCATAATATCTGACCAAATATCCAACCCCAGTGAAAGCATATTACCCGAACTTATACAGCCCACCATATAGAGATAAACCAAGATAGAACTTGAAAAACCCTAATCATAGAAAACTTGAGTCTTCCTATAGGTCTCCAACTAAGTATCAACATTTTCTCGATATAACTCCCAAAATCAAAATTCAATAACAAAACTCTCAAATCATCAAGCAGAACCTCATTTTCACATCAAATATACTATTCAACAAAGAAAAGTCTGATACACACCAATCACCTAAACCTTAAAAACTCAAAACGTCTAAACATTAACTCCTTCGTGCCCTTTTTTGTTTTTTAAATAAACAACATCAATATACTTTAAAAATGTAAAACACACAGTTTATATGCCCCTAAAAGAAATTCAAACATGGTCTTATTCCTCTTCACATTAAAGAAATTCAAACATGGTCTTATTCCTCTTCACATTAACTTTGTCATCAGATGTATGGTTGATTTCTCCTTCATAAGCAACCAACTTGTCTTCCATTTGAACAGTTTCTTTACCAGCAGCAATTAACTGTGAATCTGGGCAAGTTTTGGTTTTTGCTTCATTTTATCATTGTGATGGTTCATAAGGCTAGATTTGAAGGTTTTATTTGACCACCAAGTTGGTTTTTAAACCATCCATAGAAAGCACATTTTTGAAGTGTGGCAATCCATCCATGCAAAGTGTCCCACTTCTAATTACCATGGTCTTCTTTCCATCTCCAAAAGTAACATGGTCATTCATACAACTTTGATCATACATCAAGTAGCTTCTTTTACCCTTTCTAACCCAAATATGCTTTGTTAACATGGGTTGCCGCTGGAAATTTAAAGGAGAGTGTCTAGATTTTTAGTTTTGAGCCCTTTGAAATATCATTTGTAACAACTTGTAATATTTCGACCTTATGTGCCCGATAAGCCCACAAAAGTGACATGTAGGTACAAACTTTCAATTCTTCCTTGAGGTTTCTCCTTTGACAAATTTAGCATCATCGATTTTCTCATCATTCACCTTGTAACTGACACCTTGAAAGTCTCCTTTAATCATACAAATTTCCAACAATTGTTTTAGCTTTTCGATATCTCCATTTAACATTCTTATTCCTTTTTCCATACTACCAGTTTCAATTTTGTTTCATTAAGCTCATATATCATAGATAATAGCTCTTCTCTAAATTTTGAATGATGTTCTTTATAGTAGAGTTTTCCTTCTTTATCTTTTCTATCTTATTACACGTTTGCACCCACTTTCCATACATTAACTTATAGGTTTTACAAATATCCTCCCTTTTATCCTCTGAATCACTGTCATCACTGTCATAATCTGAAATTGAACTTTGAACTGATTCATCTACATTTTTCCTATAATTTTGGATTGATTTATCCATAGTTTCATCATCAGTTTCTTCCTTGGTTGCTATGAAACAAGCAACCAGATTTCTGATGTATAAAGCAACCAACACAACACTATTGCTCAGAAATTCTTCTTCACTACCATACTCACTTTCAAATTCATTTTCACTCCAAATGCTCATATAAGACTTCCCTTTTCTCTTCTTCAAGGTGTTAGTACATTCTGCTTGCACATGTCTGAAACCTTAACATTGATGACATTATATCTTCGTTGCTTTGCTTGTTGTTTGAGGTTATTGTTGGAAGAACTCCCATCATTCTATCTGAAGTCAAGTTTATCTTTCTTCATCTTCTTTAGCCACTTGCTGAAATTTCCTATTAATAACTCCAAATCTTCTTTCTCATCGAATTCATCTCCTAAATCATTCACGACTTTACCAACCTCAGCTTGCAATGTCAATCCTTTATTCTTATCACGTTTATCTGTCAACAAATTCATCTCAAAGTCTGTAAGAATTCCAATTACCTTATCCAAAGATAATTCATTAATATCATGGGCTTCTTCGATGGCTGCAATTTTTGGTATGAATCTTGAAGGCAGTGATCTCAAAGTTTTCTTGACAAGTTTCATATTCGAATACTTCTTCCCAAGTTGATATGCTTGGTTGGCTATGTCACACAACCTCTCATAGAAGTCTCCAATAGTGTCCCTTTCATCCATCTTAAGTTCTTTGAATTTAGCGGCTAACATCTAAAGTTTCAAAACTATTATAGATCTAGATCCCTCATGTATTGTTTGTAAAGTTTCCCGCACTTCTTTTGTCGATTCATAAGTTGATATCATAGCGAAGTGCCCTTCATCTATTGCATTGAAGATAGCATGCATTGCTTGAGAATTTCCAAGCACTCTCTCTTCTTCAACTCTCGTCCATTCAAATGGATCTTTAAGTACCACTTCTTCCTTTTCATCAATTGTCACTGAATGTGTCCAACCATGCAAAACAGAGTTCCATGCTTTGGTTCCTTGCGCTTGAATAAAAAGTCTCATCCTTGATTTCCAAACCAGATAATTGGAACATCTAACAACGGTAGCCTAGTGATTGATGCTCCTTCTCTTATAGTCATAATTGCAAAACACATATATGCACTAACTTGACGTATCAAGTTCTGATTCGACGACCTGCTCTGATACCAATTGAAAATTTGAAAGGATGTAATTTCGCAATAATTTTAGTTCAGCCACAGTTGTTTTGAACTATATTTGTGGTTACTTGATATAATGCAACTATGTCAGCAACTATAAATTTTTTATCACAAATGAAAATAGAAAAATTAAAGGTGAAATAAACAAATCAACACCAGATATTTGATAACCCAGTTCGACACACCCTGTCTACTTCTGTGGGGTCCTCATCTAGCTTAATCACTTTCACCAAGGAATAATAATAGTTTTACTTAAGGCATTATAGAGCCGACCCACCTAACTTTTGACATTATCCCTCATCCTCACATCCCGTGAAAACATTTCATACCCAATAACACGACCACCTCGTGTTAACCTCAATAGAGGATTTTCTCAACAGTGATTGATAATAAAGATGATAATAAAGTAACTCAAGTGATTGAAATAATAAAGACACAAACAAAAACAACACTTGAGATAAAAAATAACTCCCCTAAATATGTCGCTTCATCAATGAAAGAACGGGAAGTTGTCAACCAAGAAATCTGTTGTTAACCTTCGATATTGTCTATGAAGCATCCCACGCATAGTAGCTATGAAAACTCAACAAAACAATAAATGTTTCATCACAGAAACGTTAAAACAATAGAGCTGCAAAACATACGAAAATTGCTGGAGGTTTTCGTACAAAAACAACATCAAAGACGACTTAAAAAATCACACAACCTAGGGGAAAACGCAGCTGCCATATGTGGATAGAATCCTCGAAAAGCTACCTGCACACTCAACTAAGTTTCTGCATATTTTTCCCTCATAAAGACATGGAGTAGCAGTCCAATTATTCACCCAATTATGCAGAAACGCAACTGCTAAGAATGATTCAATAGAGCATGTAATTGCTCACACAAAAACAAAGAAACACAGCTGTACAAATTGATTAATTGTCTGCTAGTTTTTCCCTCACGAAAACCGTCACACATTCAGTCCTTGATTTGATAACCATTATCACCAAAATAGGCTTCCAAAGATAGCTAAAAAATTACCAAAAATCTACACACTATCTA
This sequence comes from Erythroxylum reticulatum, assembly GCA_025504915.1. Classification (NCBI taxonomy): domain Eukaryota; kingdom Viridiplantae; phylum Streptophyta; class Magnoliopsida; order Malpighiales; family Erythroxylaceae; genus Erythroxylum; species Erythroxylum reticulatum. The sequence continues at coordinate 6,366,134 of JANSVA010000218.1, read as the reverse complement.
TATTTAGACATGGTGATTTTATCCCAAATAATAAATCCTATCTTTACTAGGATTTTATCTTTCATGTAATTTTATCTTCAAGAGTTCGGACTAAAGTAAACTTCCAAATATATCCAACTATGTTCAATTACAAATAATGCATAAAATTACAAGATTTCTTTAACACATATCTTAACACTTTCAGTTTGTAACTCATAATTTATCTTAATTTCTAACATTTGATTGAGAGTTTAAGAATTATTTTATTTAATTTCTCTACTCTTCATAATCCTTATGAAACCTTTATATTAAATGTGTATTCCTTCTAATAAGATCGTCTAATTTTGTTTATTGTGGAACTTGTCTAATAATACTTTTGACTTTAATATTTTAATTGATAAATTGACCTTTTAAAATGTTTTGGATTTGAATTTTTTAAAGTTTATAAAAATTGTGTTAGAATTGCACACTCACTCTTAGGCACATTATTATTAGTGGAAGAAGTCTCACTTTTTTTTTAAAGTCTAAGGTTCAAATCTTATGTCTTAATGTTTCAATTTATAATCTCAATTTATTCTTCAATATGTTGTTGACCATACAACTGCTTTACTAGACAGGTAAGAAATCAACCTCCACTTTGATTTGAGCCTGCAGAAGGAAGCAGTCCTACAACACATCATTACCATCACTGATTAATACAGAAGTCAACACCGCAATCTCATAAAGTTAGACAATCTTGTAACCACATGGGACTATGGGAGTGGTCTCTTTATCTGTTCCAATCTTAGATGGAAAACATTAATCCAGGCGATTGACTTCTCAGGCAACCTAGGTAATAAGGAGATGCCCTAGCGACAGGGAAAAGAGTCAGACCAAGACAGTTGTGGTTTGACAACGGTTTTATTTCAATGGTGACTTGTGTATAGATAGGCGTAATGATGACATTTATTAGAGAATTACATATGTATTCATATCAAAATGCCTCTAAATTCTAAAAGCTTTGGTAGTGCGGCAGTTAGTTATTTTAAATATTTTATTAGTATCAAACATAGTTCTTGAACAGTTGTGTCAACATGAAAATTAATCAATAGTTAGATATTAATTACCGTAGTTATGGTATTATACTAAAAATAATTAATTAAAATATACCATATTATAAGAAATTTAAAGATTAAATTTATAATCGTGTAAGGAATTGTAAACAAGTAATAAAATACCACTTTTTTAAAATTTTATTTTTAATAATGTTATGTTCTTAAAATAATGTAAATCGCATTGCACTCTCATTATGTGTTATGTACACGACCTAGTTTTTCTCAATGATTTACTTGCTTTTTTTAAATAAATACTTGAGGATTTAATAATTTAAAATCAATTGACAAATTCAATCTAACTAATATTTATGTAACTTAACATATTTTCGCTCTCAATTAACTATTAACTGAGAGACTTCTAAAGACTTGGTCCACCTATTGTTATCACTTCATGCAAATTTCTTACCATGTGTTTACTTACATACACGAGTATGCTCGATACAATTATACTTGTGAATTGAAACTCGAACTCATCAAGAGGAGTTGATTTAAGTAGTAAAATTCATTTCAAAATTAATGCAATAATAGGTTGAATTACGAAGATGGAAATGGAAAATTTAGTGGGGAGATGAATTATGAAATATATGATTGTTGCATTTAAGTGGGCAGCAAGATAATGACTGTAGTGTTAGGTTTGAAATAAATGGATTTTAGAATCATGCCCCAAGCAACCCTGAACCAGTGGTGTCCACTCGTAGGGGACCAATTAAGCAGTAACCTTTCCACGTCCTTTGCTTTTGTTCCATTTGATTTTGGAATTAAAGAAAGATCTATCAAGACCAAGAGTTGCGTTCGTGGTGGGAGGTAATCAAACTCATTGATAATACCAGTTTCTTAATTTACTAGCTCTCAGTCTATTATGACATGGTCTACCCTAGTGCCTACAAACTTAATTAACAATTGGACAATAACGCCGACCATGGTGATCAAACTCAAAAGAGGTTCATTCCCAACAATAACTACTACGAAAGGGAATGATGTGCATGACCTTGACAATTAAGATAGAAACTACCTATCCCTATAACTTAACTACACTTGGGATGAAGGTGCATTAGTACTCTTTGTCCAGTCTGTATCTTCTATTCTTTTGGTATTGATAAAAAAAAAAAAAGAAGAAGATGCATACTAGTGCAGCTTAGAGCTTTACTATCCTTTAGGAGAGATCCTGTAAGTATGGAAGATTCATTTTAAGCATTTGATGTCAGATGTTCCTAATTTTTTTAAAACTTTTTCAAGTGTTCATAATTTTTTGCTTTACATGAGGATTTACTATTAAACATTTGAATTAGAACTCAGGTACTAGGCTTGAATTTATTTAAAATATGCTATTAATAGGTTAGTATAAATTTATAAAGATGTGGCACACCCATTATTAATTGGGAAAAAAAGAAGAAGAAGAAAGATGAAGTTTCGCCCAGCTTGATGCTCGCAATGGACAAAATCAAACCAAAATGGTCAAATTGATAAGCATGATGCCTCACATGCTTTCTTACGAGTTATGAGCTGCTTCTCCTTTCAGTTGCACTTGCATTGCTATTTCGCAATTGTTACTTGTTGCCTTCCTTCCATCGACACTTTCCATTTCAGTATATCATACATCGTAGTAAACTAATACAGTAAGTGCGGGTCGGCCCAGACCGTTATTTTACTACAAAAAACCCCTGGGCTGTGTTGAGTTTATAAAACATAATTTGAAAATATATGTTTACAATTATATTATATTTATGTAACAATAACAATATTGTTAGAATTACATTATATCTTAGAATTATATTTATTATTAATTAAATTTTAGAATAAAAATTAAAAGAAATTTAGATGGTATAGTTTTCATTTTTTATCATATGTTTTTATTTATAATATGAAAATATGCATATAAGAACTCAACTGAAAATAAATTCTAATGCTAAACAAATGGCAATTTTGTGAACAATTGTGCTATTAAGTTGAAATTTGAATGTGGAACTTTTATGACGTAAGTCTCCCTCTCCCTCTCCCTCTCCCACCATATCCAATTCATTGATTGCATGTGAAGTAGTAAACTGGAGCCTTTTCCAAAGCATATCTTAATATAGGCAATTCAGTTCAGGCTAAACTTGAGCGGTCAGCTCCAGTTTTGATAATGTTTGCTTAACGTCAAAGGATCGAGATGAAGAGGTAATGTTCTATTATTTGGTAAGCTAGTCCTGACTTGCAAACTGTATACCGGATAAATCACTTAATAAATGTGGATTTAAAGATAAGTACCAAACTCAATTTAATAATTAATTAAAAATTCTAAATTTTAATTCTACCAAACTCAATTTAATAATTAATTCTAAAATTGAATTCCATTGGTCTGAGACAAAAACAAGTACGCTACGTAATTTGGACATGTTAGTGAAATGTCGGTGTTTTAATATGAAAAAAAAAGCGTAACCATGCAAGAAGTCGTGCAATCAGACGACTTTCCATAGCTCCACGAGTTTTCCCAAATATTAGGAAATACGTTAAGGAGTCGAATGATCTCCTGGATCCAACAGTCGATTATTTTAGAATGCATGATTTTGTTGCAATATCAAAAAGGTAAAGGCTGCATTTCCGATTTCTCGAGCTAATATTGAAGTTATTAAGTAAATTCAATTAACAGTAACTACAAAAACTAGTCAGCTTTTCTGTCGGGGACCAGACCGCTGGCCCACACTAACGTTACTCAGCACAGCACGTCCTTTTCCGCTAATTAATTTCAACCGCTTTAGTTAATCTTGCAAGTAACTAAAGAATACTTAACTCCTCCTATTTAATTTTAGTCTTCCCCATTAACAAAACACATCGTCGTTTCCTTTTTAGCCGCATCTGCTAGCCTACTGCTACTACTATATCTCCTCCCTATATCTGCCTGTCTCTCTCTTTCTTTTGCTTTCTTGCTCTCATCACACGAGACGACGCAAAGCAAAGCAAAGCAAATCAAAGCTAAATCGTCCATTTTTTACTTTCTTTTTGTTTTCATGCGAAATTTAAACCAAAAATGTTATCCTTATATTGGATAATGGGTTGAGCTTCTTTTCAAGTGTTTCGCAACTCCGTGTCTTTCTTTGTTGTGTTCCACTCTCTTCTAATCTTTGTTTGGAGGGGAAGTTTTCGCACAATGGGTATCTGCATCTCCAAACCCTCCCCAAACCCTAGTGCGCTTTCTTCCCCCGGACACGGACATGCTCCTGTCCCGGACAAGGATACCACTAAACCTCACCCAAACAGTGGAGAAAAGACCAGCAGTGAGGATGAGAGAAAAGAGTTGGAGAATGTCAAGAAATCTCCGTTCTTTCCGTTCTACAGTCCAAGTCCGGCCCACTACTTCTTCTCCAAGAAGTCGTCTCCCGCAAGATCTCCGGCGAGGAATGTGGCTAGCGCCAACTCCACGCCAAAAAGGTTCTTCAAGCGGCCGTTCCCACCGCCCTCACCGGCCAAGCACATCCGGGCCGTGCTTGCGCGGCGGCACGGATCAGTGAAGCCGAACGAGGCGTCCATACCGGAGGGGAGTGAGTCGGAGGTGAGTGGGTTGGATAAGAGCTTTGGGTTCTCGAAGCATTTTGGGAGCAAGTACGAGCTCGGAGATGAAGTTGGGCGAGGGCATTTTGGGTATACATGTGCTGCCAAGTTCAAGAAGGGTGAGCTAAAGGGACAGCAACTTGCAGTCAAAGTGATCCCTAAAGCTAAGGTTTGTGATAATTGGTTTGAGATTGTTCCTTCGGTTTTCTTCGCGGAGTTGACTTAGTTTTGTTCCGTTTCTTTTCTTGGTCAACGATGCTTTGATCTTTTGCTAACAGTTCAATGTTCTTTCTTTTGTTTCTTTACTTTTTTAGCTTAATTTGAGGTTAGATCTGTAGATTTTGGTGCAGATACGTCTTCCTAATTTGTTGAAATTCGCGAACTTGTCTGCAATCAAGTGATTTGTGCTGGGGACCATTGAACTTCTAGTGAATGATGGGAAAGGAATTGACTACTAGCTTGTTTGGATGATGATTTGGTTCCATTTTTGGTGTTTGAGTCTTACTTTTTCTATTTCGGAGTTTTCTGGAAAAAAGAACGTCCGATTTTGGGGAGAGAATAAGATGATTATAAATTTGGTGAATGTGATGGATCCAATTTAAGTGGCATGATTATGCAGGCCGTTCCAAATTTCAGTTGTTTTTGCTGCCTTCAATTTACTCATGGTGCTCTGCCTTTCTGAATTTGTAGATGACCACTGCTATTGCTATTGAGGATGTGAGAAGGGAGGTGAAGATATTAAGAGCATTGACCGGGCATAACAATCTAGTACAGTTCTATGATGCTTATGAAGATCATGACAACGTTTATATAGTAATGGAGTAAGTTCAGTTATTGACGATCTGTTTTCATCTGCTTGTTTCTTTTTCATTTTTATACATAGTCCTGATATGTTCTAGTGAATGTTTTACTTTTCAGGTTATGTGAAGGAGGAGAGCTCCTTGATAGGATACTTTCAAGGTATCCTTGTTGACTAGTGACTGTATCATTTTTAAAGCAACTTTACCCTTGTTTCATTATGGAAATTCTCGATTTAGTTGGTCCTTATGGATTGAAGCAAGGAGCAATATATGAAAAAAGTTGATCAATTGAACTAAATAGTTAATGATGCCTTTTTCTTGCAGGGGTGGAAAATATACAGAGGATGATGCAAAGGCGGTCTTGATACAGATATTAAACGTTGTTGCATTTTGCCATCTGCAGGGGGTGGTGCATCGGGATCTTAAGCCTGAGGTAGTATCCATCTCTCACTCTTTCTCCCACTTTCTACTGTAGATGTTTGAGATCTGTCAGTATGGTTTCTGTTGAGACTTGAGAGTCATAGTGCAAAGAGCTTTCTGGATCTCATGAATTGTGATTGGGAATAGAAGACAAACGTGCTATTTGTGGAAATGCTTGGCCCTATCTGAATCTCTTAGTGAGATCTAGTGCTCCATTTGATGGATTGAATGGAATGCAATCTTAAATGTGATGATCAATCAAATGGAGAAAAAGAAGGACGATTCTTGCTTGTGAAATGTTGTACATGGACATAGATAGACCTTTACATAACTTCTGCTTTCAGTTCTGATTTGTATCAGAGATTCCTCTTCCGTTATTTCTTTTGCGGTTTGGCTTTTCGTTTTTGTTTTATTTTGTATGCCTAATGCTTTAACATTACCTGAGGGCTGCTTAACAAGAAAGGAAAAATCTTGCCAGTGCAGTCGATTTCCTAGTTGTTGAAGGTCCAGGATTTAAGAACTAAGAAAATGTCAACCACAATGTTCATCTTATTCTTTCCTTGGTGGAAGTTTGGCCACATGTAATGGCAACTTCTTTTCTTCTTCATGTATACTCATCTGAGTGTATGCATTTGCTGTATCAGAATTTTTTATTCACATCCAAGGATGAAAATTCACAATTAAAGGCCATAGACTTTGGTTTGTCAGACTTTGTAAAGCCAGGTTTGTCATGACTATGAAACCCAAGTGTACATTATGATTTATACACTTGCCAGCTTGGAAGTGTATTTATGATTTATAATGCCCTGATGTGCAGATGAAAGGTTAAATGACATTGTTGGTAGTGCATATTATGTAGCACCTGAAGTTCTACACAGATCATATGGTACAGAGGCTGATGTGTGGAGCATTGGTGTGATTGCATATATTCTGTTGTGTGGTAGCCGCCCATTTTGGGCGCGAACAGAATCTGGAATCTTTAGAGCAGTTTTAAAAGCTGATCCAAGTTTTGATGAGGCACCTTGGCCTTCTCTTTCACCTGAGGCAAAAGACTTTGTGAAGCGATTATTGAATAAAGACCCAAGAAAAAGACTGACTGCTGCTCAAGCATTAAGTGAGTTGAAGTGCAGTCATGTTTATGCTTTCTTTTTTCTTTTTGTAGAAACATATGAATTGATGGTGAATATTATTGGTTACAGGTCATCCATGGATAAAAAATTTGAATGATGTTAAAATATCTCTTGATATACTAATATTTAAACTCATGAAGGCTTATATACGTTCATCTTCTCTTCGGAAAGCTGCCTTAAGGGTGAGTTTTTGATGATTTGCGCTGCTAATATGCCCAACATGCTCTTTGATGCTACATAATTGTGGGGTAAACCAGTCTCTAATGTTCAATTTGGAATATCTGTGAAATTAATGCCCTTTTTTTTCAATATCCTCTAAGTAGAGTTCTGAGTGTGGCACTGTTTATTCAAGAAATTAAAGTGAGCTTATCATCCTTAATGGAAAATGTATGACCTGCGGAATCCTTTTCACTGCACAGAAAAAAAAAAAAGAAAAACCCTTGCTATATAGTTTGTTTATTACATTATTGTCTCACAGTGGTTTGAGATTTTTCCGTGCTTATTTAGTTCTGGATTCAAAAAGACAGCTTAGCTTGGTGCTAGCTATGTTAAAAGTTTTTCCAAGGGGGAGATGTGTTGTGTTTCGCTTTAGGACTATTGACTAGTCTTCTTTTAGTTTATAGTCAATCCTTGATGACTCATGAACTTAGTTTCATACTTATTTGTTGGAATTGTGGCAGGCCCTTTCTAAAACATTGACAGTGGATGAACTCTTTTATTTGAAGGAGCAGTTTGCACTGTTGGAACCAAATAAACAAGGCACTATAAACCTAGAGAATATCAAAACGGTTGGTTTTACGCGAATATTTAATTTTCTTTTGCTCTTTTAAGTTAATTTATGCTCAGTTTCTGACTCATGTATGTTCAGGCCTTGATGAAACATGCAACAGATGCTATGAAGGAGTCACGTATCCCAGATTTCCTTGCTTCCGTAGGTGCTTCAATTTGGTGTCTGCTTAACATTTTGAGGTTTTCAGGTTTAACTAGTTATTTTTCTTCCTGTAACAGCTTAATGCACTTCAATATAGAAGGATGGATTTTGAGGAATTTTGTGCAGCTGCATTGAGTGTCCATCAGCTAGAGGCTCTTGATCGGTGGGAGCAACATGCTCGTTGTGCCTATGAACTCTTCGAGAAAGAAGGAAACAGGGCCATCATCATTGAGGAATTGGCATCAGTATGAATCACTTTTCAATTAATGTTATGCTTAATTCTTCTTTTCTGTCTGATGTTGGAAATTCTATATCTCTGTTTATAGAATTTCATTCTGCATTTGCATTTTACCGTCATCTTTCAGGCCCATTTTTCATCTGTTTGAAACAATGGATTGAATCTTGTGTCTTCCTATGGTGTCAGTCTTAGGCATGCTAATGTTACCACTGTTTTCATTTTTTCTTTTGTGGGTGTTCACAACTTGTTTGAAGGCAAATCTTGAATCCACTATGCCATGAAACAATGGTTTACTGATGTTTGTTTTGTTCTCCGCAGGAACTTGGCCTCAGCCCAGGTGTTCCTGTTCATTCTGTTCTCCATGATTGGATTAGGCACACTGATGGCAAGTTAAGCTTTCTAGGGTTTGTGAAATTGTTGCATGGTCCATCAAGTCGGAACTTTGCTAAAGCTCAATAGAAGTTTGAAACCGACTTGGGGATTCAAAGGTGTGGTTGTGTTCATTTATGCTGTTTAACAAAGGAAAAGTTGGGGATAGTCATAGTGAAAGATGTGAGAAGTTATGGTTACCGCTGTAATCACAGTGCCGTAAAGATTCTGTTCTAGAATTCATTTGAACGATTGCCACTTTGTACGTGGCTTATGGATTGTTGAACTTGAAGCTCAAGCATCTTCAATGTTCCACTGTAAAGCTTAGTTAAATGTTGTTTAGTTGCAGGTGAGAATAGTTCTCAGAACTGCCTAGCAAATTCTGACATATTGGACTGGTCCAAGGATCATTTGATTGATTGTATCATGTCTGGATTCATATTTTCCAGTCGAAAAGTTGTGCTAAGTTGTTTTTTATTTTATTTTTCCAGTTGGAGTCTCACTAGCTTCATTTACAAGATGAATAAAAAGTTAGCTTCCAGTCATTTGATTCAAGTTTGTAGTTTTTAAATTACGATGAATTGTTTGAGCCACAGAATGTGTTTCAAAATCCAATTTGGACCTCTCGGTACCAAGGACCAGCGGCTTGCCATTGTAGTAATGAAGCTTGTTCCTCCAGTTTCAGCACCATATTAGCATTTTGCTTTATTTCCCCTTCTAGTAATGAGCATTAGCTTCTGCTGGGTCCACTTGTTCCAGGTACTTTCAAGTTTCAACTGGGACCCTATTAATTTATTTTTTAAAATATATATTAAAATTATATAACATTTTATTAATTCTTACGTTGAAAAATTATAATAAAAATTAAAATTAATATTGGTCAAATTATGTCACACATAATAGTTAATTTAAAAATATCATAGTCGAGTTGGATTTTATGCTCATCGATACTAATAAAATAGACAAAAAAAAGAATTTTATTACAAGCAAAGGTGAAATGGGCCCACCAAAAAAATTAGAAAAAATGGGAAATATCAAATATAAATAATACGCTTTTCCAATTATTATAAGTTAGTTTTATCGAATCAAACTAATAAATAGTTTACAAGACCTCGCGTCTCAGCAGATTTCAATTGGGTGTTGTCATGATGAGGAGGACGACGATGATCATAAATCGATGACATGTAAATTAGGAAAGGAGGAAGATTAGCTCTTGGAAAATGGCATCGCCCGACGGGAAGCGCAAAGTGGTGACGATTTACGTCTCATCCTCCTCTTCCAGTGAGCAAGATGATGATGACGACGATGGTGATGTTGTTGTTGTTGAAGCAGAAGAAGACAGCATTTATAGGTATATCTTTCTTTTCTTCTTTTCTTATTTACTTCCTTTTCTTTCGGTTAATTTGGTTGATTTTTATTTTTGTATCATTTCAGCGAAGACGAGGAGTATGCGGATGAAAGGGATGATGAGGATGATGATGAGATGGAAGAGTCTCCCTGCCGTAAAGTAATCTGTCTTCTTAAAGGTTGGTTGGATTCTCTGATCTTGTTCTTCAATCCAATCGACCCAATTGATAAGCCTTTGGTTTTAACTTGTGAACTTTAAGGGATTTTGCAGAAGGAAATGGTTTAGAAACTTTAAATCTAAAAGAGTGCAAAGCATATTTGAGAAAGCATAGCCTTAGGCTTTCTGGAAGCAAAGCAGTATACATTGAGAGAATCAATGAGCATTTTAGGTAATTGCACAATTCTCCGATTTGGAAGCTTATTGACACCAATCAATGTGGTTTTGTATGACTTCTGTTTGTTGTTGTATATTTACTTCTCAGGATACGGCATGGAAATGGAGAAGCGCTTTATCCAAGCTCATCCTTTGTTGTCAATTGCAAAGGTACGATGTTTCTTTCCTTTCTCTTCTCATTCAGATGTTTCCCTAATGTATGCATAATCTTTTTGAACTTTACTTAAAACAGGTGATGTCTGCAAGGGGGACGTTGTTCTGTTCTCACAGAAAGTCAGGTACACTGTTACCGCATCTCATGTTATGTTATGCTCTCATATATTCATGCGTTTTCTACCGGATCTCTAATTATGCTGGCTTTGAGAATTGGGCAACAGAAGCAGACCAGGTAAGATTCTGGGGACGAGAACTGTGGCCGGCAGGGTTGTTAAGGAAAGCTATGGTTCTGCCAAGCAACAACATACATTTACGGTAGATATCTTTCCAATTGATCTGCTGCCAAATATGTTGGAGCGCCTACTCCAAAGTCATAAATGGTTAATGATATCATTCACTGCTCACCATTACAATGTCCACTTGTTTAACAATCACCCTTCAAGACGTCTTTCATTAAGATTTCGTACCTACAATTAGCGTCACCAAGTGTTAGGTTTAGTCTTCACATTAAAGCTAAGAATCAAGGTGGAAGCTTGAATCAACTTGGGAATCACTGGTGCATATGATTGGAATCATTAGGATCTTTATTTACAGTATATATCATCAAAAACATGGTTTAACAAGTATGCATAAGATACTCCTCTATGTAGGATACATGTGATTCAGCTTTCAATGATGATCAATTTTTTTCTTCACAAATTATGATCAATTCAATTGATGCTCCTCTCATGCAAGGTTGAAGTACTGTGGAGCAGGGGTATTAAGAAATTGCCCCCACTTTTCCCTTTGCTTGTGAAGGGCCGTAATCTTTATAGATTGAGAACCTTCAGACAGGTAATAGCTGTCATAGGAAATAGAGCTTCTAGTTCCTCCATGATATAAATTTTGTATTATTAATCTTTTGTCCTCCTCTTAGCGGTGGAGCAATGAAGCAGAAAGAGTAAAAGTTCTTGCTGAGAAGCACCAACGAGGTACAGCTGCAAGACTTGTGAGAGCATTGAGAAAGTCAAAGCAGACGGCGCATGCAAACAAACGTAAGAATGTAGTTTTGATGTTATGTTGTTCTTCTAAACCCTTAAAGACTGGCTTGCTGTTCCTTTCTAATGATAACAGGTGCAAAGAGTCAGAAAATTTCCTATCAGACAAAATCCTCCCAAATTGGGAAGACGGCTAAACAAGAAAGTAGGAAGCATCCTGAGGGACATCAAAAAGACATGTTGCTCCAAGGTACAAAATGCAATAATCGTAGACAACTGAACTCTTTAAGGTCGGAATGCTCTAAAACTTGCTGGCGTGGTAGGAAAACTGGGCACCTCAATAATGTTATAGGTCCCATTAATCAGTCATATGCCAATCATTCCCACTATCAGTGGAAATATCATTCTAGGGGCATGCCGTTCTACTCCTCTGAGTAGAGCTTGGCGTCCGACTTGCTCAACAGGGCATTGCCTTTGCCAACTTCTTTTGGGTCTTATGTTGATGATGTTGTCACGCCTGGTTTGGAATATCAAGGGTTTAATTCTGACTATTGCACGCCCCGTCACCACTCGGTTCCTAGGCATATGCTTGAAATGAGAAATCTCTTTAGAGAACAGAACAGTCCAGGTGGGCACATTCAGCAATTTCAGCGTGGGATTGACACGGAAGGATATGCAGGATGAAAGGGCTCTGCAACATTCCATCATTGTTTCAAAGTCATATGACTGATTTGAGCAGGGTGTTAAAGTTTGTGTGTGAAGCTTCTTGCCTACAACTTTGTGCTTGTGTGAGAAGCAAAGAATCTGTTCTCATTACTGACTGAATTTTCGTGTGTTTTTCTGTCCACTGTGATCCCAAAAAACATGACTGCTGAGCTGGCACTCCATTCACCGAATGCTTTTCAATCGATTTTGGATTGGTCCATCCCTTAACCTTCTTACAAGGTGCATAATGCTCCCTTTTTGTTGGTTTTTCTTTGCATAATGCTCTCTTTTTGTTTGTTTTTCTTTGATAAAGAAAATTTTAGGAGCAATGTTATTACTTAAAAAGTAAATTTCAACATACAGCTCAAATAATTAACAAATTGGCCAATTAACCTTTTCCTTCTTACTTTTCTGTCTGAAAAGAAATTGTTTTTCCAGCTTTTTGAGGAAGAAGTGAAAACCCGAAACAATCTCACATATGAAGTAAACAGGTTTAGCTAGTGTCCTAACATCAGTAAATCATGCTAGCCCCAACTTGTCATTACATGAATATAATCAGAGAGGCCAAATCATTCTGGTCTATCGTACTATTCTCTGTAATAACACCTTGTATAGGTACTGAATATTCGTTCTGTAAGGAAAAAAAGCGTAGAAGACTACGAAAACAATCCTGTTCCTGACCCTTTTGAGAGAGTAGGGGACTTTAACGGAGAGACTATTGAAGTGGGTTTCAGAAAGGCAGCAAGCTTGGCACCAGGACAATGAATGAAACAGTACTGATGGTGAGCAGCTTGAGGGCCAAATGACAACTGCTTCTATAATAAACGAGAAATATGGCTAATAATGAGATACGAAGTGTAGAAAGCAGTGGATTGGGAGTAATTTGTAAGTTTTTCGTTCTTAATAATCAAACATTAAAGACAAATTATGCATAAATCACGAATTATATATAAATTATTCATGTCCATTTAGATCTTGAATATAATAATAACCACATAGATGAAACGAATAAATCACTTACCTTGAGCGAAATTCTTCGTGATGTAAAGATAAAGCTTTCAACAATGACAAATTAGTTTCTCTCTCTTAACCCTCTTTCTGTATGATAACTTCATAGATAGCCCAATATACAAATACGTTCTTTTTGCATTTGTTTTTGCCTGTACTTAATTAGGATAGAGAGATGACTAGTTTATATACACTTCTCTGTTAACATTAAATCTTGTACGTCTATCAAGTACCCAATTAACGGTCAAGATTTAATATACTATCAAATTAAAAAAAACTCTAAACTAAGTTTAATATGAGTCTACATAAAATATGGGTCATAACATTAGGCCATATATTTCTTACATTAGGCCATATATTTCTTACATTCTCTCACTTGGCCGAATATTTCATCATTACGTTTAATAGTATAACATAAGGCTAGCAAAAAATTAAATCTTATAAACTGTTAACATCATAAGTACTTCAACACAATAAATCACATAATGTGGGTTATGACAGTCATACACAATATAGTCGTATACATTCTTCCATATACCACTACATTAAAAACTTCTTAAGTTTAGGTTCATAAGTTGTATATAAACAACATATAATTCACATACTTGTTACGAAAATACAAACAAATTCCTTATTCAAACAATTAGGTATACATAAGCATAATGAATAAGAAATATGAAATTCATAAACATATTATTATTGAGTTCAAAAGTGCTTAAACATCATCATCAAACATTATTATCAATCATCAATACAACCAAGACCATCCTAATCACATATTCTTTAAATATCTTCGATTGTAAACCCTTAGTTAGAGGATTTGCAGCCATGAGATCCGTCCTAATATGCTCTATATGCACTTTTTGTTTATAAATTTCCTCTTTAACAACAAAATACTTTAATTCCAAGTGTTTTGCACCTCTAGAGTATTTGTCATTTTTAGAGAAGAAAATTGTTGCAGAATTATCACAATAAATTTTCAGTAGCTTGCTTACTATGTCGACAACTCCAAGCCCTGTAATAAAGTTTCACAGCCATAATGTATGAATTGTAGCCTCATAACAAGCTACAAATTCCACTTCCATAGTAGATGAAGCAATGACAGACTGTTCGATACTTTTCCAAAAGATTGCTTCTTCAACTAATAGGAACAAATAGCCAAATGTTGACTTTCTACTATCAATACATCCGGTAAAATCTGAATCTAAATATCTAATTACTTCTAAATGATTAGACCTCTTATAAGTGAGCATGTAATCCTTTAATCCTTGAAGATATCTTAACAATTTCTTTGCAGCCTTCCAATGATCAATACTAGGATTACTTTAATATCTACCCAGCATCCCTACTACAAATTGATGTGAGGTATAGTATAGGTTTATACGTATGTAACTGCCCACAAAAAAAGCATATGGAATTGTTTTTATTTCCTTACGTTCCACATCATTATTTGGACATTGCATAAGACTAAACTTATCTCCCTTTTGAATAGGAACTATACCTGCTGAATAGTTGCTCATGTTAAATTTCTCAAGAATTTCTCAATTTCCTAATGAACCTTCTAATCTCTTCCAGAATACTGAAATTTCAATCATATAGGATGTCTCTCCCATATCTTTTATTTCAAAATTCTTATAAAGAAATTCTTTAGTCTTATGCAACAAATCCAAGTCATTAGCAGCAAGCAAAATTTCATCAACATACAAAACTAGAAATATAAACTTACTCCCACTGATCTTTCGGTAAATATACCGATCAATAGTGATTTCCTCAAAACCGAAAGAAGTAATGATATTATTAAACTTAATATATCATTTCCTGGAAGCTTGTTTAAGTCCCATATATTGACTTCTTCAATTTACACACCATACTTTCTTTACCTTTAATGGAAAAACCTTCATGTTGATCCATATGGACTTCCTCCTTAAGATCCCCATTCAGAAAGGTTGTTACATATCCATATAATATAGCTCTAAATCAAATTGAGCCACTAATGCTAAAATTATCTCAATGAATCTTTCTTTGAGATAAGTAAAAAAGTCTCTTTATAATCAATATCATCTTTCTTAGTGTAACCTTTAGCAACAAATCTATCTTTATATCTTTCAACATTGTCATTCGAGTTGAGTTTGGTCTTAAAGACCCATTTACAACCAACTTGTTTAGAATCTTCTTGTAAGTCTACAAGATCCCAGATATTGTTTTGAGAATTAATTTTAACTTTTCTTTCATAGCATCAATCCATCTTTCAGACTTATCACTGCCTATGGCTTATCAAAATGAAACAAGATCATTATCAATGCCACAATCTTAATCTAACTCTTGCAAATGAACTACATAATCATCATAAATAGCTAACCTTCTAACCTACCTTTATAGGTTTATTTAAAGCTATACCAATCAGTTCATTTGTAGGAGTTAGTGGTAAGTTAGGTTCTTCACAAAGGGCTTCTTCATTAGCCAAATGTTGTTCTTAATTATTTTGATCTTCCCAAGCAAGAACAACAATTGTTGTAGTTGTGGGTTTAAGAACATATAAGGGTAATAGAACATAAACCTTTGTTTCATAATATCCATAACTTGATTTTAAGCACTCCCACTAACTTCACCATTCTCTAAAAATTTGGCATTGGTTGTTTCAACAATTATAGAACTATGGTTCAGACAGTAAAACCTGTCACCAATAAAGTAACTACTAACTGTTTGATAATCCAATTTTCTTTCATGTAGATTATAAATACGTGCTTCTGCTGGATAACCCCAAACATGCAGGTGTCTTAAATTAGGTTTCCTTCCAGTCTATAACTTGATAAGAGTTTTAAGAATTGAGAATTACTGATCATACTCCTAACCACATCCATTAATGTTCTATTTCGCCTTTCTATCACACCGCTTTGTTGTTGTATGTCTTACATAGTGTACTGTGCACATATGACATGACTTTCGAGGAACTTAGTAAACAGACCAAGACATTGTCTAGATTCATCATACTTTCCATAATACTCACCACCTCTATCATATCTTATAATTTTCAGTTTTTTATCTAATTGCATCTCAACCTCTTTTACAAACACCTCAACAGTATTTACATCTTGAGATTTTTCATACAGCAGATAGACATATCCATACTGTAAAAAATCATCTATAAAGGTGATGAGTATTTTTCTTTGTTAAATGACAGAGTGTCAAAAGGTTTGCAAATGACGGTATGTATTATTTCAAGAAGTTGATTGTTTCTTGTGGCTCCTTTCTTATTATGTTTGGTTTGCTTGCCCTTTATGCATTTCACATATAAGGCAAGATCAGTAAAATCTAGATTCAGTAGAATCTCATTCTTTACTAATCTTTCTAACCTTTCTTTGGATATATGTCCCAAACATTTATCCCACAAGTAAGCAGAATATTAATTCGTCAAATTACGTTTCATTCCAACATTATGATTAACAATAAATAGGTATTCAAAAAAAACATCATCAAGTTTCAATTTATATAAACCATTCATAAGCATTCTATAACCAATAAAGGAATTATTCTTATACAAATTAAAACAACCATTTCCACCCTTAAAGGTATATCCACTAGCATCAAGTCTAAAAATAAAAAATTAAATTTCTAGAAATTGAAGGTACATAGAGAGTGTTCATTAGATCTAAGTGAAACCCAGAATCTAATGTGAGCTTATAAGTCCCTACACCTTCAATTGAGACCTTCATTCGGTTCCCCATAAACAGAAAGTTGCTAGTTGGGCTTATGGTTTGGATTGTAAGGAATTCTTGCGTAATATTGGAAACATGATTAAACCACCAAGTATTAGAAGGAACTTCAAATAAGTTTGATTTGAAGCATACAAAAACATAATGTATACCTTTCTTTTCAAATCAAACCTTACGTTTTAGGCAATCTTTCTAATAATGTCCTTCTTTCTTACAGAAGTGACATTTATCTAACTTTTGTTCCTTCCTTTTACTATCAACAACCTGTGGAACTTTAGCAAGTTCTTTCTTCTTAAAATTCTTAGCCTTTGATTTGAGTTTCTTTCTAGCTCCTTGACCCACTAGGCTAATAGAATGAACTTCTTATTTCTTTAATCTCACTTCCTCCTGAATAAGTTTTCTGGATAATTTATCAATATTCCACTTATCATTTAATGTGCTATAATTGATGCGAAACGGTCCATATTCAGTAGGAAGTAAGTTTATGCTAAATGGCACTAAGAAGGAGTCTTCCACAGCCATACCTAGCGTCTTAAGTCTTGCTGCGATATTAGTCATATCAAGAACATTTTGTTGCATACTCTTTGACCCATCAAACTTCATGACCGTGAGTTTAACCATAAGTTTCCCTGCAAGTGCTTTATTGACAGAAAGAAACTTATCTTCCACAAGCTTAAGAAAATCTTCGGCATTTTGATTTTCAGTGCTAGGAAAAGTAGACTTATTGTTGTTGGCAATTGTCATTAGCATAAAGTTCAACAATAACCTATTAGGCCTTACCTATGCCTCATACTGTGCCTTTTTAGCCTCTACACTAATATCATTAAAATCAGAAGGCTTATCCTCTAATAGCATCAAGTCAAGATCCGAAGCACCTAAATGGAAAATGAATTGTTCGCTCCATTCAAAGAAATTCACACCAATGAATAAGGTAATAGAAGAAGCTTGAGAGTGAAGGCTAATAACTGCAAACATATAAACGCTCACTAAGTAACAGATTTAGACAGGAAGCACATACAAATATATTGTAGGTTTCATTTGGGTAAACATAACAATTCATATCATCACCATCATTAGAATGCTATATAAACTTTATAAGAAAATTAAATAAACTTTATCAAATATATCTAGCATCTTTGGATAACTATAAATATGTGACAAGAGTATATTAATTTTCTCCTTTATACTTATTAGTTATATAACATTGATTTATCTTTGGGTAAAGTCCTTAATTTCTATCAATTAATAAATTTTTATAATAGTATTTCATAAAATACATCAATTATATTAAAATTAATTTGTTAGTCATCAAAGAGGCTAAATTAATTTTAAATATGTGGTTAATTTTAATCATACTATATATATATATATTATAAACAACAATAATAATATATCCAATACCAAAGCATGATCAAAATATTAAAATTAATGGTTATTTGAATAAAAAAAACTTAAGTGAGAAACAGAGAAAATGCATTGAGAAGATGGTTAGCGACAACAAACAAACAGACTTTGAAAAGAAGAAAACAAAGCAACGTGGGCCCTCTCATTATTGTTGCCAGCCTTCTGCCCATTAAATAGCTAGTATAATATCATCATCATCATTATACCCCGAAGTCCTGCAGTGAGGCGGGATCTGGGGATGTCTAATAATACGCAGTCTTACTCCTACATAGTAGAGAGGCTGTTTCTAGTATATCCACATGTAGATATAACAGGATAATAATGATGCAGGTTAAAAGAGTAACTACATAAAACCTAACAGTATATATCAAACAAAGAAGCTAATATCACAAGCAAAAAAAAAACATAAAGCAAAAATTTCATAAAACCCATAAAGCACCTAAGCAGAATAGACTGACTAGTCAAGAACCATACCCGAAAAGAAGAGGCCGCGGAGAAGGAGAAGGAAGAGAGAGTGAGAGTGAAGAGCAACTTTTACATACCTTTTGTTCAATCCTAAAAAAAAGTAATTGCCTATTTACATACTGTCAAAGAAGAGTGCATAACCTTCATGAAGAAAAGGAGTAAGAGGATTGACAGAGATCCGATGCTTCTTCATTATCATCATCCGTATCTAACTTTTTGGTGCTCACTGCTCTATTATCATTGAGGAAAACATAAAAGAAAAAGGCAACAACTTAGAAGCCTTGTGAATCCATACAGATGATTTATATCTATTTTAGAATCCTTTTGGTCTCAGCAAATGACTCAACCGGCAAAAATAGGAAACTTTAATCATAAACCCAGCCATGTAGAAAAAACAACGACCAAAACGAAAACAAGTATAGCATCATTTTCAACCATTTCCAAAACCTCAGAATCTTTGAAGAAATCTTAATTTTGAGAAGATTTTAAGCTGCATGTATTAGAAATAAGGGGCAATTCGAGAAGACATGGAAGAGAAAGTTGAAAAGGATAATCAAACACATGTTCACTAACTTATAACAAAATGTTGAACAATAATAACAACACATGTATAGCATTCATATGTAAAGTTCCAAACTTAGAAAACTTATATCTACCAAAAGCTCAGATCTACAAGATATTTATCAAAAACGACCTGCACCTAAGCAAGCTAAAACAGAGATAGCAACAAACAGAAGCTTGGTTTAACCGATTTATAGGTTCCGTAGAAGCAATTTTAAGCTCCTTAAGAGTGACCAGAAATCAGCATTTTCGAAACAAAAGGACTTAACGAGTGAGATGCATGCCAAAGAAACCAAAAAGCAAATATTACTATAACTGAACAGATATATGCAATCAACATATTCAAAAGATATGAAGAAGTTTTTTTTTGTTTGGCTTCATGAAGGGGGAGAAAACAGAAACTGAGGTTCCGAAATCCAAACTTTAGAACTCAAAACCAACCTTAGAAACGAAAGACAACAAATAGAAGTCTTTGCATAAAATCGGACTAGCGGATTGAATACATCCTTTGCCGAAATGGGATTCTACAGAATTTACTACCAAGGCTTTTCTTCCTCTTTAGAA